>RANX01000028.1:0-262487 GCA_009805215.1 Neurospora discreta FGSC 8579
TTTTTTTTTTTTTTTTTTTTTTTTTTTTTTTTTTTTTTTCGGTTTGGGGRGGGGGGGACTTTTTTCCCCAGATCCAGTGTCTTGCAGGACGTAGGACCGGATAGTACATATGTAGCCTCTCGCTAAACAATGATCTGATCCGGTTAGCACGATGTCGCTCATAGGACCCGCAGGTTCAAGAATCGCGGAGACATGCAGTAGTATCGATCTCAATTCGGATTCAGCTCGCTCACCACTCACCAGGCACCAGCTTATACACTATCACCTTGGCCCCATTCATCATAGTACGGCTCTAGTGTACCGAGCCGGCAGGAATCTCACCAACACGAAATGCGTGCTGTAGAGTGCGCGTGCCTGAAAATCACTCCTGCATTGCGTAAGCTGCAAAAACCTGATCACAACAGATCGAGCTATATCGAATTGGGCGAAGCTTATCGTGATCCCCTGCGAACACCGTAAAGTGCCGTGATTTGTGATTTGCGCCTTACTCCGAAAAGCGACGTTGTGATGCGATGCTGACTTCCAAGAGCGCAGTCTTGCTCCCCCCCCCCCGCCCGTCTCTCCCCTACCCTCAATGTCGACTGGAGTTTGATTGATGTCATGTTAACCAGTCAATTTGAATGGATCTTCAGTCGGGGACCTGGATGGAGTTTATCTTGCTTCTACAAACCTTTGTGTGGCAAGTGTTGACCTCCAAAGGTTATTGGTTGCTGTGGTATGTAATTGGTATCTCGAACTCCAAACACAGTACATCTCCTACCGACATATTTGCCCAGGCACGTGCCAGGTGTAGGTATGGTGTCATATGTAGCTGAGGTGTGGAGAGACCACCTCCACTGTACACCAATGGTGGGGTCCATGTACCTGCGTAAACCTCGTTTCACTGCAGCTGTGTGTCTTGGAGGTTTGCTTTGTCTCCGTCAACAACACCACCTTGCACATCGCCCGAAGTGATGGGGAACAATAATCAATGCATGTCTAACCCCCCCCGAAAAATGTCTGTGATTACCGCGGGTTGAGTCTGTAACACATTGTACAAATCTAGCACATAAAAGCGTCTTACTTCGTGCGGGGGCTGCTATAGGATGATGTTCACTGTGCAGACACCTATCGAAAAGGACCTTTGCGTGAGCGTTCAGTATGGCCTGTCAAAACTAGCACACATAAAAAAAAAATGGATTAATGGATTGTTAACATGCTCTTGAGACTTCATTTCAACCCTAAGTCCGTTCTCAGCCGCTAACCACGGAGTGCTGCGCAAAGAGTTTTCGCCAGGTTCCGTGGTGTCGGCTTCTCGGCTTACAAGGGATCAACGCCTTCCAGGGCGCCAGGCGCAACGGACATGGTTGATGATAACGGATAGATTACCTTTTCGGGGATTTCTTGTCGTCAGACCGCATCTTAGGTTTTCCATCTGTTCACTTTCCGTGTTTTCCATATCAAGATCTTCGTCCAGCTAGCTGTCAAAAGTCGTCTGTAGAGTATGCACTGAGGCGACTTGATGGACGGGATATAATGTTGAAAGGCGCCGGTGTACGTCAAGGGTAAGCCACGGCCACCGGATCGGCAACCAATAGGCTTCGCAAATCCACATCCTTCCTTTTCTGTTTTCCAATGCGGGCATATCGTCCAAGTTTATCGAACCGTTGCCAGCTTCAGGCGTTGATGATCATCACGCCTATGACGATATGGCAAGTATTGCAGTGTACACTACGGCTATGCACAGGAGATGATGCATGGATGGCTGGCGCACGTCAGGCATGTGTCAAGTCTCGCTTTATGTTTGAACCTCTTTTCGGTAGGAATCTTCTTCTGAAACGAGACCGCATGCGAGAATGGGGAAAACGGTGTTGTGCAATTCCGCAATCAATCATGTCCTTTGCAGGATTGCCATTTGCAGGGAAGAGAAAAATTCCGACGTTCTTTCTCTCAAAGGAGCAATGACCGTGCCGCACAAGATGCCTTTTCTGGAAGTGCAATGTCTGCCCTAGTTATTTGCCATCTGAGCAGCTTAGCAATCAGTAAACACTTTAGCTGTAGTAGGTCCAGATATCGTCCTATCCCTCCCGATGAGAGAGTTCTGCCTCCCTTTGTTCCTCTTTGGGACATATATCCTAGCCAAATGCACAGATATCTGCTACAGCTGTACCGTCATCAACCATTCGGTTTCTGAGTCACCCGTCGTTGGTGGCTCGACCGGGGTAAGGTGATGTGTGTGCACCAGTATCATGTTACCTGGCTGACAAGAACGCCGCAAACTCCGCTGCAAGTTCAGGTACCCGTCACGGCAACCGACCAGTCACATTCCTCATTCCACAAATTCGCGCTATCGGTAGTCAACCTGGTGACCTCCCTCAAGCCTCCCTTGACCGTGCTGCCGTTCAGTGCCCTGGCGTACCTGCTCTCCACATTGGCGGAGAGGCTGGACTGAGTGTGCTACCTCGACCTTAGTGAGAGTTGCCCAAAACTTGGACAGTTCGCCGCCCTCTCCTGCTGAGACCTTTTGTACTCCCCCCCCCCCCCCCCCCCCCCCCCCCCCGTCAGAAGCCGAACCCGTATAAGAAGAAACGATGCCTCTCAGTCATCTCTCTCCCTCCACAAGGACTCGAACGATATACGGCTCAGTCTCGACGCCTTATCGCACTTTAGCCAATGGAAGCAGCCCCGGGCCCCTGGGAAGCGCTCCGGCCCAATGAATAACTGTCCCTTGACCGTCGCCGAGTACGGAAGTTCAAAGATGTTCGTTTCTCTTCTCCCTGTTGATCAAAAAATGCCTCTTTATTGCCTGAGACCGACATGACATTTGAGTCGCGACCGGGGTTGTTGTAGTATTGCCTGCTGTGTGTAGGTGTGCGTATGCGCATTGACAACCTCAAAGCAGACCATCGGACTCTCCTTTCAGGCGTTCGACACGCTTTTGTTCCCAGTTGTCGAGATCCTTCGCCGCCAGTCTCTGTAGCTCGTGTGTCAGCAGAGTTGATTTTGAAGATAGTAAAGCCCCTCCTGGGCCATCGGGGAACCCAAAGTGTCGAGACTTACGTAGTACTCCTCTCGAATGTCCACCCTTCGCTTCCTCTGACCCAGACCCAACTCCTCTTCACGCGACACCTGTCGGACCTTCCGGTCGTACTTCTCGTAGCGAATAGCAGCGGCAGGGGTAAGGATGAAGGAGCCGGCAACAATGACCGACATGAAGGGAAGACCGAAGAGAAGGAAGGGGTGCTTCTTCATCATTGCACGGTATTTGGCGGCGAAGGTGTTGGTGTTCGCCGTCGAGGGAAACTTTTTGCTTTGGAACGTCATTTTGCCGAAGAAGCCTTGCGCAAGCCCGTGATTGAAGATTGTTCGGTATATGATATTGTCGCGTACAGTTGGTGGCTAGATCGAAAATCCGAGATTGGCGGAAACGTCACGATTCAACAAGCATTCGATGTCAGAAGCCGAAAGAAGCATTGACGGATGGATGGATGTGACGACGGGGCCAGAGCATTGAAAAGCTTAGGTGGGGCCCGCATGCCAATAAACGACGTTGCGAATGGGTCATTGTGGAGGGTTAGGGTTGCTTGCTTATACCCACATCAACAAGACTCACAAGAGAACTTGAACAGACCTTCAACTTGACCTACGATTGTCTTCCAATAGGACTTCAATGGTACAATTACAGTAGTAGATGTGTGTTCCCAGAATGTAGGGCACAATGAATTTCCATTGACCGAGATCCATTGTGGTGAGACACGTTGACCAATCTAACCTCTCAACAACGAGGACCAAACACCTCGCCCATCGTCAAATGGGATACCAATAGCCGATGAACAATAATCATCACACGCAACCTTGAAAAGTACCTCACCGCTTCAGTAAGCACCCATCCGCTTTTCCCACCTTCCTCCCTCTACAACCTCCACCTCCCCTCTCCCCGTCCTGATGGGCGTCCCCGCCTCCACCCTCAACCCCGGCACCTTTGCGCCTTTCTTCCCCGGAGCCCAAACTACCACGCCCACCCAATTCTCTCCTTGGTAGTTCAAGATTCCCTCAGGAACAGGAAAACTACTCTGTGGACCGATGTGGCTTACGTACCGTCCGTACTGGAAACCATTGACATAGAGCCAGGCTCTGTATGATTGCCCTGACTCCAACGAGGTGGAGTTGTCAAAGACGAAGCGGAGGGGAATATCATACTGCGAGGAAGGGAGTGAGAGGTGGAAAGACGTGGTGTAGAAGGCCACACCTGGTGACGAAAGGCCTGTGAAAGGGGTCGAGGCATTGGAGGAGGAAAAGGAGGGTTTAGGAGGGGACGGCAGGTGGTAACCTTGTCGTTCGATGAAAAGACCGCCTTCGTTTAGAGGACCGCGAGCTTTATCGCGGTATTGTTCACCGCCTAAGTTGCCGGTGAGTTTCCAGGTTATATTGGATTTGGGCGAAGTGGTGTTGGTATTGGAGTAAAGAGAGTAGTCTAGAATGCCCCTTGGAAGCTTCATGGAGTCATCGCCGACTGTCCAGTCCTCATCCAGACCCATATTGTCGACCAACACAGTGAACACGTAGTGTTGCCCTGCGACGAGCGCGGAGGGAAGGTCGTACGTGTCGTCGTGCATCGAGGCCGCGCCGCTGCCGGGCCAGCTGCCCACAAAGGAGGAGTTAAGCCAGACAGAGGAGCCAAAGGCGCTGCCGCCTATCGTGGAAATGTACAGCTTAGTTTCGGTGCCCGTGGCGGTGAAGTGGCCGCGAAAGAGCAGGGCGCCGGCGTGGAAGCCGTAGTCGGAGGCGTACAGGGAGACGGGGGTCTTGAGCGGCCCGACGTAGGTGTTGTTGGTGGATTTGAGATTGGCCGAAAGCCAGGCTGAGTCATCATAGCCTTGTTGGATCTCGGGGAGGGAGTCGATGTAGTGCCATTTGGCCGTGGAAAGGTCGGGCAAGGAAAAGGATGGGGCCTTGTAGTCGATCTTGACGATGTAGTTGCCTTCGGAGTCTACTCTGTACTCGGTGGTCTCCCCATTAATTTGGAGCTCGGAAACACCAAGGGGTACGCCGATCACTTCGAGTGTGGTTGTGGTGTTGAAGTCGGTTTGGAGTGACAAAGAAGTACCATTGATGGAAGCGGATCTGACGAGGTATCCACCATTCACAATCAAAGAGGACAGGGTATTGGCGATCTGAGGTGCCCAGTAGTTGTATGCAGAGTTGCGATCTGGGCCGTCATTTTGTTAGCAATGAGACACTTCGAAATATGGGGGATCAAACTAAACCAACCCAAAATGTAAATGTGCAGATTTCCTGCTTTGAAAATCCTCCTTTCGGAGTTCGACGCCCACTGTACGACAGTGAACGAGTTCTTGTCATCCTTCTTGATCGTTTTCACCTGCACCGGTGGGCCTGTTGATTTCCACTTGACTTCATCGGCAATTGCAAGCTCGTGCGTTTCTCCTTCACCACCATACACGACCAACACCGTTCTATCGCTGAATTTCTTCCAAGTAAAGATCTCGGCTGTCGAGTAGATCAGTTTGTGGCCATCGATAGAATAATCCGCAACGTGTATTTTGCTGTCTCGTCTGCTCAGAGTGAGGGAGCCGCCCAGAATGGGAATACTCAAATTTCCGGCTGAGGTTGGTAGCGAGAGGGTATAAGGGGTGGAAGCAAGCGTCTGGTAATCGGTGTGGCGAACAACGTAAAACGAGCCTCTCTCCGGGGTATAGTTGACTAGGGCAGTTACAGTGATTTCCGTGTTCGGGCTGTAGATGCCCGTTTTATTGCTAATGTCAGGCGTAGCTGTGAGGTATCCAGGTGAAACCTGGAGGAAGTTGGCTTCCAGTTTCAATTCCGAGTACTTCTCGCGAGAAACAGTACGGTCCTCGGCTATGGCAGCGGCATAGTCGTATGAGGTGTAGCCTCCCGGATGCCCCAGATTACCCCAGTTGGTGCCTCCGAAAATCTGCTCTGGTTAGGCCTGGAGTTGTGAGCCGGGAGTTGAAGAGTAAACATACCATATAGAGATTAAAGATGGTGACGCCAGAAGCAAACATGTTCTTGTAGAAGACACGGACTTGCTCATGGTTAATGAGTTGCCCGCACTGGTCAAAGCCATATCCACCCCATGGGTCAAAGCTGCCTCCCTACTCGAAACAGTCAATGCTATGTTCTATGGTCCTTGAAACGTAGTGTTGAGTTACTTACCTGGAATTCCGGTACGGTGTATGGAGTAGAAGCGCTGAAATTCAGGTGCTGGGCACGGTACTGCGTTATCAAGTTACCCGAAGGCCATGTTGTGGGATTTTTGCAGTCGAAACCCAAGGGATAGCCATCGTGACCTATGCACATTGTCAGCCAAGCGTGACCTCTGTTAGTGGAAATCTCACGTACCGTAAATATCAACCTCTCCTTTTCCCGAGCCAGGTAGATTGTGACCCCCAGTCCATGAAGCATCGTTGCTCATCATAGGGAGCACAATACCGGCGTTTCGTGCCTGATCAATCACATATTGCATGTAGTCAGGATCTGGAAATTTGACACCCGAGGCGGCACCGGTATACTCGTTCTCGGGTTGGTACAAGATGATGGGGCCACCGTTGGTTATCTGGTATTTGGCTATGAGCTTGTCGACGTTCGCGACGTAGCTTTCAGCTCTGTCAGTTCAGGTCATAAATGGAACAGGCTTGATTATCGAAGCTCTTCACTCACTTGTCGGTAGCAGCGAGGTACTCTGGATCTGCCGTCCTCAAGTGTCCCTTGATTCTCTGGAGCCAACCTGGAAAACCGCCTCCAGACGCCTCGGCATCTGTAGGGTTGTCAGCAAGCTGCGCTCGGCGAGTTTCCATATGGGGGAGACTCACTGATGTAAGGTCCAGGTCTCGCGATTAGGTACATGCCCGCCTTCTTGGCCGCCTCGAAAAACGCCGAATAGTCAAAGATACCTTCACCACGGAAGACTCCCGGTTCTCCCTCCAGTAATGCCCAGTCGAGATAGAAGGAGACGGTATTGAGGCCGAGAGCCTTGACCTTCTGGAAAATATCCAGCCATAATGACGGAACAGGTAAGCGAAAGGGATGGACCTCGCCGCTGAAGATCATCAACCGCTCACCATTGATGAAAAGCGAAGAGTTATCGAAGGTGACGATATCCTGTAGAAGTGTCTGCGGCTTCAAGGTCTCAGCGTGTCCCAACCCTGCCGCTGCAGACACGGCAAACAGGACGGAGAGCAGCCTCATGGTGCAATCCTTTGCTGGGAAATGACAAGGGACGGTTGACAAGTCGCGAATGCAGCCACGATGAGATGAAGACGCAGGAACCAGGCATTTGGAAACCCGTTGTATTTGTATTTTGTTTCAACTTGGTCTGTGGTGTCATACGTACCTCATATATTTTCCAATGGACGGGTATTTGCTAAAAATAAGCTGACCATACCAGTTGGCGTAGCTGCTCCTCACCCAACCTCCCTCTACCTTTCCCCCATCTGCTTTTGAGGCTATGCCGTATACAAGACTCGGAAGTCGCCATTGCGATCTAGACAATCACCTGTCTGGCCATCGAGGATCCCGCCGCATTTGGATCCTGATTTTCTCCTGTCTCTTCTCATTTCAACCGGATTTGTCTGAACACGGACCTTGACTCAAATAGTCTAGTATATGAGATGTCGATCAGGCATAATAGACTTGCTAACCGTTCTGAATGGCTAGGTTTGCAGGCCCAGATCTGCTAGACCGAAAGGGGCATAAGAAAAATCCGATTTGAATGAAAAGGTGCGGTAGTCCCTTGGTGACGCCGTAGCTAAACGGCACCCATCCGCTGTGATGTTGAGCAATGCGACCCCGCGCCATGTTGTGCACATCGGATGCCGGCTCGATGATGGTGGATTTTGTCGTTGAGCTTGTCGTTGAGCAGAGGCGGGAGATGCACGGTAGGCGCAGGAACGAGATAAGATCAGCGCCATTTTCAGGTGCGCATGCTGAAGTTTCTAAGTTGGCCCGACCCAAAAGGGACGGAAGCTGGTGCGTGATTCGTGGGGTATTTGGCCGTGTGTCGGTGCATCTCGAATTCACTGCAGATGAAGTTATATGAGAAGACGTTGTTGACGGGGAAGAAAAGGCGGCCAATTGCTACTGGAACTCTGGCGTTGGACGGAGAAGGCCTATATCGACCCACCTTCTGTTCTCGCTCTCCAGCTGCTAAGGCGACGGGAAGACAGGAACCCACCTGTGAGGGGAAGGTTGAGAGAGGCTTTCGGGGAAGACGGGATAGGCCGATGATGACTACTAACTGTTTATGGCAGGAACGTGGGAGGTTCTATTCCGTTAGTTTCTCCGTTTACTTCTGGACCCATGCACCTCCATTTTCAGAGACAACCTGAGGCATCGACAAAGACGATCAGAGGTGCTGTGCTGCACGCACGTCAGTGAACATATTTTCATAGGATGTCAGTATGTGTTGGCCTTATGTATCTTCAAGGCCTTTAAGCCCATTCCAGTTTGGTATCTTGGGCTTGCTGTAATATTCGCCCAACAGCCCTCACCACTTGACCATCACGTGTGAGAAATCTCATAAAGAAAAGATGACGGATGATAGGTACTTATCAAGTTGAACAAACGTGGTGGAGACTAAGTACTACCCCATGGGGTTGAAGTTCAAGTTCACTTTCAACTGGCAAACAACAGCTATGTTCTCATTGGTGCGCATCGAAATATGTGGGGTTCTGCTCGGTCTGCTCTTTCCCGGTTCCAGCTCCTCGCTTCAAGAGGCGGGGATAGTACTAGTACCCCACATCCCGCTCAAGTGACATCGCAAGCTTCACATAAAACGTTGCTCAATTCCAGTGAGTCGAGGCTTCGGTTTCGGCACGAGTATTGCGTGTTTTCAAGTCATGGCCGAGGGAGAAGACCTAGAAACCTTGGCGAGTTTGAGTTAGAAAGTTCTCCAAGTTCTGTCGGTTGAAGGTCTTGGCAGTTTTGATCGTGCAGGGGAAAAAGTCCCGAACTGGCCTCTCTTCCAAAAGAGGTGGAGACCCCGCGGCGGGCAGTCAGGAACTTAAACTCGATGCGGGGTCCAAGTGGATGTTCAAGACTCCGTCGCAACATGAAAGAGCGACATCATTTGGGCGTTTATAACCGTCACCAACCGCCACGGCTGTTTCAAGGCCTGGACTGGGCTGGGACGACTTTGGTTCCGGGCGCTCAAATCTTATCTTCCTCCACATGACCCTCAACAGATAAACGAAGCCTCAAATCGGCGTTCGGGATAGCCATTCCTCCACAGCACTATGCGCACGCGGGATGAAGGCAGGCAGGAGGCGGGCAGCAGCTCCCGTCCCTGTGCCTGGTGTGCGTATAAAGAGAGAGTTGCGCCTTTCACCCCACGCTACCCCACACATTCTTCTCCTCTCTCGAGCTTCAGTTCAGTCGTGACACTTCTCGACACTCTCCAACAGCTTCAGACACAGTCTCCTCGGGCTTATTCTGATTACCATGGCTTCTAGCGCTTCCAAGACCAACATTGGCGTTTTCACCAACCCTCAGCATGATCTGTGGATCAGCGAGGCCTCTCCCACCCTCGAGAGCGTCCAGAAGGGCGAGGAGCTGAAGGAAGGCGAGGTCACTGTTGCCATCAGAAGCACAGGCATTTGCGGGTAAATACCCATTCCTACCCGTCGATTAGGTGTAGAGAAAGTAAGACGACAGCTAACAACTTACTCTTCACCGTAGATCCGACGTCCACTTCTGGAAGCATGGTTGCATCGGCCCCATGATCGTCGAATGCGATCATGTCTTGGGCCACGAGTCGGCAGGCGAGGTCATTGCTGTCCATCCCAGCGTCAAGAACATCAAGGTTGGCGACAGGATTGCCATTGAGCCCCAAGTCATCTGCAATGCCTGCGAGCCCTGCCTGACTGGCCGTTACAACGGATGCGAGCGTGTTGATTTCCTCTCTACGCCCCCCGTGCCCGGCCTTCTCCGCCGCTACGTCAACCACCCTGCCGTATGGTGCCACAAGATCGGTAACATGTCATACGAGAACGGTGCGATGCTCGAGCCCCTTTCCGTGGCGCTGGCCGGTCTTCAGAGGGCCGGTGTTCGTCTGGGCGACCCTGTCCTCATCTGCGGTGCCGGTCCCATTGGTCTGATCACCATGCTCTGCGCCAAGGCCGCCGGTGCCTGCCCTCTTGTCATTACCGACATCGACGAAGGTCGCTTGAGGTTCGCCGAGGAGATCTGCCCCGAGGTCGTCACCCACAAGGTTGAGCGCCTGTCGGCTGAGGAGTCGGCCAAGAAGATTGTTGAGAGCTTTGGTGGAATCGAGCCCGCGGTGGCTCTCGAGTGTACTGGAGTCGAGAGCAGCATCGCGGCTGCTATCTGGGCCGTCAAGTTCGGCGGCAAGGTGTTCGTCATCGGCGTGGGCAAGAACGAGATCCAGATTCCTTTTATGCGCGCCAGTGTGCGCGAGGTTGACCTGCAGTTCCAGTACCGTTACTGCAACACTTGGCCCAGGGCCATTCGCCTCATTGAGAATGGCCTCGTTGACCTTACCAGGCTGGTGACGCACCGTTTCCCGCTGGAAGATGCGCTCAAGGCGTTCGAGACGGCGTCGGACCCCAAAACGGGCGCCATCAAGGTGCAGATCCAGAGTCTGGAGTAATTGGTTGGGGTCTTTTGTTGTGTGTATAGAGGAAAAGCCTTCCTGGGTTTGGCGTTTAGCGTTGTTGCCGAATTAATTTTTGAATTGTAGTTGAGTCTGCATGGTGCATCGCGCCATTGGTGACTTGTTTTGATTCCCTTTTTTGCAATGCAAGTCTTTGACTAACAGCAAGTTGAGATGGCATACCTACTCACCGTAGTGTATGTAGACTACTGTGTACGGGATACTGCACTTTTGTGTTATCGATAAGAAAAAAGACGAGATGAATTCCATCCTCCAGGGCATGAAGTCATGGTGTCTAGGGCTCCCCTGTTTGTGCAACGTCGCCCCTGGCGCGCTTACTTGGCATAGCCCTTACCCTAACCCGACAAGTTGGGCGCATCTTGGCCCTCTGGCTTACCGAAGCTTGCCTTGGCAGATCTTCCGAGCTTCATCCAATTTTTCCCGACCCGCAATTCCCGCTCACCCTTGGCTGTGTGTAGGTGCGCAATATTCCTCGACAACAAGCACACGGAACCAAGCCGGAACCCCGACCACACTCCGTGCGCCTCACTCTCTCCACTCCCCTGCACAGGCAAAGGCTTCACTTTCTCCTCCGACATCACCACATCCTTTCTCCGGCCCCTTCCTCCCCCCCGCACCGCCAGCGACCCCGACCGCCCGGCCCCCTTTTTAGAAACCGACCAATTCACCAGTCGTCTTCCCCATCCGATCCGCAAACATGTCATTCGCCCTTGTTTCCCGGCGCTCGGCCCTTACCTTCGGCCGCCGCGCGGTCCGCTTCGAGTCTACCACTTCCGAGAAGGCTTCCGAGGCCGCTAAGAAGACTGCTGCTAAGGCTACCGAGCTCTCGACCAAGGCCTCCGAGGGTCTTTCCCGCGTCAGCTCCGCCGCCGGCCCTGCCCTCGCCAAATACGCCAAGACCCTCTCCAGCACCCTCGGCCGCGTCGGTGGCCGCACCGGCAAGCTGATCGCCTTTGCCGAGCGTACGGCCCCCTCCCGCGTCCTTTCTCGCGTCACCCCGGCCGGGTGACACCGTCCAATGGCACTTCAATGGCTGACCTTCTTACCTCCTATCCACAGGCCAAACCCCCTTCGTCATCTACTACAGCAAGGTCGCTGCTGAGCTTGGCCGCATTGTTTTCAGGGGCCAGAGCATGACTCCTCCGTACGTTCCTCCCGATGCTCCCCTCCGTCTACCCCATGTTTGGAAACCCTTGGGTTGTTAACATGCCTCTGCATCATAGCTCTGTCTCTACCTTCAAGGCCTACTTCCAGAACTTCATGAAGTCCGTCCAGTCCGGCTCTTTCTTTTCCAATGCCGGTGCTTCCCTCCAGAACGCCCGCAACATCTCCAGGACACAGGTCGCCGCTGCTGGTGTTCTCCTCGCTGAGTGCCTCGGCTTCTTCACCATTGGCGAGATGATCGGTCGCCTCAAGCTCATCGGCTACCACGGCGAGACTCACGCCGCCGCCCACTAAACGGACTCCCACCTTCCTCGATCATTAACAACCACCGCTTAATGAACGTCAACCGAAGAGACTAGAGTGTTGGGCCGAACTTCAGTCACCAATGGCCTACGCGCGAGAAATGGGAAAGAGGCCTTACTTGATATCCGACAGCAAAAGGTTATGTGTGCAGATGTGTGCGCGTGTGCGCAACGGGTGCGTGTGTGTCAGAAGAGTGGTGGAAAAAGGGAACTCAGTCTTGGGGGGGACGGACGGGACAGAATACCGCGCGAAGAGAGAGAGAGACGAGAACGGGAAATGATCTCATGGAATAGAATCATAAGGCGTAACGGGGATCACTTGTTTTTTTCTTGCTCGTTTAGATTTTTGGCCCGACTTCTTTCTCTGCCGTTCTATCCCTCTCCGCATCCTCTCCCTTTCTTCCCTGGTCCGGCGCGCACTCTCTCTCTCTTTCTCTCTCCCTCCCTCTCTCTCTCTCTCTCTCTCTCTCCCAAACTCACGCAAGTGACCGCGCAACAACCAAACGTTGGGTGTGAGAGTTGTGGATCACCGGAGATCGCCTATGGAAACTGCCCCGGGCAATACAACGGATGTCCTACTCAAATAGCGCAGAAGTCGCATCTTTTAGCCTCCGGAGTCTGGGATTGGAGAGTTCGTTCGCAAAGGAAGGGAGAGAAAGAGAGAGAAGCAGGAGAGCGACAAGACCATCCCAGAATTCCCAGGGAGATTCCGGTTCGGCTCATCTCGTCTCTTTGTCAGCCCATCTCCCTCCAGCTGGGAACCCTTTATCACTTACCAATTCTATTTTCCCCCCATTGTATATTTGTCCCAGGAGCTTTGCTCGGTCCCTCGCCGCTTTGTTCACTTCCTTTTTCTTTTTAGCTTCTGTCGATTGTATAACATATGCTTCATAGAGATTTCTAGTCGCTATCACGCGCAGAAAGAGACTAGAGACGGAGAGGTCACAAAAGGAGGTTGAATTGAGGAGATGAAACCGAACCCGATTTTTCACACCCATAATCCACACATGTCGTCATGTTGTAACTTGCTTGTGGCTCATTCATTTGTTCATTCACCAGAGTCACTCTTCCAATTCCATTTCAATTCGGGCCAAAAGCGCCGATGGTCGGTCGACCCGGGTCGGTCGATAGGGCCGGCCTTGGGTTTCCCCATGTTCCCCCAGAATGGACCACAGTGACCATGTATCTCTGAACCTACCCCTGACCGCCTCTTTTTTTGACTGTTGGCCCTAATTCTCGACCTCATCACATCACCGTCACGACTCTGCCATGCAGGTGTTTTTCATCACGCCTGCTGTCCAACACAACACCCACTTACCCAAAATAGAAAGAAAGATAAAAGAAAAAAAATAACTTTCTTCTTTTCACTTCCTTGACCTGTTTCCTCTGAAACAAAACTGTTGACGTGGCTAGGTGGCTTCTTAGTTTCCTCACAGGCACACCCCCGGTAATTGTATGGTTCATTTTGGAAAGCCGGTCGGTTCCATGCGGCCCACGGTGGTCACTGAGTGACAAACTCTTTGCCATGTTCCATGCCCCCCCACCGCAGCGATTGCGCCAACCCTTTTTTACTGACTTGCTGACTTCCAGAAACTCTTGGGTCCGTCGACGTGGCTGGTTTGTTCCCACCTCATTCCCTTTTGGTGGGTTGATATGACACAAACAGGCTGGAGCTGGACCAGGCTAGGCCGGGCTGCCTCTGACCGTGCTGTCGGCTGCGAGTAATCTGATGTGTTGTCTTTCGTCCTCTAGACCTTGTCCCTGTTCTGGTTTCGGTCTCATCCCCAACCCTTCCCTGTTTCTTATGTCTAGCATCACACCGAGGAGAGAAGGCCAAGCCGGGGCTAATCTATGTCGTCGGTTGAGGTGAATCGGTCCCTGCTCGGTTCATATTCCCCCTTTGAAGATGTCATGATGGTCTCCAGCTTCCTTAACATTGATTCATGACGTGTCACGGCACTTATGGATTAGGCCGCGGCCAGTTAGCTAAGTTATTTCGATGAGGTGAAGAGAAGTGAGGTGCTTGCATTTGTAGGCGTATATGCGCGAGGGAATCACATCGACGTGTTCATGGAGATAGTGGTCTTTCAAAAGGCCATGAAGTGGCTGATGTAGAGCAGTGAAAGAGTGACGAGGCGAGATGTCGGGCACATGATGCCCAAGATAATTCCGAACACCTTGTTTAGTTAGTCACGAAGTTCAGATGGGAGTTGGTACTTGCTACCTCACATAAGAGAAGCGTGAGGCGGGCAGGATGATAGTGCGATAGATGATTTGGGTTATTTGTTGCGTTGGATGCTACATCAAGTCAGCCACTGTATGTTCAATAACAACAGGACACAGATGGATGTGGCTGAGCCGCGGGGTTGACGAATACCCATGGGCCGACCGATACTTGGCCGGCGGCTGGAGAACAACCTTCGGCGATGTTTCAGCCTTTCTCAAGGCCCCCGTCATGGCACTATACGTTACTTGCTTGATCACATCCTGGGGTTGCTTGCCGTGGATACCCATTACGGTTCGCTCTTTCCCCTGTCGGGTCAAAAGCCAAGAAGATGGAAAATTCGAAACCGCCTCTGGACTCCTTGCAGTAGTTTATGTAGGCAAGTTTCAAGATGGTGATGACGGATGTGACTGCCACCGAATACTCAGTTGGTTATGCAGTGTATCTGGTACTTCCGGGCTACAAGTGGACAAGTCCAAGCATACCCTAGCTTGGTATCAAGGCAAGTACGTTGAACGGCCACTATACCGTCCACGCTCAATACATACAGTCAGGGAGCTGCTACCCGTTCATGCTCTCTTTCTCCTTGGCCAGGCAAGTATTGTCAACCCTAGCAGGACAGTTAATTACACTTAAAACATCAACTGTATCAATAGCAAGCCAGCAAAGCAGAAGTGACTATTCTAACACCACCATTAGCAAGCATCCACATTGAAGTGTAGGAAGCGACAGCAGTCAAGCCGTGGAGTTGCTGGATCGGTCAAGCGCCTCCTGAGATTGGTGCGGTTGGCGAACGCTTTGGCGCAAGCCCCCAAGAGCCAGCCGCCACAAGTCCAGCACCTCAACACCACACACGTTTTTGTACTTTTTTGGTTCGTCATGTAGTTTCGGTTCGTTTCGCTTTCATGTAATTTCACAAGAATCCAAGCTCGGCGATGCCGAAGTCTGAAGAAGGATGGCCACGCTTCTAGCTTCTGACAAGGTTTTCGTTCCTTAGATTCAAATTCTTTTATTGGTCAAGGCTCCGTCAGCTGTTGTTCAAGGCTTCACATGCAAGTGGGACTGCGAACCAATTGGCTTAAAAGAGGCATAGCAGAGAAGACATGCTCCTTTGGTAGTTTTCATTTGATCGTCCACTTCGCCCGCTTGCGGGAGTGGCTCATAATTCTAGAAGAGTGAAACTCACTTAACTAGTGCCCGCCGGGGGAAGGGGGGGGCCTGGTAGGGAGCGTGGCTCGAGCCTGGCTAGCTGACTAGCTAACCTACACCAACGGAAGATTTACAAGTTCAACTCCCGATATTGCTATCCCATAGTGCCATGATTCTTGGCCGTATGTAGTTCGATGTCAGGTGAGACTGGTAGTGTAGAGTTAAGGTAATCCTCATCCATAACCTTGAGACTTCTTTGAGGCTTGGATGGTTGGGTCGTCCAAGGAAAGTTAGGGCTGCCGTCGGGACACAGGGAAGCCGCATTTCGTGCGAGTCCTGCAGATCTCTCTTCGCCTTGAACGAAGAAACTGCGTGTAATTGGAAGCTTGTCTGGTTTAGGGAGTGATAGCAAGTGAAGTAATGGTATGGATGGATTATCCTAGATCGAGTGAAATGGTAATATGAAAGTACCGGTACAGGCAGAGAAGCAATCCTTTCACGTTCAGATTTGGGTTCAGCCCACAGCAGGCATACGACGTACATGCTGGCCAAGTCCCATGATCGCTAGATTCAAGCATGGAAACGAGACGTGGGAGGAGCTGGACAGTGTAAGGTCTTGATTCAGTGCGGTATAGACGGATATCCCGGGCGAACGGCAGCGCCGGTACAAGGTCCCGGGTCCCGGGCTATGTTGTATTGCGTCGTCGTATTCTACCCAGGCCGGCTGCCGGTTGGATGATGCCGGGTGGCCGGGTGGTCGGTGGGCGAATGGGCTACTGCACTGGTAAGTAAGGTATGTATCCATTCAATTCCATAAACAGATCTGGAAGTTTAGTTCATGCCGCTCTCACTGTGGCTGTTACGGTAAAAGATGAAGCTTGAAGTATCCAAAGTTATTGATCTGATTGGGATTTGGGTCAACCCACCGTGTTCAGTCGTAGTTCTGTGAGAAGAACACTGTCCAAATCGAAGCCCATGGCCGGTCGCTGTCTCCACTGCAGTCACCTTCCTCCTAATGTATTCTTGCCTCTTTTTCCCTTGTTTCATGAGCGCACGTAAAGCAGAGGAAGGAGTGGAAGGTAGGGATGTACTTCATGATTTCCAGTGCGCCTTCCTTAGACACGCTTTTCATATGATATCCACTTGTAAAGATCCAATGTCTAATGATACAAGGTGCAACTCCCAATTCGATATGTCTTTCCTTCATCAACATATAAGTCCAACCACACAGAATAGTTGAAGAAAGAGCAAACTGCCTGGCAATAAACCACAGTGTTGTGATATTGTGAAACCCCACACAGGTTACTCCGGTGCATCGTTCGGGGATCGCAAGCGTTGTTTGAGTAATCTTTCAATCACTCTTTGGGTCAGATGGAAAATTCTATCCCTGTCTAAATGCAAACAAGCTGAAAGCAAGAGGACCCGATGGAGAATGGGGGTTGTCAACCTTTAAAAACCATTGAACGCAATAGGCGGGGGTCAACGACAATGCGGCCGTGGGCGTCAGAGAGAGAGACAGTTTAAAATAAGTGGAAAACACCTGTCTTGATGAGGAACTGAGCACCCGTGTATACAATTTCGTCTTCAGTTTTGATAGTGTTGAAAGGATATCTCAAGTGTATGGGGTGAGGAAGGCTCAGTGGCCAGTACCAAGAAAGGAGAAACCCAACGAAGACCTCCCTTAACGCCGTCGACACAAACTCCGCTGCTGTTCAAACCATTGTATGTACCGTTGCATAAAACGCAAAATGATGATAGTGTATCGGACCAAACCCACCAAAGTGGCTTCACGCTGGTCTTCTCGCCGTGAAAATGTGCCTATCTGAGTCAGCCAATTGAAGTAACAGAATCGTGCCTTTGCTAACGGCCGCTTGCGGCTCGTCGGTACTTACAGTGTACAATATGCGCGTATTTTTCGCGACCGAATCTCCTCCTTCACGTGGCTGATGAGATGCCTCGCAGCGTCTGGGGTATAACCGAGAATCCGGGTGAAGGGGGCCAAGGTAAGGGCTTCTAGACCTTGGGTGAGACCAAGGTTGAACCATCGCCCAATCTCGCGTTCATGAGCATCCTCTGGCCATCCATTGATAGGAATCTTGATAACCTGCTCGTGAAGATCCACCAGGCCAGCCTGTCTCATTTGCTGCTGGATGCGATGGCTGTCCAGTCTCATTGGACGCCCAGCTCTATCCATTGCCTCCACCAGCGCTTCGGCCCATCGTAAGAAATGGGAATCCGGTGGCAGACTCCTATCGTCGCTGCGTGGGACCCAATCAATTTCCACCTGCTCGACAAATCCGCAATGGGGCTTCAGGTGTCTTTAAAATAGTCAGAAGAGTAAATCCAGCTGTATAAAATACTTCTAAAACTCACCTATATATCTGGTCATACACAAATGGCCAGTCGGAGATGCTACCATTCAGTGTACGAAGGTGGATAAGGTCATAAGCACATCCGCTTAGTTCTAACCACGGCTCTTCAATATCCATAGCCTTGAATACGAGATTGCGCGGGATACTAGATAAGAGAAAAGTTAGCGCCGGTTTTCAACCAGAAAAAAAAAAAAAAAAAAAAAAAACCAAAAAAGGGAGCAAAGTCCAACGCTGTTACCTACAATTCTGGCTGGATGAGAGAAAGATCCGCCCCAGTGACTTGACCAAGCACTGGATATTTGCTGTGAAATCCTACAAGTTAGAACAGTTCACAATCAATGTAGTCTCACTGTAGTAATTTACTTACTCTTGCATATCAATTGCCCATATTCCGGTTCCACATCCCAGGTCGAGGATCCGCGGACTTTCCTGATTAGGGAACGGTGCTGAGAAGAGTTGCTGGTTGCGAGCGAGCAAAAAGAAATGATGAAACATGTCGAGTCTGTCTTTCTCCAGCTGCATGTTCTTAGTCAGTATGGTGCCAACACCGTTTCTATAGACGTTCCAGCGGTTGGTCATCTGGAAAACACACCTCATCGATAGGGAACATGTATTGCCCTTTCTTATAATCCCCATAAAACCGTCCATTTTCCATATACCCAGGGACCAGATTGGGTCCCCTATATACGAGACAACAAGGTTAGTTTTTCTGTAGAACAGGTATAGCGGGAGTCAGGCTGAAACTAAGAAGAAATGAATATCCTACCCGGGCCCATGATGACCTTCCATTGCTCTGTGAGACGGATAACTGTCCTGATTTGGAGATCCGAAGCTATGCGAGGCAAGCATGTATGGCAAGCTGAACTGTACTCTCGCTGCTATGTAGCAGGGCGCGATGACCCGTCAGGAAGTGTTATTCCTTTGGTAGACGAGAGAATGTGAAGAGGTATGGTGTTTGACTATCTGCTGTTGAGTGGTCAGACAACGAATACAAATAGGTCGACCTTGAGAGGGAACACGGACAGGTAGGATAAGAGAAGGTAAAGAAGAACAAGAAAGGAGCCTCGTAACAAACAAGGCTTTGATCGGGACTTATAAGAAATAACCCGGATATGTAGTGTAGAGGGTAGCGCAACTAGAGGAGCGAGCGGGTCTGATGACGGACAGGGCTGAGAGGGAACCGGGTTCTATGTCAAGTCGACCTGTTCTGATGGAACTATGAATGGCTGGACAACAAATAGAAGTTGAAAGCTGAGCAGTTAAGTAGTGCACCTGTTTTGTACCCTGCCAACCAATGGGCGGTATATGACGGTAGGGTCAACAAGGTAGGTCCCGAGTGAAAGAAGGCAGGCTGGCCGCCGAGAACCATGGTCCAAACATACGGATCCTTGGGAACCCTTCAACCATGGGTAGGTAACATAGTCGCAAAAAAGCCACTTGAGCCATCCTCAGGCTAGCGCTGCTGTGTTATGTATGGCAGGGGCAAAGCAGGGAAAGGTAGGGTTGGGATCCCAGGCCCCAGACCCGGGTAGGTGGACAGAAGGGGGAGGGCCTGCAGTGGTCTCGGATAAAGACGAGAAAAAATGGGTCAGGGGTTACAAAAAAAAAACAATGGAGAGATTGGGAGAGCAGGAGGGGACGGACACGTGCGAGGGCCAAGAGGAGACGACAAAAAGTGGCTGGTTCGGGAACGACAGAACGAGAAAGGCACACTTACTTGTCCTGGGGTGCTGATTAGTGAGGTGAGAAGAGAGATGAAGCCGCTAGAAATGACGAGAGGGAGAGCAAGAAAAAACAAAATAATGAAGAGAAGAGAAGGGGGGACGTGCTAGATAGCGGTCGGCGGCAGAGCAAAGATGACGGCCGAGGTATGATGATGATGAGGTAGTCAAATGATACAGGATAAGCCAACGGCCTGGCTGAGGTTTGAAAGGCAATTTGAGATCTCCAGGTCGGATCGAAGTGATACTGTAGTGGTGGTTTGGTTGAGGTGCTTTGGTCGCTTGATGCGCTGCCCTGCGTTTTGCGTTGGGTGCAGAATTGGCGGTTGAGGTGTAATGCATGCAATGTGTATGTAGAGGTACGTGGGCCACAGTACATGCGTGGTACCGTGACAGACCGTACGCGACCGAACCGTAATTGACTGTAACATATGTATGTACACGCTCAGCACCTCAAACACGCCGTTAGGGCCCAGGGCGTCTCCTGGGTCTTTAGGGTTTGTCGGACGTGCCAGCTAAAGTAGGGAGCCAACGGCTCTTGGACCGACTCAGGAAAAAGAAATGAGCAAAATGCAGACAGGGGAGAAGAGGCGCTTGCTGGGACCGTTGTTGGCCGCCTCGTCGACTTCGATGTCGCAACGATCCTATGCAGGTCTGACAGGGGGGCTCTCGTTTTTTCTAGCTTTCTTTCTAGCGCAAGCCAGCAGCGGCAGCGTAGCGTTGACGGGCGTCGAAATTTGTATCGTGTCGTGGTACGTAGCCACGGTATAGCGTGGCTAGAAATCCGAAACCGAGCGGAACCCCCGTGGAGGCGTGGACCTCTCTGCTCTTGAAGTGTTTGTTGGCCTACAAGTATGGTTTGCAGCGTTGGCGGACCCTAGAGGTATGATGATCACCTCTTCTCGATTGACCATCAACTTGAAAATTCAAGCTTCACGACGGCAACCACGCCATGCCAAGGACTCTTGGGTCGGTGTATGATGTAGCCAGCAGCGAAGACGGCCCCCCCTTAGGTCGAACACCGGACAGCAAAACGAAACAGCCAACAGCGCACTGGTTTCCGGGTAGCTTTGCCGCTCGCCTATCCTCTGACCCGGCGCGCCGCGGAGCAAACCCGAGAAGAACAAGAGCCTATGTTGCTCAGGTGCTATCCAAAGCGCTCATTGACCTTGTTGGGCGATGACGAGTGTACATTCGGCACTGGTGTACAGTAGCTGGTGCGGATGGTCGGTTGGGGCCGATGCGCTGGCACGCTCTCGAGGCTCTCTCCTGACGACTATACGGACATCCCATAGGCCAGTGGGCGAGGGAACGAAGTAATCAAGGCCGTTGGGAGACAGCATGGAACATGATCGAGGATCTTGGACGCCCACCGACGACGGCACCGAGAAGACCACGCGAGGTAAGGGAAAGCCTTTCGACGAGAAGTGCGGTAGCTCTTGGGGGATGCTGGCTAGCCTCGCAAGCTATCACTTTGGTTGAGTGGTTGGGAGTTGGGATATGGGGCTTGTTTGCCTGGGGCGTCGTTTGGTCGATGGCCTGGCGCCGGCGGGCTACCTAGGACAAATGGCTCAGCGACGGGGGTGAAGTAGGCGATGTGGAACGGGAGAAACGGGCTTCCGAAATGGGCCACGGTGTTGGGGACGCTTAGAGCGACGCTTGGGACGCTGCGAGACACCGACCCGGCTTGATACTTACTTTCCAGGAAGGGAAGAAACGATGGTGTGGGGTCGTGGATTCCTTCTTAAATGTAAAAATCCTCGTTCTAGCACGTCCCCATCGCACCCTCACCACTTCTTCCACGAGAGCCAGAATGGGGAGGCGCGATACGACGGTAATCAAATGTTATGAGATCTATATGTTCCTGATTAAAGATGCTAATGCAATTTAGCACACTGCAGGAGCGTGCAGCAGAGACTGACTGACTGACTGGTGCCCTGGGCTCTGTGCATCGGGGTGCATCAGAGTGCAGAAGAAACTGGTCATCTCGGCCAAGATGCACGATACGGCATAGACACTACCATACTGTGCTGCCTGATCCTGCAGTAACAGGTCCCCTGGGACGACAACCCAGCGTTGAACTCGAGGGGGCTTGTACGTGTGAGGTGGCATCCATTGAAGTTGTTGGACAGTGCGTTAGGAAATTAGAATTGAGAAAAATGCAACTTGATGTGTCCGATTTGGAAGGCATATGTGCATTACCTAGAGGTATTTGTTCAAGGTCGTCGTGGCTGCTTCCTTGTACGGTACTTGGCAAGGTCGTTTCCACCAGCTCGCCGAAGAAAGGAATACGACAGAAGCTGACACGGTACCTTATATTGTTTGGACAAGCTGGAAATGGTCCCGGCGCTCTGGGCTGAACGCTCTCATTTCCCGTCTGTGATTAGCTGTCATGGTGTGATGCCCGCTCGCTGATCCTATCTATACTGCGTACATACATGGGATGTCGTGTAGTGTACGAGTGATGCACTGTACCATGTAATAAACGGATGCTTATAGGATCTTGTGGCGGCAGGACTCGGGAAAGGTAACGTAGCGTATCAACGGTACTGCGTACATGTTTTGTTACCCACCCTATTCGTTAGCTCCCGCTCGACTCCTTGCCCCTGCTCCCGTCCACCCTCTCGTCAGGGCTGGTGCAAAAGGAAAGGGGGGGGGGGGGGAGGATGGGAGTGCCTGCCCAGTGAGATGTGCCGGTGCCATTGCCAGATTCATTGTCGCTCCGTCTCCGAAGGTAGAGCTCAGGCCCAAGCATATTCGAGCAGCATTGGAAGGAAATAGTGAGGCTCGGAAATAGTCTCCATTTCCAGGTCCATCCCTCCAATGTCGCGTCAAAGACAATTGCCCAGGGGAAGGATTCATACCTAGAGGTATGATGGGTCTTTTTTTACACACAGCTGCTGTAGGCAATGACCGGGCGACGGGAGTCGTGGCGGCCTTCAGGTGGGGAAAGCGATGCACTCCCTCTCAGGTACTCGCTTCTTTCCATTTTTCTACCTACCTACTTTCCACCTCGCGTCACCTCGTCTTCTTTGAACCACGGTGCCGCTGGAGGTAAGTGATGGCTACGCAGTCATTTCCTCGGCTATGGTAATTACACAGCGTAGCAGAAGAAACCACGCTTTCATTTCGATCAGCCAACAGCGTCCAATTGCCGCAAAAATACCTAGCGTCCTGCACGTTCCACAAAATCTCGCGCCCACAAGTCCGCAAGCGACTCCCAACATGACTGGCCTCTTATCCGCGTGTCGCGTGTCGCTGTGGACTATCGGGATCGCCAAGTACCATTGACGCCATCCTATCCTATCGCGTCTCGACAAGTGACCGTTCAGTTGGGTATTCGTAGCCGTCGGGGTTCGCATTCTCTCCTTTCACAGCGCTGTGCTGTTTGGGGATTTCGACTCATCGCATCAGTGGCATGGGTCCATCCGACGCCTTGCTGACTATGCCGAATTTCACAACTCCTTCGAGTCCTCCTTCGAGCCTTTCGAGCGCCTCACGTCCCGAAATCCGCCGACTTCGAACGACCTCTGCTTAGTCAAGGTACACATGGTTTTTGCGCTCCCAGTGGCTAGGGAAATTTGACATGAGTGATCCAACTGCATCCCAACCACGATGGCCAGTAGCTCCATTATACAACACAAGATGCTTTTTCTCCCACATCAGCAACCCATGATCATCACATTTCACTCGTTCGGTTTGGCAAGCCAACGCACATTGACAAACGCTAACGGAACGCAAGAAGAAATACGTACGGGACGCCCTTGCGCCCTGATAACCGCATGGAACTTCACCACGGTGCAGCGAACGTTTGAGCAATCTCACCCTGGGCGATGGGTGATCGTGCCGCTTGCGGTGGCGTTAACCTAAAGATTCACTACATGGATGGGCCCTTGCAAGGAGCCAACTCAGGCAAGCCCGTTCCAAACTGTCGGGTCCGAGTATTGCGCGCGTGCGCACACACGCCCTTCAGATTTGAGCTGAACCTATTCGGATAAGCACGGACAAGACGCCCTAACAGTACACTGAAGAGCTATTATAAGAACTATCAATGGGATTTCTTGTCTAAAAAGGAAGGGGACAGCCGCCAACGTGCAGCGTTGCATCCTGTTCGCCTTGTTTTCCTGAAGATTCTGGGCCAGCTCACGCACCTGAACCCCGTCCTGAAGACTCTTCAACTCGTGGATCCCTACTCAATCCCTACAGACCAATTTCTACCAGGCAGGCGGGTGAAGTGCGGTCGTTTTGGGCACCGTGTCACCACCAAGTCCCATGATCAGCCAATGACTCGTCCCCTAGCACAACAGCGAAGCCACAGTCTCAGTTGTGCTTCCCTGCCTTCCGCTCATTGGGGTTACGACTGGATGGGAAATACCTCCCTCGCGCGTAGCGGCGTTTCATTACTTTCGCTTCAGTCCGTTTGCCCTCGGCTACTCCAAGCTTGTTGAGACCTGCAAAGACACTCACACAGAGGCGGACGACCATAGTCCAGGGATTGGCATGTGAATCATCCGAACCCAATCGAGCACAAAGGCAAGACAGCGGACATGGACAAAGGGTACGCCCGAATGCTAAAGCTGATTTCAGCTTATGCTGTTTGACATGATGAGGTTTGGTAAGACGGCTTGGGGTTCCTGGATCCCCGCATGCAAGGTCTTTCTCAACAGCACACCTCTTCCCCCTCCCCCCTCCCAAAGTGGCATGTCGGACCCTCATCTCACATCGACCATGGAAGGTACAGGTACAGATGAGCAGGGGACATGGAAGCGAGACAGAAGAAGGACAAGTACCAGCTACTTTGTTACCTGTTCTTTGTTAGTGCTCACCCACGACTCAAACTGAATACGATTGGCCTCAGACTGTTCCTTTAGACCCACATCAACCACACGCAAGCGCAGCACCCCTGAGAGGTCTCAACTTGTGTGATTCGCTTCCAGTCTGTCGGGTCACTCCACCGGTGACCGGAGTGGTCGTCTCATTGGAATTGGTTCCAGAGTGGAAGTTGGCAGTCGACTGGAGCGACTAGGGCGCACAATGGGCCCTGACGAGGTCAACAAAGATACAAGACATCCTTGATGGTTTCAGAAATGGGCATCACGATCCTTGGGGATCCCCTTATCCCGACGAGGCCGTTGTCGTGTCCGTCTGTGCGGAGACCTACGATGATAACCACGAGGAGGTAGGTACTGTAGTACCTGGGTACTGTCCAGGTACATGGTTGAAATGGTTCTACACACTACAGGCATGTTCCATCTGCCGGTGAGATGCAACTTCTGCGCAAATTGTTCGTTCTGCCGACCTGTCTTGGCGAAGTGGAAGTATGGACACCGATCTTGCCGGTCACAGATATCGCCAGCCTTGCTGATACATCATTCTAAAAACTTGCAAGCGACGTGGTGGAGGATTTTGAGAGCCGACAAGCTTGCAAGCGTACGGATACGGGCACAGCCCGCTTACAACTTTCGCGTCACCAGATCTAGCCTCGCGCACAGAAACGTCTCCACCCCCGGACATCAGTGTTGGGATGGGAACATACGGTAGCTAGGACGGTCTACTTGGTGTTGGGGTTGACCGCCTTTTCCCCAGTCCATAGTTGGAGTTACAGTTCCGGATGCGGCAACTTGGTTTCAGAGACCCCTTTTCGCAGATCCCACCAACCGCTGACTCGCAAGAGATCTTCAAACCTTCCTTGAGTGTATCCGCGTTGGGCGCCTCGACGTGAGTGCTCCAAACCATTTGGCTCTTTGCCTTTCCGGGCGTGAGCAGCACCTTCCCGAGAAGTGATGAATCACTTTACTGCTTTGGTCAATGCCAAGGAGGCGCCGCTAGACAACTCTTGGTGTGTCAGAGTCATTCGCAGTACCCGAGGTCGGATCTACTTAGCAACTCTTGACTTCATGAACATTACTTGTATGGGAACAAAATTGCAGCAATTGAACTTACCTTGGTTCTTGCAGAGATGCCCGATTTGGACGGCTCGCGCTGTCTGGTTGGTCCAAGCTAGCCAACTCACCATCTGACAGGCTGACAGCGAGTGGGTAAATCTCAGGACCAATGCTAGCTTCACCCGTCTGTACCAACTTGGAGTGATTGTGCCTTTCTTGATCTCGGTCAACACCTGTCACGGCAATCAATCACGACATATATGTCCGATACCGCCTAGAAACAGGCAGTTTGCGACCGGTACCGCCGCGTTCATGTAAAATTTGGGCAACGCCCTGGCGACCAACTCAGCAAGCATTGTGGATTGATCCAGGATTGGGCAATATACGACATCAGGAGATTCCCGACTGATGAGCTTGCGTTGAGTGCTCAGACGTGGCTTTGCTAAATTTCTTCTCTGCTTCATCATCATGCTCGACCTGTGATTGATGCTATGGGGTTGATACTACTGATCTATGGTTCCCGACATTGTGGGGAAACTGCAGGCTTGGGGCATGTTGTCGTTCAGTCGATGGCGAGGGTTGGGACACTGAGCCTTTTTAGGAAGGGAGTATGGGCTGCAGCAGCCTATCCGGCTGGGCTCACTGTCCAGGTGTTTTGTGAGAGACAAGTACCACCATGCGCAGTCCAGTGAGAGGCAAGCGAGACACAGGGGCAAAGGGGATAGGCTACCAGACTGTCGGGACGAACAACTCAGGCCCTGCAGGACGGTTCCGGCAAGGTGGGCTGCGACAACGAGGAGGTAGAGGTACCTCTACCTACCTCGGCCCTGTGTGGTACAGATGAGCTGTCTGTAACTTTCAAGACGCCACTTTGACCTTGAACGTTTCCTCCCGCTCGTTTCAGGCTACCACCCACGAACCCCCTTGTGCTGAGAAGCCAGGCTTGGCTATTGCACAAAGCGTACTCGTCTTTACAATGGACGTGTTCAGTAACTACCTACGTGGTTAAGCTTCTGACTCCTTGGACACCAAGCGGGAATGAGATTTCCATAGTTAACGCAAGGTCATAACCGGTTTGAACTAGCCACTCTCCTCACTTGTTTCTTTTCCACTTACTCTTTCCCTTTGCTTCGCCGCTCAGAGTCCGAGATGCCTTGCATGCATGCTTCAGCGTGTAATGACAACACGTGTTGGGCGAGCTTGCTCTTTGAGAATGAATAACCACGCATCAAGTTGGAAAGTAATGTTATATCGACCCTTTGCTGTTCTGCTGTTGCTCCAATCGCCGTCCGGCATCTGACCTGTCACTTACATTTCCTTACCTTACCTCGAAAATTTCGTGCCACCCACAGGTGAACCTGTACCGAAAGAGACGTAAAAAAAAGTCTCCTATACTTACAAGGCCCATTTCAAAATCAAAAGTCAGATCTTCAAGCGCGCAACACACCATCAACGCTCACTTCAAACACATACGAAGAAAAAGAGGTCTCAAGTCCCCAAGCTGCGGATGGAGCAGACATTGTGGTTTCTAAATCGCTAAGTCGTCATAGATGATTTTTGCGTTGGGCATGCACGAGAACAAAGAGGGATGTTTTATACTGACACTGACGACGCGTCGGAACAGCCGCACGGAAGGATGAACGAACCTCAAGGGTTCCACTAGTCAAGTTCAGAGGAAGCGATTCGCCCATTCAATCGAATTTTCCCCGACCTGGCCTAGCTAGATAACTAGACTCACTCAACCGTTGAACACCGCCATCCGTCCGTTTTTCGATCCCAAATTCTGTTTCCTTTTTATGCAACATACGCTTGCCTTGCTTTGAAATATCGAGTTCTGGGACTCCCTCTTTTCTCGACTTTTGCTGAATGTCCGAATCTGTAAATCTTCTCTTCGAGCATTTGGCCTTATTTTTTTGTGTTTTTTTTTTCTCCTTCCCCATTTCCTGTTTCCCGGGTCCAGCTACCTAATCAATCCAAGCCACAGCGCTTTCAATTAATGTGGTGGTGAGTATCAATCTCCACCTTCTTCAATCAAGATCTTGAAGAAACTACACAATGGTTCTAGGGACACCTGATGTCGCTTGGGCAAATGTATGACATTGTGCGGAGAATAGTAACCCATCTGTTGAGCGAGTAACGAAGAAACAAGTGGCCATCACAGTGAGTCGTACCTAGCTCAAGCGCCACCACAGTAACCACGCAAGCAGAAGGAATTGAAAACCCCATGTCTAGGTAAAGTCGTCAGTGCCTGCGTGCCTTCCTTCCTTCTTCGACCTTCCATCCAAAGACACTATTCCGAGAAAAAGGTGACTGGCGACACTACCTCTACACCTCTTTCTACATACCTTACACTAGTCTAGAGACGGCGCGATATGTTGTGTAACCCGAGAACTGATTGGAGCCTAGAGGTCGGATCCGTGCCTAGTCTAGTAGGTAGGTACCCTTGACTGGCCCTTGAGGGTCGCTGCGAGACCGGTGGCAGTCTAGACCCGACGACAATCAAGCGAAAGGCAGAAACCTCGGTTCCGGAATGTCGGGAGCCGGGGTCGAGCCGGGGTCGATCTAACCGTGATAACGATCATCGGGAGCGTGGAAGGTTTTGTCAGCAATATTGGTAAATGTCACCTACCTACCTACGGGCAAATACCAAAGGGGCCGATGTTTCTTTGGCAGTGCAATATTGATGGTACACTATATAGATGACGATGTGATCAACCAACAGACTAGAGAAAGAAGGGTACCTAGGTAGTCGAAAAGTCAAGACCTGCCCGGCCAGCTCCAGCAAATCATACATACATCGCTACTGGACAACAAATAGATGAATGGTATGCAAAATTTGGACCGGTCCAAAATCCAGAAATGAAGGCAAGGTAAATCGAGGTACTACAAGATATTGTATGTACCCAGCATCATTCAGGTACCCGACTCGTTTGCGTTGGACAACATCCATACATACCTATATTCCACAAATCATCATTCGGCTGCTGGTCACATGTAGATTACATATACATAGTAGGTCTTGATACAGGATACTCACATCGACCATCCCGGTAGGTTACAGTTGGACGGGTTCTCCGTCTTACCTCCGATCGATCTTAAGCATCCAAGAGCGTAAAAAGGATAACTGCGTGGTCTGTCTTGAGTGATGCGAGATTGGGCACACAAAGAAGAAATGTATTATGCATGCGTCAAGGCGAAAATTGCGAGGAGAAGTGGTTGCCGATGAGGGAGCGGCGTTTGGTGATGATTGGGGAGGGGGGGGCTACTGTCATGGAAATGTTTCTCCTTGACTGCCGAGTACGGTGAGGAAGCAACATTGGGGTATGTCAATTGCGCAACAACAGCAATTTCTAGGAGATTGCTCACAGTTTGAAATGAGAAAGCTGGGACCGAGCCGGGCGATATAGAAACAGAGCAAGTAGTTCATCTTTCCTACCTACTCACCTACCTACACCCATAAATACCAGGCCCAAATCTACACCGAGCTCATCACGCTGTAGGACCGCCGTAGGACAAGCACAAATACATGATGAAACTCGCCATTTCTCTTTCTCTTGCACAGAGTGTCGATGACTCGCAGCAATAGCAGGATACCTCCAAGGATGAACATGAAGGTTCATGGGTCACAAATGGAAAATGGGGTAGAGGTGCAGGATGTATAAGAATGAAGGGGCAAAGATGTTGAATGAGAGCTGCGCTCGACACGGCCGGCTCCCTTGTAGTTTCCATTGGTGTGAAGTGTTCGGAGTACGTTCAAATGCGAGTCGTCTTCTAAGATGACTACACCATACAAGTTATCTTCCGTTCAGATGAACAGCAGCGGTTCTAAATCCAGGACTGACGCCAAACGACAGCCCCCCACGTAGCATTCTCCCCAATCCACTGCTCTACGGAAGTATCCCACCATCACTACCCTTTTTCTTCTCCTGAGGCTTCTCCTTTGACACTCCCACCCCTCCATATCTCTCCTGCTTAAAACCATGTACCGGCACCTCAACCCCTTCACTGACCTGTACCTTCTCTCCTGTGGAATCACCACCATGGATATATAGCGCCATCACTCTCGGCCCTGGATACTTCCTCCTCGCATGCACCATCCACCACACCGCCGTCAGTGCCACCACGCCAACCAGAATGACACTATTATAATTCATCGACTCAGTCGTGGTCGGATACACAAAGGGGAAGCAAAAGAGGGTGTTGAACAGCACGATGAAGAGGACCGATAGAACGTTGATAGGCGTTCCGAACTTGCCTAGCCGAAAAGAGCCGGGGACGGAGGGCAGGTATTGACGCCGAGTCAGAATGTTGGCGGCGAACGGGATGGCGTAGGAGGTAGTGGTGAGGATGATGAAGGAGCCGGTTAGATTGAGGAAGGCGGTGGACGAGCCGAGAGGGATGGCGCCTAAGGCTGATGCTATTGTTGCTTTTTTTGGGGAGGGGACTTTGTCAGTCTCCGTTTTGGCTTGTGAGAGAAGGAGAGAAGCGTAGACCTAGGCAGAAGACTTACCGACGAAAAGAGTGGCAGGGACAGGACAGCTAAGTCTTTCATTGACGCGGGAAAAGAGAGGGGATAAAGGGACGGCATTGTCTCGTGCCAAAGCCCAGTAGATGCGTGAGTTGGCTAGGACCGTACCGACACAGCATAGGAGTGAGGAGAACAAGATGATGAACAAGAGACCAAAGGTGGCGCCGTGGTTCGTGGTCCCGTCGGCGTGGGCGGTCGCTTGAGCGTAGATGTTAGCGAGCGGGTAAGTATTGAAGCCGCCTTGGAGGGCGTCGAGATCGGTGATGGCATAGCAGAGGGCGATGGCGAAGCAGAATGCGTCTGATGAAAGAGTTAGTGAAAGCTTCATCAGTGCACAAGGGGCTTGTGAACGTACAGAGAAAGCCCAAACCGATTTGCAGCCCAATCGCCTTTGGCAAGTCCTTCTTCGGGTATGGCAGCTCCTCAGCCATGTGCGTAATAGCATCTGGCGTTCCCACGGTGAACGCCCCGTTCAAGACCCCCAACAAGAACGCTAAACCGCCCGGCCAGCCCGTGAGGTTATTCTCATTGAAAGATTTCCAGACAAAGTGATCACTAGCATGACGCTTGGGCATGGCTGAGATGACAATAATGGTGATGACACCGCCGACAATGACGAAGAACATGCCGATTTTCTGGGTGTACGGAATCAATCGATTGGCAAAGATCACAGCTGCCGTGGAAAGCCAGAGAACAAGCAGGTAGGTGACATAGACCTGCCATGGCTCATAGGTGTAGTTGGTCTGGTGGTAAACAGAGTACATGCTGATGCAGATGTTGGCCGTGATCTGCATTAAGGCGGCTAAGTCGAACATCCATCCGTAGAAATTGATCCAGCCAGTGAAAAAACCGAGGATCCGGCCATATTTGGGCCCGCCAGCTGGCGATCAATGTTAGTCTTGCTGCCTTTCTAGCAATCAAGCAAAGGTGTGAAGATGTAAACGGGGGGGAGCTTACCAATAGTAGCCCAGTGGTAAACACCACCAGCAGTTGGAACAGCTGATGCAAGCTACACAAAATGAGAAGTCGTTGTCAGACACCCATTCTTTACGCCCCTATTCACGCAGTCCAACACCTGATGATTCCTTGTACTCACCTCAGCAAGTCCCGCCCCAATGAAGCTGTAATAGAAAACCGCGACGATAAGACCAAAGATAAGACCAGGCGGACCACCATTGACTACCAGATACCACCGATGTTAGTGACCGGTCATTGCCAGCAAGAGAGGGGGAGAGGGGGCCGCTTGAGTCAGTACGTACGGATGGACACCGAGATAGACGACCCCAGAGCTATCCAGGCATTGTCAATGGTAATTGCAATGCCAGCCAAGCCCACAAGACCGTATTGTCGTTTGAGCTGGTCTCGATAACCTGAAGCATTGACCACGACTCCATTCTCGATCGCGGCGACGATCTCATCTCGGTCTTCGGGACGTCCTCCAGCCCGCACACTTCGTTTTTCGTCGACCGATGGTTGATGTGAACTGTCCATGTTGTTGGAAGGATGAAGGACGTGAACAGGCCGATGTTTGGCCAGGTGTAGCTACCAGTCGCTGAACATTTGGCTGATTTATATTGTCAATTTCAAGGGAAGCCACCAAGATATCACTGGATATCAATGGCAGTTGAACTGAAACTAGTGATCATGCATCGTTCAGCGCGCCCTCCCTCCCAAACGGGTAAAACAGTCCTGGGACGTATCCTATCAATGACCACATCCGGCCATTCACCGGCATCACAGCATCTGTATCTGGACTCATGATGCGGTATGTACTATAGCACGATCTTGGTATCGGAGAGGTCCAATGCCGCACAGAAACCCCCCATCTCTAGATGTTATCTCTCCGAGCCTAGTCGTTCGAAGACGTAAGACCAACTCGAGCAGTGACAAGACCCGATGTTGCACACCATCTGTACAAAACATGGTTACTTCAATTTCCGGGAGTTCTTATCCTTATCTGGAGGCTGCTGCTGCTGCCCATGGAGTGAAGATCTACACTATCTGCTGCAGGTGTAACTGCTGATCCGACGAATGAAGTCGGCGAAGCATTGCCGTTGCGCTACTCTGTCCCGTTCAATACCCGTGAATCTGCATACCGGGGAGCAACATGGTTGAAGAGCAAGGGGTTGTTGTTGGGACGAGTACTTCGGGATGGCACCATCTGATAAGTGGAATTGTTCGTCGTTGGACGTCTCAGGTTACAGATGTTGGTATTATGTCGTGAAGCTGCATTGATAGGATGGATTTTGAAGAGTGGCAGAATACAACCCGAGCGTGGTGACAGCCGGACTTGATAACGTGGGGGTGGGCGACGATGAAACCCTAACGAGTTGGAGCCCCGCTTGTCGGCGAAAACGCTTGATTGCGTGTGAGAGGAAATCGGTATTTCCAGTCCCACAAGCAGGGCTACCTCATCCGCGAACTGGTGGTTGAGATAATCTGAATTTGTCTCGCGATGTTTGGCATATTGTTCGGCGAATTGCATGGTTTGTTGTATGTAGCTGGAAACCACTGAAGTGCGGTATTGCATGACTTGAAAGATGGAATGAGATGAGGAGAACGCGGGGACTGCAGCATGCTGCACCTGAAAGGCGTCTAATGTAGCATTGTGGCGAAGGCTGATATGTCCCAGAGACAAGGGTTGAGATTCTCTGACATTGGACGTGCAGATAAGGTATGCGTCTGGCTTCAGTAGGGACATGAACCGATATTGACCCCCCAGGGGACCCTGCATCGGTTTCTGATGCCCATTGTCATTCTCCCGGATTTGATATGATCACCAATAACCCGGGGTAAAAGCTACCGCCGCAGAGTTTGAAGCTATGTTTTCCCGTGACAAAGTCTTTTGTCGTTCATGAAAGACAGAATCAGCTCGCGGGTTTCTTCACAACCTTAAGGGCCATTGAGCTGGCTTGGTCGCAAAGTCAACTGAACATCCAGTGGATCATCGCCACCAGGACTTGGGCTCAGGATCTTGAGCTTATACCCAAGGGTAGCCGCATTCAATGCATTGTGTGGCCGGGCAAGAAATTTCCCGTCTCACCGCTAGGAGAATGAGCAGAAGAAGCAGTCGCATGCATGTATAACCTCCCGAAACCTGAAGACCAAACCTGGAGACTTAGGCCGTGGCAGCATCACCCTCGCGACCCCATCTTGCTGACTCATCACCCTCGCTCCAGTCCTTTTCGATGTATCCGAGCTCTCGCTTGACCTTCTCGACCGTCGCCTTATCGCCAGTGTTCTTTCCAGCGTTGTCACTAGGAGGCAAATATTAGTCGCATACTGCGGTAGGAGAGTGCAAGACAGGCTCTTACCTGATCTTGACTGCTGGATTTCCGGCAGCCGAACTCAGCTTGATGACAATATTCAAAGGCGTGGACTTGTTGCCAGTAGCCTTGTGGACAAAGTCATTGGTAAAGTAGGTACCGACACCAAAAGTTGGCTGGAAGCCGGCCGCTTCAGCAACTTCCTTATACTCCAAGCACCTGTCGATATCCAGCGAGTCGGAAAAGACAATAACCTTTTTGTCCTGGATGCCCTGTTCGTCATAAAACTTGCGCATGAGCTTGACGAACTCCTTGGGGTCTCCTGAATCCTGGCGGACACCAGTGAAAACTTGGGCATAGGTCTTGTCGGGATGGAGGTCCTTGATGAAATCTTTTGCTGCGGAGATAAAGGCATCGGCCGTGCTGATGTTGCGATGCCTTGGCTGTGGTACGGGCTCTCCAGAAGCCGAAACCGGCTTGCTAAACGCCCTAAGGAATTCAGGGGTTCCGAAGGTATCTGTGAGCGCAATGCCGAGGACGCCAGGTCCGTAGCATCCAACCCAGCGGGAAAGGGCTTCCTCTGTAGCGGACTTGTAATCGCCAAGGATGGCAGCGTTACCCATAAACCACTCGTGCGCAACGGTGCCAACGGGTGGGATGTTGAAGCGCATGGCAAGGTGCACATTGCTAGTACCGGAGAGCTTGCCGGTCAAGCCCTTCTTCTCGGCTTCCTTAGCCGCCTTGGTGAGACCCCTAAACACCAAGGCTTGCGTGTGGTAGTCGCGGCGCCGGCGGGTTCCGAATTCCGAAAACACGCAACCAGCCTCGAGCAGGCGCATACCTTTCTCAAACGCCTTCTCTTCCTGGCCATCATAATCCCAGTCCGTGTCCATGAACTTGAAGTAGGCTTCCGAAGTGAGTGCGAGAAGCGGGATTTCGTAGAGAATGGTCTCGGCCCAATTGCCCTTGATATCGTAGTGGATATCTCCGAGATCCGAGTCACCAACAGGGCGGAAGAAAACGGCGACCTGCTCTCGCGGCCGAAGGCGGAACTCGGAGAGGTAATCAAGATACTCCTCGGTTAGATAAGGGCAGTGAGTCTTGAGGTACTGGAGCTCCTCGGGGGATAGGCTGATATTCCCGAGCTTCATAACCTGTTCCTCGAGCCAGACGAAGGCTTCGCGCGACAACTTCTTCTCGGGAGTGCGATTTGTGAATGAGTAGGTGACGGGGACGTCTTTGAAGTACTTGAGAACGGCGCATTGCATCGTCAACTTGTACAGATCGGTGTCGAGGAACGAGATGACCCCCGCTGGGTGAGGCAGAGAGCTGTTGAAGTCCATGGCTGCTGTGATGGCTGTGCTGTAGAGCTCTGGACGAGATGAGCGTGTACTGTATAGGGTCTGGTGAGTCGTAATGTCGACTTCGAAGGGGATATACGACAACCTTCTTCTACACGAATGACGACTAGAGAAATTAAGAAAGGAAGGAAAAAGTTTAAGACACACAAGAGCTCGAGATGGTTGAGTTACTTCAGAAGGGCTGACGAATCGAAGTTCAGTGACGCCGTTAATAGTGGGCAGGAGTGGAGACGTCGGCCGTTCTCTTTCTGGTAGTGTGGGCTTCAAGTTCCTTTTCTAATCCAACCTTTCGCACCTTTGACTTGTAATCCTTAGCATTCTCACTCGACGCGCGATTGGTTTGCCGTTCTTGTACAAATAATGCCAGCGCCGTTGACTGATAAATCATCACTTAGTGGCTGTTTTCTTTTGGCGATAGTTGGACTCTTCGAAATGAGTCTCTTGTTGATTGTGTTCCTGTCGAAGAATGAGCGCGGCGTCTGTATAGTACCTAACTTGAAGGTGTGGAAGATGGATCATCACGGTTTGAAGTCCTGTAAAATCTAGGTACTCCTCCAAGATGCCACCCCATGAAACCCTCGAGTAACAGTCAAGCTAGGGACTCAGAAAAGGATAATCCAACAATGGCACCCGCAATTGATGTTGCTTCATACAGAGACGTCGTTCCTGCCTGCGACGATGACACAACCAAGGGGAATTGGTGGGGCAGGGTCGGCGGGGTGATGTTATGGTGTTTTTTTCCCGGGCAGGCACGTTCACTGCACGCCCTCGTTGAGAGCAGCAATGATCCGGGGCCAGGGGGTCACAAAGTGCACGGACCACACCTTAATGGTTCACCGACTTGCTTGGCGCAAAAGTTACCAACCGGCAGAAAAAAAAAGTTCACTTCGAGTTCAGATAACAGAAGATCCGGATCGCAGAGCGTGCAGGACCCCGCCGACGACATACCAAGAGGAAAGAAGAGCCCAAATACCCAGCAGAGACCGGCTTCCTTTCGACGAGACTGAAATTGGCCGCTCTGAGGCTCGACGCCCACCCATACCCGCACCCGCACCCGGGTCCCCTCCTTCTCTTCCACCTAATCACTACATCAGCCATCATGGATATTCACAGGTGTCGCTTCGTTCCCTATCCCGCTTCCGCCATCAACGCCGTCGCCTTCTCGCACTCCGCCCTCCCACCTGTCCCGGCCGGCAAGAAGAACCTTCAGAAGAACATCCAGGTGCGCCTCGCTGTTGGCCGCGCTAATGGCGACATTGAAATTTGGAACCCCCTCAATGGTTCCTGGCATCAGGAGCTGTTGATCCCCGGCGGCAATGACCGGAGTATCGACGGCCTGGTCTGGGTTACCGACCCCGATGAGGAAATGGCCGACGGCAAGATCATCCACGGCAAATCACGTCTGTTCAGTGTCGGTTACACCAACACAATCACCGAATGGGACCTCGAACGGGCCCGCGCAAAGAAGCACGCGAGCGGCCAGCACGGCGAGATCTGGTGCCTCGGCGTCCAGCCCCCTTCCTCCGACCTCAGCGCCCCAAGAAAGCTCGTCGCCGGCACTGTTGACGGTAATCTTGTCATGTACTCGATCGAAGATGGTGACCTCAAGTTCCAGAAGAGCTTGATCAGGGCCCCTTCCAAGAAGGTCAAGATGGTCAGCATCTGCTTTCAGTCCAGGAACGTTATCATTGTCGGCTGCTCCAACAGCACCATTTGCGCCTACGACATTCGAAACGGCTCGCTTCTTCAACAAATGACACTCGGCTCTGACCACTCCTCCGCCTCCAAGAACATCATTGTCTGGTCCGTCAAGTGCCTACCGAACGGCGACATTGTTTCAGGTGACTCGACTGGCCAGGTGTGCATCTGGGACGGCAAGACCTATACTCAAGCCCAGAGGATACAAAGCCATACTCAGGACGTCTTGTGCCTGGCTGTCAGTGCTGATGGCAGGAGAATTGTGTCTGGTGGCATGGACAGACGGACGGCCCTGTACGAGCCGGTTGCTGGACAACCCGGTCGCTGGTCCAAGGCCTTTCACAGAAGGTATCATGGTCATGACGTCAAGACCATGGCTTCTTTTGAGGGCAAGGGCATGAGTGTCGTGGTTTCCGGAGGTTCGTCACATTGCTCGCATTCTTCCCTTTCTTGTTTCATGCTAATACGTTTCCTATCGCAGGCCCTGATGCCAGCCCCGTTGTTATGCCCCTCCGTGCGGCAGGCAAGGAATTCCACCGCACTCTCCCCCATCTTCCGCAGACCGTCAATGTCAAGAGCGCATCCAAGGCACGGTTCGTCGTCAGCTGGTGGGACAACGAGGTTCGCATCTGGCATCTCTCCAGCCCGTCGCGCGATCTCTTGAACGGTGCCGTCGCCACCACTGATCTGCGCAAGACACGAAAACTTATTGCCCAGATCTACGTCAAGGGTGATCACAACATCACCTCGGCCGCCATCAGCGAGGATGGCACCTTCCTTGTTGCGTCCACTGCTACCGACATCAAGGCGTTCCAGCTCGACACTAGCGATTCGCAGCAGCTCAAGATCAAGAAGGTCGAGGTTGCGAGCGCTGGTCACGGAGCTATGAAGGTGGAGATCTCTCCCGACAGGCGCTGGCTGTCCTGGGTCGAGAGCGGCAGCAATGTCATGGCGGCGGAAATTACTGTGAACGAGGACGGATACGCCGTTTCTGCTCCCTCCAAGCTGCGCCGCCTTCACCGGCAAATCCCGAAGAACGTCCTCCTTGGTGGTCTTGGTACCTACGACCGAAACGTCACACAAATGGTCTTCTCCCCTGATAGCAAGATGCTCAGTGTCGCTGATATCGCCGGATGGATTGATACCTGGGTATTACGCGTCCCAGGAGAGGAGACAAATGGCACGAAGGGCGAGGCTGACGACGCTTCCTCGAGCGACTCGTCAGATGACGAGGAAGAGGATCAGAAGGATGCTACGTGTGAGCGCTGGGTACGCAACCCTAACGCAGCCCTCATCCCCAAGCTGGACTCGGCTCCTGTTGTTCTCTCCTTCTCCAATACTTCCCGCCAGGAGGGCGAAGACTATACCCTCTTGGCCATCACGACACTAAAACAAGTTCTTGTTTTCAACCCTCTCCGCGGCGCCCTAGCAGACTGGTCTCGCCGGAACACGTATGCCAAGCTCCCAGAGCAACTCCGTGTCACCAGAGATTTGGTCAAGGGTGTTGTATGGCAAGGCCCACGAGTTTGGATCTACGGTATTTCCTTTCTCTTCATGTTGGATTTGTCTCAAGATCTGGATAGCCAAGATGCCAATGCTCTCTCCAAGCAAAAATCTAGCCTGAAGCGGAAGAGGGATGGGAAAGAGAATGGTGCAGGCGGCAAGATGGACCACCAGAATGCCCTTGCCCCCCACAAGATTAGGGCGGCTGTTGCCGGACAGGATGGCGCCACAGAGTGGGTGGATGTCGAGATGGCGGATGCCGATGACCTGAAGGGTGCTGCCAGCAGCGGGGTCGAGGACGAGGACGACGACGATGACGAGGATATGGAGGGCGGCGAGCTCCAGCGCCTACGCGATGGCGAAGCGGGCAGAGAAGAGCAAAAGAAGGATTCGTTGAAGCAGAAGGCCAAGTGGTGGCATACGTATCAGTACCGACCCATTCTAGGTATTGTACCTCTTGACAGCGAAACGGTGGAGGAATCCAACGGGGTGTCGGAGGGCGTACCGATCCCGCCGCTCGAGGTTGCCCTTGTTGAGAGGCCGAGCTGGGATTGTGAAGTACCCCCGAGGTACTTCTCAAATGGTGAGCGGGAGAGGTAAATGTAGGAAGCATGTATATGGCATGAGGTGTCACAGATGATAGGGCCTTGGTCGGCAAATAGGGCCGTAGAGGCTAGCATACACCGCAAATCGGAGTCACGCGTATGCAAACACAACTGAGCAGGTCATTTTGCCTATGTAGATCGAGAGTTGGTTCCCGAAGATACCATAACACTGAGGCTTACACATGAGCCCTATGCCTGTGTCTTGATACACCATGCTACCTTGAGCCGGTGAGCATTCAGAAGACACCGAGCACTTGGACCGATGATGAAGCACCGGGTGTGATTGGTGCCGACCCTTGGAGGTTGTCCATGCTCCTAGGGTCGCACGGTTGTTATAAAATTTCACATGTACAAGACGAGTGACCGTCGATTCCAAAGAGACCAAGATCTTGCCAAAACGTTTATCCTATCCTGTCTTATATCATGCACTGAACCAGTCTCAACCACTCGCTTTGGGATGCATGCGCGATGTACGTGTAAGTCGCAGGTCATCTGTATGAAAAATTTCGATGAATTCTGAACCATTAGCGAGTATTCCAGCTACGAACCAATCGCTGCGTACGCTCCCGTTACCTCAATCTGTATAAAGTCTCCTCAGCTCAACAGTCGCGCTGTCGTTGAAAGTGGAGTAAGTGGTGAAGACTCGAGAGGCGACACTGCAGCGGAGAAGGCCCGGGAACTGGAGCGCCGCGTAAGCATCATGGGGACGTGCTGTGTTCATGCCTGTAGTGTACAGGCCTGGGTACAAACGCACTCTACACCAAGTTATTTGCTCACGTTCAAGAGGGGAGCAACCAAAAAAAGAGAGAAAGGATGGATGATTAGTTCAGGAACGGCATCATCCGAACACAAAGACCGCTGAGAGTAGTTCGTGGTATGTGACATCTTGACCCAATTCGCAATGCGTCTACATGATATATTCGGGAGAAGGAAAGTACACCAGATGCAGCGAGCGAGAGGTAACATTGTGACGGAAAGCAGCCCGATCGGACTGAGGCGATAAAAAGGTGGCAGTGGGGATTCCCCCTAGGGCGGGCGCAACTGGGTGGGTGAGGCTGAGCGGGCGAGCGTAAGCGAAAAGGAACCGTGACTGCCTGGATTGGATTGTAGTGTACACTACAGAGTATCACGATCACCGCCCACATCGTCTCTCTTATTGCCTGATGTCTAAGACTGACTATCTTTGGGATCATTGATTGTGTGTTTGCAGCAAAAGAAAAGGTTGAAGCGCATGACTTGTATGTACACGTTCCCAACAGAGACAGATATCGTCGGCCGTCGGGTTGTGATCACCTAACTTTGACGGTTAGCGGTGTTGAGCTTCGTCATCCATCCCTGCATGGCTAGCGCAACTCTAGGCCGGTCCAAGACCATTCGTCGCCTCAGGTTGTGTTTGTTAGGGCAGTACGTCGATGCGATTGCGAAAAGTCTTGTTAAATCATAGCTACATCAGCCTGAGACTATCTGAGAGTACCTGTAGCCTGCCCTGCGCGAGCGAGGTCCAGTTTGTCGCCTGCTGGGGGTTGTCACGGATGGTTTTCGGAAGGGCCCCACCTACGGGAGGGCACCGACTACCAAAGATACGGTTCTGATTGGCCAATACGTCAGTATACGCGCGTTCTGACCTGGCTACCCCCCGAACCTCTCATTCTTTCTTCTCTCTTTTTGAGTCTGTATTTGCCGTTTCATTCAACAGGCGACGAGTTCTGTAGTCAAAAGGGCAGAGACACGTAAGACAGCTGAGGGGACCGCGAGTGCAACAATGGAGAAGTAGCGACGACAGCACCAGGGACTTTTCTTACTACCATCATCCATACTCCCCGTCCATATCCTCTTTCTACTGCTCTACTTCTTCCATTGCAACCAGATTCGGGCGGCATGCACTACTGCTGCTGAGAAGTAGGAGGAATAGCCCAGCCACAGAGGCGCGAATCGCAGCGAGGTGTGTGTGCGTGTGTGTGCGTGTGTGAAGAGGAGGAAGTGACAATTGAAAGCTTGCATTCTTTTGCCTCGGTGCAAGTCTGTACACTCAGTAATAGGTCGTTCTTCCGTAAAGGTGAGTAGGCCCAAACCCCCAAACCACTCCTCCACTCGGGTCCGGTTCATACTCAATGTCATCTCCTTCTATCTGTCATGTGTCTTTCTTATCTGCGCCTTCTCCATCTGGTATTTGGCGATCGCTGCATTTCCTCTGCACCTTCCAAGCTGACAGTTGCAGCAACCACATCAGACTATCGGCAACAGTACCTACGAGGTGGATGCGCCAAGGTAGAAGACGTCCGAAGCTTGTGAGTCCCAACTACAGTCTCTTCCCGAAGGCATCTCAGCCCATCACGCTCATTCCTCCTCGACCGATTATGTTCTTTTTCGCCTATCGATCAACACCTCATCGCTTCGCCCTCGCTGGCCGAGATGGCGCTAATACGATGCCTCCCTCTCGTAGAATACCTTCTCGCCATCGCCCGCTTGCAACGCCGACCTTTCGAGTCTTCAAACACATAGCGACGAGGCGCGACACCATTCCAATTTTTCGAATGCGCGAAACCCTTCATTGGGACCTTCAACAATACCGCCTTTACGAGTTTGATCACCGACATCGCCTGAGCGGGTTCTAGCAAGGGCTTAACCATAGCGCAACCACCCGCGCTGGTCTACCGACAGCTAAATTTCAATTCGCCTCTCGGTCAGCCCTGAGCGCCAAGAACGCGACAAAGCGAAAGCTGACCATCCCGACAAGCGCTTACTCCCTAGAGTACCGAATCGACCTCGACTGGCGTTTACAACGACGATTCACAACAGACAGCGGGATAGACAACCAGCGACACCGGCCGAAGAGTTCCCAGATCCGACAGGCAACATAGGCTAGCGAAAGTAGCGACCGCATACCATCAGCGGCCATGGCAGGAAACAATCCAGGGGGTGGGACTTACCCATTAGACGACCATGTGAAGAGCGTGGCACGCGATCTACAGCTCAGGTTTGCGCAGATGTCAAACCGAGATCAGAAATTCGACCTACAAGTCATACCCGATCTTCTTTCACAACCAGTAATTCCCGAGCCGCCCGCGCAAGACGACAAGGAGGCCCAGAACTTTGAAAAATACCTAATAGCAATGTCTCATATACCACTAAACTACGAGAATCCCGGCCTGCTCGACGAGGCGTTGCAGCAAATCCCACTCGACAGGTTATCACAGGAGGCAGAAGAGGAGGTGCAGCTTTTCCAAGCGAAAGCTGCAAGCCTGGGAAAATCGGAACCGGAATGGAGTCATCAGGAGTGTATGGTCAGGGCTCTGCTTAGGTGCGCTTTTTGTCTCCTGTCTGGATTTGATGTCATGATGCATGTTTGTCTGTTGCTTGCGCCAGCTAACTCGCGACTACGCAGGTGGTTTCGCCGATCATTCTTCACCTTTGTGAATAATCCTCCATGTTCCGAATGCTTGTCGCCCACGAACAAAATCAGTAATGTTGCGCCTACGCCAGAGGAAAGAGCCCATAGTGCGACATGGGTCGAGTTGTACGCGTGCGTAACCTGTGGGGCATACGAACGATTCCCACGCTATACGGAGGCGTGGCAGTTACTACGAGTAAAGCGTGGAAGGGCTGGTGACTTTGCCAACGTCTTCACCATGCTTTGCCGAGCTCTTAACATCCGAGCTCGCTGGGTGTGGTGCCAGGAAGACTACCTGTGGACCGAAATCTACTCTGTGCATCAACAACGATGGGTTCACGTCGACAGTTGCGAAGAGGCTTGGGACATGCCCCACATGTACTATAAGAACTGGGGCAAAAAGATGTCCTACGTTATTGCCTTTTCTCGCGAGGGCGCGGTCGATGTTACCAGGCGGTATGTAGGGTCACCGGACGCCCTGCTGCCACGGAAACGTTGCTCCGAAGGCGTCCTCAAGTTCATCATGGAGGAAATCACGAATCTGCATCGGCCAAAGTACGCCCCGGACGGGGAAACCCGCCTGCGGCTGTACCGGGAAGATGTAGCCGAGGACGTGCAGCTTCGATCTTTGTGGTCGGCCACCCTGGAACAGAGTCGGAGGTTGAAGGCGGCCGCTGCGGCTGCTGCTCGGGGTGGCCGCAGTAGCCCCGACAACAAGAGCGGCGCCAACGTGATGGGCTCGCCAGCGACGGGCGACATCAAACGACCCATCCCTGAGGATGCACCTGTTCCTGATGTCCCTTCACTCTGGCCGACGTATGGACCTTAATGGCATGGCATTTATTCGGCCACATCTTGAATAGAGATCAGTCATCATTTTCACGTCGTTTAATACCCCATTCCCCGTTTTATCAGAAGAAAGCAAGCATGCAAGGTCATCCTCCTTTTGTTTGTCATATATTATACATATACCCTGTGTCATGTCATGTTGAAGAAAGCTTTGTGTGGATTTGTTGGGACGGAGGTATAACGGCTACTTATTAGCGATAGGTTGGAAAAGTTGATGAGCCCTTGCCTTTGGGCTGGAGTAGGGAGTTCCTCAAGACTTGTGGGAGTTTTTGGGCCATATATGATAAGTGAATGCCTAATCAAATCTTTTGCCTGCCTGCCTGCCCCGGTGTGTTTCGCTGTTTGAATCCTCACGATTGCTCGCGTAGGACTTCGTAGACAGTGTGATCGTGCCCATTTTCAACGAACTGTGTCGGTTCAGGCCTCGCCAGAGTCCAGACAGACTTCTGCGTGTTATGCATCACGAAACTACGAAGTGCAATTCCATTCCCCGGATCCGGGTCCCAAAAGGAAAGACCAAACATACTGATCTCAACAAAGCCGCCACAAACAAACACTACTGTACAAGGGCAAGTGGCCAGGGGGGGGGGGGGGGGGGGTCTTTGTTTGTTCGATCTTGGAAGAAGGTAGCGGGACAAAGATGATGATGGAAGCTGACACACAAAGAGACTCGAGCCGTTGGAACATGGGGACATGCGTAAGTTTGTGAAGGAACAAGGGATTGGGGAAGTCTGCGGTTGACGATGATGATTCTCGGCGAGGAAGGGAGGGCAGGTGAAAAACAAGCTGCCTAACTAAGATTTTCGTAGCGGAGTAATTGCTAGTTGACCACTTGGAAGGATTTGGGTTGTGGGCTTGGTTCGAACTTGGTGACTATCCATCCCGTGATTTTCGAAATTTTTTATTTTTCTTTTGTTAGTTGGTTGGACATCTAGTTGAGCATCAACACTTCGCGACTTTAGAATGAGCTCATGTTTTCCAGTTCGATGTACTCTGTGGTACGGAATTTAGGGGAGTGTCGCAGGGCTGTTCCATGGTTGAGTGTTTCTCGGGGCTCAACTCTCAGTATGCACAACTTGAACTCAACGGACACGATGTTCGAGTAGATGAATATCAGTTATTCAAGAAAAGCTAAAGGAGCATAATATAGCAATGTACACATAAACCTAGAGAAACCCAGAAAAATGAGTAACATTATCAGCAATTTCAAGCATGGAACCGCCGCGTCGCCTACCCCGTGCCACCTCCCCTTACACAATCCAACAGGAACACATCCTTATACACCCCGAGTCCACATACCATGCATCCAAGAACTCCATCCCAAAGAAGAATAACTAAACACCCTGCTCAGCCTCCTCCTCCCTCCTCGTTTTCTCCACCTCCTTCATCATCTCCTTCACATTCACCGTCTCCAACGCAAATCCTTGTGCTTGCACTTCTCGTCTTAGTCGATCCGGATTCCAACTGCTAACCACCACGCCTTTGGCGAGATCATCCAGCTTCGGCCGGACTCTCCTTTCGTCCTCCGGCACGTCGGCGGCCGGAACATCGCCATCTATGTCGTTGGAAAAGGGGTTAAGCAGTGTGCCGATGGCTTGGGACCAGGTGCGTTTGCGTCTGTTTTCGGCGGAGGGTGGGGATAGGCCGAGGGCTGTTGGTTTGTTTTGGGGGTTAGTTATTGGTAGATAAAATGCCGGAGAAAAGAGAGGGGAAAGAAGAACATAAGAAAAAAGAATCAAGATTCGAAAAAAGAAAAAAAAGAAAAAAAAGGGAAAAAAAAAGGAAAAAAAAAAAAAAAGGAAAAAAAAAAAAATATACATACCCCTATAAGCAGTCTCCGTCATGCTCTCCTCCACCTTCCACATCTGTCTCACCGTATCCCCCACGGGATACACCGCCGGGCCCCTCTTCATCTTGACCTTTTCGTCTTCACCAAACCTCCTCAGCTTCGGCCTCCTATACCTTTCGGAAATCGGATCTTCTGCCACGGGGTCATACACCATCTTGGGATCCACATCATTCCCCTCTTTGATTTTCCTTTCTGTCTCCTCCGAAGTGTACCCCACCCCCAAAGGCCAGCGGTCTAGACGCCAGTATTGGAATGGATGCTTTTTACTCTTGGCTCCTTGTCCTTGTTGTGAACGAGCAGAAGCGAATTCCCACGACACATCCCTCTTCCTCACCGTCACGTGCCCAACCTCTCCCGTCGCCGGATTACGCTCGTAATAGACCACTTCTCTCCCAGGGACGAGCATGGACAAGTTACAGATGGACTCCTCGAGCAATTTGCGCTTGACCACGGCAAAAGCTTCGGCCTCGGTCATTTTCTTCCCCGTGTAGTCCTTGGGAGACAAGCGTTGGATAAGTTGCTGCAACGAAATCAGCCCGTCGTCTTTGCCAAAAGCGTGTTGGATCTCGGTCTTGCACTCCGCTTCAAAAGTAGTCAGGCTTTCGGTCAGATACTCGGCTGGGACCGGTTGCGGTTTCAAGCGGCCCTGTTCGGCGCGTTCCTGGTTGAGCATGTAGATTGTGTAACCCAACCGGAACCCGAGAGCCATGAAGAAATTCCAGACGGGGGATTGCGGGTCGGTCAGCTCTTGCGAGCGGTCGATTCCTGGACAGAGGATCTGCTGCCAGGTGGATATGTACCCCAAGTTGTAGCCCGGTTTCTCGCGGTGCGCGGTCGGACCGGGCCAGATGACTCGGTTCTCGGGGAAGTATTTGTCTAAAGGTCGCATGACGACGCCGTAGCAGCTGGGGTCGAGCTGAAACCGGACGTGCCCCGTGTCGGCGAGCCGGTCGAGCCAGGCCATGGCGTCGTACGGGTGGAAGACAACTTTATCGACGGGGGCGCCCTCGCGGCCAGCGTTGATTTTGGCGAGGAGTTCTTCGACCGTCACTTGGGCGTCCGCGTCGGCAAAGAGCGAGTCCGGGTCCCGGTCGTCGAGAATCTTTTGAACGCGCCGCGCGAAGATGTGGAAGAGCTTGTATTTTTCTTTTGGCTCGTCGGGGTAAAAGTTGTCGGGCTCCCAGTTGCCGTCGTTGACGGCCTCGGACGCGAGAAACTTGAGCCAGGGGATGTCCTCCTCTAGGTCGACGTAACGGGGGGCTTTGCGAGGATGGGTCGTGCCGACGATCTCGAGCTCGTCGCCATGCAGGCGCACCTCGGCAGGCACGTCGTGGTTGTGGAACTCGCCCGACACGCCACGGTCGATCATGGCTTTGACCTCATCCACAAGGAGACGGGGTGCGCGCCGCTGGGCGGCTGAGAGAAGCTGGTAGGTGATGTTGCACTGGTCTAGGATGTCCTGCTTTAGCTGGACGTCTGGATCGACCATGCGCCAGACGAACGGACCACCCGTGACGACGTTTTGGGGTAGGGTTACCCAGCGACGATCTTGTCGGCGAAGAGCTTCGACTCGCTTCAAGGCCCTCTGGCGCATATGCCATAGGGACTCGAGATACTTGGGGATCTGGACAGTGAATGGCATGGTGTCCGCCTGGGCTTGAATCTTCTCATCTGGAATGCGGTGCGGTACAAACTGTACACCATCGGTGTCTCGAGTGATTTTCTGCAATACCGCCGCGTCTATAGGAAGCTGAAGCGTGCGTAGAGGACTGGCCATGTGTTCCTTCACACTGGTCTGATAAGCCCGCAACATCTGCTGTAGACCAGCACGACGGGCTCCTCGCTCTCTGGCAAAGCTTCTCAAGTCGTTGGGAATGATGATGGTATCGTCAGCCAGAACCTTTGTGTTCGTGGCTGGGTCGTTTCGAACCCAGCCGGCGTACTTGGATCCTGAGAACTTGGCGAACGCCTCACTCTCCACCAGGGCGAGGTTGTCGTCCCCGTCGGCGTCGTTTTGCCACACCTCTCGCTGATCTTGTTTGAGTTTCTCAAACAGTTCATAGTTGTCTGGCTCGTCGATGAGCATTGTATTGACAGGCTCAACGGGTCGAGGATATGTTGGTCGAGGCATCAGATCCCTTTTATCAGGGGCAGGGTTTGTTGATGGGATTGGCCAGTTATGGACATCGCCAAGCCAGTTGAGGCGAGTTGACTTGAGGCTCCCCTTTGGCAGAGGATTGATGATCAACGGTGTCGGCTGAGCATTGTAATGGTCAAAGAGCTCATGCACCCTGACCTTTTGGAGAGCATCAGCGTGCATCTTTTGGGTTTGTTGGCTGGCATTCGCGAGCTGTCCCTTGGGGTCCTCATCAGAAAGCCATTGGAGATATCGAACCGTCTCAGCGAATTTCTGGGCCCAGTTGAGATCACGATACATGTCTTCCTCGCAAAGCAGGTTGTTGACGTGCTCGAGCCGGACAGCCAGCGGAGGTTGTCTAAACCCTTCGTACTCGGAGTCGACCGTCCAGTCCCGGCCTGTGCGGTCCACAATGGGCTCAACCAGTTGTCCCCCTTCTACCGCAGTGGTACTGGGACCATAAGTAACAGGCAATTGAAGCTTTTCCAGCTCTTTCATCTGCCCAAGGATGTCTCCAAACAGATCATCGTGTCCGTCGTCTGGACCTAGAACAGTGGGTAGTGAGCGAAACAGTCCGGGCGGTACAATACTCATCGTCGCTCCGTTTTTCTGGTCGTCCAGGCGAATGTCATGCACCCCTGCTGACGATGCGCGCCCCGGATTGTCGATGATGTACGCGGCCTTTATTGTCTTCTTTGTCTCCTTAGGCCATGGCTTATGGTTATCCGGGATAGGATGAAATGGGAGCACAACCGATCCATCGGCACCCTGGAACCAATAATCCCAAATTGTGTAATGGGAAACCTCCTGCATAAATTCGACTCCGAGACCGTAGTCCAGAATTTCGGGATTGCAGAGGAACAGCTGCAACTGGTCGATCTTGTCGGCTTCCTTGCAGGCCGGGAAAACATGGCGCTCCAAGTACTTTTTGAAAGAAGGGGGACACTCGGCGTAGTAGTTCGCATAATCGCGGAGGAAGCGAAGAAACTTCTCTAGTAACAGTGTGCTGCGTCAGCCTGGGTCAGTTTGTGAAGTTGAATGCAAAACCATACCATCCATGGCCATTTTCATTTCACCAGCACCTCGGAGCTTGGGGCGACGCGCCTCCACGCCGGGTCCAGACATCTTGCCGAGTGTAATTCGCGTTTCTCGTTTCGCAATCTCTGTTCCAACTCTGGATAATCCACCGGTTGGACTGTGATAAGCGCTGACAAGAGTTGCGTGTAAGAGGAAGAAAGATGATTGTCCGGGCGTGAATAATGTTTTGAGTCTATCGGACGGGACTGGGTTGCTCTCGAAGGGCAGCACTTGTGCTTCAAGGGACCAGATAGCAACAATCAGGGACACTGGCCGTTTGCATACCAAGCTTCCGCATTGGGGAGTGACAATAAAGAACAAAGCGGACTGTTTCTGTGGTCTATCTGAATTAAGCAAGGGTGGTCCTGCCCGAGGATTTGTGCGCCTTTGTTTCTCACTGTGCGACAAAGGACAATCTCATGAGCAGCAATTGGGCATTACAGCGGACATGGGAGGTATCGCGCAGAATCTCAATGGACAAATGACCAGTTCTCAAAGGAAGGAAAGAAAAGGGGTCCTTAACGTTGTTATCTCAAACCCGAGCTTAGGTGATGGTGTCTTTCTCAAAAAGGGAACCGTTACTTTGCGAGCTTGTTAATAACCTTCGCGATTATTGATGACTGCCACCTTACCCTCAGCTTAGCCGCCATTCTCCACTATGGATTCTTCAGAAGAAAAACGGCGACAAGCCTTCAGAGAAGATGAACAACGCCTTCTTGAAGGGCATCCGATTTACCGGTCGGGGCCAGACGGGGCTGTGAGCGTGCTGCGGCGTAGGTATGGAAACCAGTATCTCGACTCTTATTCAAGCATACATCTAGACTAACTGTCTCAGGCCTGGAAGACGCATACATCGACCTCAGCCAGCTCCTCCTTCGGCAGACCAGCCTCGTAGCCCCAGAGTTCAGACCCGTAGCATGAGCAGGATGCAAGCCCAGAGGGATGCGGGCTTCCAAGACAACGCTCATTTTGCCCATGCAAACGTTCCCGCGGCATCGGCTTTCTCGTTTGGTGAATGGAAGCCCGATATCGCTTACGGAAGTGAACTCTGGGTAGAAGGTGAGGATTTGAGTCGCATTGAGATTGCCGATAGACGGATTGCGCGTGCCCGCTTGCGGGTCGAGCATTATAGAAATGCTCCCAAGCCAGCCATATTCCAGCAACAGCTGGATGAGGAGACCAGGAAGCGGGAGAGGCTCGATGATAATGACGAGGAGAACACCAAACCAATGTGAGTGGCGGCAGTGATTCGCCCCAAAAGCACGAGTCCAAGCAATTGTGCGGGCTGACAAGACTCATTCCCACAGATCTACCCTTGCTTCAACCCATCGAGAAGCCATCTACAGGCGTCTTGAACTTCTGCATGAGATTCTCGAGCAGACAGAGTCTGAAGCGCAAAGGGTTAATATCGAAGCCGCCATTGCCGGATATGAATCCGGAGCCATTCCGTATTCAAGATCGTATACGCTTATTTGGGCCGGCCGTATCGTCGACACTTGTCCCGATTACGGCTCGTTTACAACGGACCGCGATACTCGGCTTGATATGTATCTTGACGAGCATGGGCCTGGATGGCTTTGGCATGAGCCACCCCTCGCAGCGCAAAACAAACTACGTGCCCAAAAAGGTACGAGTCTCGAAAACCCGCTCATGGGACGCCTGGATACATATGGACAAGGACATTACAACATCAAGATGTATTTCCGCGCGCGTCAGGAGAGAGTCATGCGCCGGGGGGCCACCCGCGCGAAGAAGGCCAAGGAGAAGCTGCCAGAGTTCAACGCGCAGCCTGACGAAGAAGCTCAAGTGGTTGAGTTGTCTTTGCTCCTCGACTCGGGCGCCACTTTGCCGTGTATTAAACCCCAAGACCTGGCCCTTCTCGACATTGACCCCAAAACATACGCGGCGCAGACGGCCTCGGAACTCCACCTCGGTGAGGGGACGGTCAAGAGGGCCATTTATGAGCTGGATGTTGGGTTCAGGTTCGGCGAGGAAGACTGGGCATTCCATACGGTACCAGTCATTGTCTTGGAGGGCGAGAGTCGACTGAGCGGCATGCTCCCCTTCAACGTACTCTACTTATCAAGCGCGCCAGGCACATATAGAATGTGGTTTGGCCAGAAACGACGTGACGTTCTGGGGGCTGGCCGGTTACCGGGGCGTATGAAGGCCGGGGCAGTGCACTCGGCGGAGGGCCGCAATCCATTTTATGGCGCTGTTGGAACGCCGGCAAACTGCTTTTGGGCTACGGGAGGTATCAACTTGAAAGACCGAGACTCGTCATCGAGGTTTCTTAAGGACCGCACGCATGAGTATGATGCGGTGCTGGAGGAGCCGTCCAAGCTGTTCAGGTTCGAGCATGACCTGGGAAATGGTGAAACTTGGGTGGATATTGGGTCCTCGTCTGGTGAGGATGAAGAGGGGGCTGTCGAGGCGACACCTGCGAGGAAAGGGAAACGGGCAACGAAATCAAGATCTCAGGAGCCTCCAAAGTGGCCGACTGAGGCTGACCTCCAGGAGAGTATAGAGCGCATTCAACGGTTGAGGAGGGAACTCTTGAGTGCAACTGGTCAGCCTGTGCCGGCAACGGGCAAGAGAAAGGCGAGGAGCTCTGCATTAGTGCTGAGCCAATGAGATTACGCCAAGATCGGTCTAATATGACTGGATGTGGAGCAGTACCCGTATAGCGTATACAGGTATAATTCAATATAGGGTGGTGATGATGATGATGATGATGATGATAAGGTGATGAGACATGTATCGTGATCCAATGTTTGGTGTTTTGCTGAAATATCTGAAATGGCAGGCCTCCACTCAGTTCATTGAGGTGCTCCCCCACACTTTTCCTGTTCAGGGGTCCCGCGCCGGCGGCGTCAGGTGGTCTCCACCCTCAGCTCACTGTTCCCCACTCTGGTAGGTAGGTCACTAGTGCGCACTTTGAGTGGTGTGCTCAGTGTGGTGCTCTCCGGGCCACTTCCACTCCTTCTAGGTTTACCCGGCCAATTACTCTTCAAGTCAGGTTGACGCCGCCGAAATTGCCATTGGAACCTTGGGTCCTCTTCTTTCCCAATTTGCCCAGCGGGAGATCCCAAGTTCCCTTGAGGTTATCTAGAGGTTATCTGAGGTTATCCCGACTTCAGTTGATGAAAAAGGAGCGTATGAAAATTGGACATCACACACAGCCAGGACGAAAGGCGGGACACACCAGACGCCCCGAGGCATGCAAAAAAAAGACTTCGATTCCTCTTCTGACGCTGCTAAGAACGCAGATAGATCTTGTGTTTCCCGCGCTTCCACCTTCCATCCTTCTGACGTTGGGTTCCCACCACCGCCTTCAGGTCCCGCAGCCCAACACCTAGGTAACTTGGCCAACCAAGGGCCGGAACCTTTGTCTTGCTCAGAGCCATGTGCCCGCCCCCGGGGCCCAGGATCACCAGGCTAAGTGAACCCACTGCCCTGGACCGCTATGACCGCACTAGAGGTACTCAGCTGAGTAGGTAGAAGTAGGTCCGGGTACTTCTTAAGAGGTAAGGTATGTACACTAGTGGACCGACTGCTGCTGCTGCTGCTGCAGTGCAGCGCGCTACAGGGGCCGGTCTCGTTTGGACCCGTTTTCTCAGGTGCCGTGGCTCTGCTGCAGGCAGTCCGGGACCCGACACGGCATTCCGCTTTCCATCTCTTCCTCTCTCTTACACTTCATATTCAAACCTTTTCCCTCCATTTGTTTGTCTTGACTTGTCCCTACCATCCACTCGCTCATTACGACAAACATTGCTTCTACGCTATTACCGGGTCGACAGCGTAGAAAGCCAAGGAAGCGGAAGGCGGAAAAAAGGACAGGAGCTTGGACCCCGTCGCTCTCTCTCTCACTCTCTCTCTCTCTCCTCGCTCTCTCCTCTCTCCTCTTCAAAGCCAGATAGTACTCCAATTGGACGTCATTTCCCATTCCTTCAGGCGCAGCTACTTTTGTTTAACGCTTCTTCTCCCTCGCCTTCTCTATCGACACTGCTGCATCACTTGTTGTTGTACTTCAATACACCCCTTTGTCTCTTGACTTTTGCTTTGCATTCGCGTTGTCCGTTACCACGCCGATACACCAAGCATCTGTTCGGTACCATTACCAACTCGTCCGAATATCCTCACGATGTCGTCCAAGCCAGCGCCGAGCGGAACAGGCCAATCTGCCTCGACTAAACGCTTTCAGCTGCCCGCCCTTGACTTCAGCTTTGCGCCTTTGACCGAAGGTACCGATATCCCACCTCCCGAACCGTCGCCGATGATAAGGGACGAGACGACGAGAACATCAGACGGGGAGGATCTCACGGAAAAGAACACAAATGGAAGTGGAAGTGGAAATGGGGCACTGGCTCCACCCAATGGAAAATCCAGCAGACCACATGTATCCTTGGTGACGTCGCCCACCTCATCCACGTCCGAAACCAACAAGCTCTCAGGTGAAGACCACCTCATATCACCCACGACGTCGTCGAGTCGCAATGGAACCATCCGCCGTATGCTCAGTCGCCACAAGCTGAGAAGCCCTCACGTCAACGGCGAGGAGACAATTGCCGAAGATGGAGGAGCAGTGTCATCGGCCCAGGAACAGCAGCAGCAGACGACGAATCATCGGCCGCCGTCTAGCAACCGACCGCCGAGTAGCAACAACAATTCTGAAGTCAAAAAGTCGAGACGGGTCAGTGGGTGGCTTGGCAAGATCTTGGGGGGAGGCGACAAGAGCTCGACTCCCAGAAATAGGCGCGCCAGTATGATGGCTCCCTTTCTTACCTCGCCAACTTCCCCTGAGCCAGCACCGGTACGACCCCTTACGGAAAACAAGCCCAAAGGCCCGCCGCCCCCAAAGATCCCCGAACTTGACCAGCTCAAGTCTAATCTAGACACAACACATGGCGGCGGTCTTCTTGGGGATGATTTGTTCAGGGACATAAAATGAGCGGTTCACAACTACGAAAAGAGGCAAAGTGGACAAGAGGCACATCATATTTTGCGACAGGCGGGAGACATAAATCTGTTGAGGCTGGAAGCAATCCTCAGGTCAGACTGCCCCTCAAGAAGAGGAGAGTGAGAGATCATGAGACTTGGCTGTTGAGGGGATGTGCGTGGTGGTAAAGTGGGAGGAGAGTAATCACCAAGATGGATTTGGGACGGTGAATGTGGCGGAGGTTCCAGAGATACCCAAACTTTTTTTTTGTTTCTTTTTTTTGTCCTTTTTTTTCTTCACTTCTTCCAATCGGGTCATTGTTCGGGGTTTCCAATCTTCACATGCATGATGAAACATTCTCGTCTCTTTGTTTTCAAAATCTATTTCTTGAGTACAGGGCAGGGGGGGGGCTGCCCCAATTTGTACAAGTCATATCGCCCAAGAGGAGACCAAAAAGGTCTTCCTTTTACATCTACGAGCAGTTGTTATTGTCAATAACACCAATTTGGGACGTCGGGGTTGCACTCAAGCTGACGTTAGATACCTATCGGGGAGGGTTCTCGTACGCAAAACATAAGGGTAGTAGGTGGTCTTGATGGTGGCACGATAGAATACCTACAAGCGAAGTCAAATAAAGCAAATGACTCAAATGATATTACAGAGTGTGATCGAACCGTCACTGCTCTGCATATTACCGTTAACGTCACGTTTGCCGAAAATGCCAGGCCATTTCTCTTGATTATCAACAACAAGTAATTCGAAAACAACAAGTTGTACAGTCCTCATCGGTAGATTCGGAGCCCTGCTGTGCGAGGTAGCATCGCTCACACGCCTTGACCCCTTACAAACCGTCTCGATATACTTACAGCACATTGCACCATGTTACCTTTGGCAATACTCCAGTCCGTAAACTCAGCTGGCTCGGTTCACTCCTCTTTTTTGCTTCTTTTTTTTTCTTTTTCGTTTTTTTCTTTCTTTTTTATTTTCCTTTTTTTTTTTTTTTTTTTTTTTTTTTTTTTTTTTTTTTTTTTTTGGATATGCTGAATGGCCAATCTTTCACCAGCTCTGAGATCTTCTGCTCAGCTTGATCCAGGTCCCGGGTACATGACCAGGCGAAGCTGAAGCTGAAGTGAACTACCATTTGCAACGCCATATAGGAGCTCCAGAGGCATTATAAGTTTCCCGCTTCCTGCTCCGGAAAGTATCCTATCCAATGCAATGTTCAAGCTACCGCCCGAATCAAAGACACATTTCGAAAGGGTGTTCCTTGCAGCAAAAGAGGTGCTTTTCGGGGCTAGATCTGCTTCGGACCCTTCGCAGATTCGCAGAGTCGCAGCAGTTGTAGGATTTTAGGGATACCCTTGCGACGTCCAAGATTGGCCTGGTCTTGGCCAAACGAGTGGAGAAGAAATAAGAACACCGGCGGTAGTGGTGGTCAAAGCTCCCTTCTTGAAGGTACCTCTATGTACACTAGTTTCGTATTGCAATGTACATACCTTCCCTAATGCCAAGACTAGACGTCATCGCCAATTCCACAAGAGGAATCGGTCCAGTTCCATCAGACCGAGTGGAACTTTGTGATCGATAAGAGCTCCGCGATGGACCTTGGACGGACGGAGCTGGAGGCGGCAGGCGAGGTTCGGCTCAGAAGTGGAAGCACGGGCGGGAGTTGTTGATTATATCATGTGACTGAGTGCCGACGCTAAACGGGATGGAAGATGGATTAATGGAATTGGGGAGATGGATGTAGAGGAGAGATTGCGAAGAGCTGGTGACAATTACTTTGCAAGACAGGATACAAATTGGCTTCGTGATGAGAACGACAGACAGACAGCAGCTTATGTGACGCAGTTGTTCATTTCAATCTCAAAGCTACCGACCTCTAAATCCAGCTCCATCAGCTTGTGAATCAGAAGCTGTGGACGTGGTCTCCATTTTCTCCATCATTGCGGCCGTCGATCATTTCACTATGTACATACGTCCCCGCACCTTTTCTCAATTTCCACGTTGCGCCATCTCTCCCCTCCCCCCTCCCTCCCCTCTCCGTCTCTCGCTCTCGGTTTTCTAACAACAAAAACTGAACAAGGCAAATGCTCCTAGTTTGCATTGACTAGATTGGGTTGGTGCCAGCTTTGAAGCTAGGTAAGCGATTTGCAATCCCCATTCCCCAATCCCCATGCCCAATTCTAATTCCCAAACCGCCACAAAGCCCAGAACCCAAATACTAATCTCGCCAAACCCTCGAAACAGACACACCACACTAGCGTACGCAGACTACCAACTCACCCTCGCTCCACGAAACAAAAGTAACAACACAGTCACACCCCAAAAAGCGAAATGAAGACCACCCTCACCCCTGTCGCCAGGGCCGCCGCCGCCACCGGCCGACTCTCCGGCTACTACGGCCACGGCCTTCGTACCACTTCTCCCTCCTCCTCCTCCTCCTCCTCCTTCCTCCTCCGCACCGCCGCCGCTGCCGCCCCGACTGCCTCCGGGCTCATCTTCCGCCGCCACAAATCCGGTCCCTACGGGTACACCCAAGCCAAAGCGCTCGTCTTCTCGCGCTTCGGCGAGCCCGCCGACGTTTTGTCGGTCCACCAACACTCCATCTCACCCTCCCTCCCCGACGGCTCCGTGCTCATCCGGGCGCTCGCCTGCCCCGTCAACCCCGCGGACGTGAACACCATCCAGGGGACGTATGGCGTGAAACCCAAGTTCTCTCCACTGCTGGGGACCTCGGAGCCGTCGGTGATTCCGGGGAATGAGGGGTGTTTTGAGGTGGTGAGTGTCGGCAACGGGGTGCGCGGCCTGAAGAAGGGGGATTGGGTGATCCCGGCGACGACCGGGTTCGGGACCCTGAGGACGCACGCGCTGGTGGAGGATGCGGACAAGAAGCTGATGAAGGTGGGAGGGGACAAGGGCAAGGAAGGGCTGACGCCCTTGCAGGTGGCGACGGTGAGCGTCAATCCGTGCTCGGCGTATCGGATGTTGAAGGATTATGTGGATTTGATCCAGTTGAGCGTGGATGGGTTTGCCAAGGGGACGGCGAGTGGGGGAGCGTGGTTCTTACAGAATGGAGCGAACAGCGGGGTGGGGAGGTCGGCGATTCAACTCGGTAAGCTTTGGGGACTGAGGAGTATCAATGTGGTGAGGGAACGCAACACGCCCGAGGAAACGGAGGGGTTGAAGAAGGAATTGATGGACTTGGGCGCGACGGTGGTGGTGACCGAGAACGAGTTTTTGGATCGCAGCTTCACGCAGCGGCTCAAGGACGAGTGGACGAATGGTGGAAAGGATCCGCTGATGTTGGGTTTGAACTGTGTCGGGGGCAAGAATGCGGCGCAGATTGTCAGGAGTTTGAGTCCCAAGGGTGTCATGGTTACATATGGTGGCATGAGCAGGCAGAGTTTCCCGTTCCCTACGGGGCCGCAGATCTTCAAGAGGTTGAGGTTTGAAGGATTCTGGTTGAGTGCGTGGAGCGAAGAGAACCCTGAGGAAAAGAAGAGGATGATTAATGAGATTCTGGAGCTGATGCGCGAGGGCAAGTTCAAGGCTGCGCCGGCCCAGGAGGTTACCTGGTCTTGGGATACGGAGGAGAAGGTGTTGAAGGATGCGGTGCAGGGTACTCTTGAGGGATTCAGGAGTGGTAAGGGTGTCTTTGTCTTTGCTGAGACATGAGCAGTGATGACGTTTTGGGGGTGTATGTATGTATATGATCACAGTATAGAGATAGAGCCATCTATAGGTGGAATATTTGAATGCTTCATCGATGTTACTTCATCACGCTGACTCAAGTCTGTCATTATGACCATGTACAAAACCAAAGACGACGCCAAACCAATCCTCCACAAGTGGTATCTTCCCACTACGTCCGGAAAGCCTGCATGACCCCATGCAACCGATCAATCATAACCGGGACCAGCGCATTCAAACTATCCTCCATAATCTTCTCCAAATTCCGAATCGCCTCCTCCTCGCTCAGCTCCAAGTGAAACCTGTCCCTAACCTTGAACACTGCCTTGTCCGGCTCCAGCTTGATATCCGGAATGTTGGCATCCACCATCAGACTAAAGAGGTTCAGAATCAAGTTGCTATTTTTTCGCAGAGCACTGTACGCCAAGAAGCAGTACTGCTTGAACTGGCGATAGTGTTCCGAGTTGACCCCGCCCATGCAGTCCACCATCTCTTTGGACAACTTCATCACGGGGGCAAACGGCTTCGGGTCGCGGCCGAGAATGTACCCGAAATCGGCATGGAAGAAGTGCCCGTCGGGGGCCAAGAGGAGGTTGTCCAAGTGGCGGTCGCCGACGCCCAGGATGTACGTGATGACGCAGTAGCCGGCGCACGACCGGACAAAGGTGTCGAGCGTCTCCTTGCGCAGGCCCAGCGGTCCGTTGCTGTCGGGGCTGTTTTGCTGGAGGTAGGCGAGCGCGGCGTTGTTGCCGTATTTGTTGAGGATGCCCTGGAAGGACATGGACGGGACAAACTGCGAGAGGCCAGCGCTGGTGCTGGTGGCGAGAATCTTGTAGGGCGAGAGCTTGAGGTCGAGGTTCTCCTTTTGTAGGAGGTCGTCCATGAGCATGATAATCTGGATAACGAGCTGGTCTTGGCGAAGGTCGTCGCCTGTCTTGAAAATGAGGGGATATTTGGTCCCGGAAGTGGTTTTGAAGGCTACCTTGATGGGATGGAGGGAGGATTTGAAGACGATGGTCTCCTCCGGGATCGCGCCCGTGATCATGACTGAAGGATCCAATGGGAGTGGGAGCGGAGGGTCGAGGGTGACTAGCTCGTTTTTGGCGTCGGCCAAGAAGTGCTTGACCCGGTCGGTTCTTCTGGCGATAGACTCGTTGGCCTCTTTGACTTCTCCAGAGACTTGAGAAAGGATACGGATCCACTCGGCCTGTCGTTTGTAGGTTTTCCTCTTCTCCGGGCCTCCCGGCTGCTTGTCAAGCTCGGCCATGAAATCGTAGGCAACCTTGGTGTAGATTTCCCTGGCATCTTGTCCTTGCTCGGAGCTCCTGTCGTCGATTTCGACCATAACATACCAGTAAAAGTAGTTGCCGAGCGTCAGACTTGACACGGCCCTCGTTATCAAGAAACTGGCCAGGGAACTATCCTGGGATACGTCTTGACGGGACTGTGGCGATATGTGCTCGTACTTGAGCGCCTGAACCAGCTGCAACAGATACAGCAGCAGCTCGTTGTCGTCTGCTTTGCGTAAACGTTTCACTGCGAAGGCTCTCACAGCCGAGTTGCTGAACGTGGGGCCCAGCAACTCCAGCGCATCGTCCACATCAATATCAGTCCACTTTTCCAGAACCACCACAGCCGACCTTGCTTCTGACGCATCGAGCCAGTTAACTGACTTGACAAACTTGGTGAGAGCCTTTTTGTATCTAGTCAAGTGGTATCGGAATTTCCAGATGAGGTCCTTCTCTTCAGACGATAGACTGTGGGTCGGTGGGTAGGACATGATCTGGTTGAGTTCATCTCTTACTTTGGCGTTGGGTTTCAGATCTTTATCCAGGATACCGTTACGATGCTGACTGCGGACAAGTCTTCGGTGCTTGCTCTCGGCTGGGTTGTCCCTAGCGCCTACTTCCGGATCGTAAACTCGGATCAAGCGGCCTGCGGAGGTCTCATCATCGGAATCCATGCGGCTAATTCCCGGTCCAAGCTGCATGTCTGGTGTAGGCTTCACCATGAGCCCCGACTGTGAAGACGATAGATGCTGGAGCGACGAGATGGGTGGAGGTGGATACTCGAGATCTGCAAAGACAACGGGGAAGTCAAACCTGGGCAGCTCGACAGTCAAGAGAAAGTCGGACGGCACTGGAATTGACCTGGAGGCATCGGGGTTGGCACTGGCAAGAGCTTCCTGTTGGCGTTGAATAGCCTTGAGCCTGAGGGAAGATTTGGCCGAACCATAGCCGCGCTTTTCAATCACCCTGAAGGCCAGTTGGTCGAGCCAGTCAACACGGGGTATCTCTCCCATCTCGTGTTTCTTGAGAAGGTCCATCAAGCGGTCGTACTCTTCGGCATCGTTATCCACAATGGACGAGGGAGTTCCCTTTTGGCTGGAGCCCACACCGGACCTTCTGGGTATGAAAGCAGGAGTTTCGGTATCATCATTGCCATCTGCTTGTCTGTTTCGGTACACAAAACACTGTTGACGGCCCTTGTACAGCTGGTTGTCCTTATCGAACAAGGGCAATGTGGAGCCACCAAAGGGAATGGCATGGCCATGAGCGCCTTCGCCTCCGGTTGGAGAAAGGTCCCAAAGGGTGATGGCCAGACGGGCGTTTTCGGGGAGAGTAGAGTAGTCGATGGGCAGCGTTAGCCACTCGGACCATTTGCGCTCATTCCGGAACCACTTGTAGGGTGTTTGGACCGGAACCGTCAGAGGCTTAGATCCGGCCCAGACCTGGACGGTGACATAGAGATCCGAGTGAGGACTATGTGAGTTGATTCAGTAGGCAGCCATCTTCTCGGATGATAACAAGGAACAGACGGTTGTACCTTTGGTTGGAGCCAACATGTCGCAGGTCTGGCCTCTCGAGGAGAGTGCTGAAAGGGATGGGCGTCTCCTCTCCCTCGAGACTCATGATGCGAATCGAGACGGGATAGTTGAGCTGATCGGAGCTCGCAAACGAAAAGGGCTCCATGATAGGCATGGTTCCAGAGATTTCGGGGAGTGACCGTCCCCGGAACTGAACTTGAATGAAGTATATGAAGTACGTTAGCAATGGGCTGTGTAGAGTGCAGTGGTGTAGTTAGCAATGAAAAGTCAAGCTGACGGGCAAGCAACCTCAAGTCCCATGAGAGAACACGAACTAGATGAGTGTGGTAGGTACCTCTACGTATGAATGCCGATTGGTAGGTGTCCGATGAGTGTACAGCCAGGTCAGGGGCATTCCATCCTCTATGACCCCGCCGCCTATAGGGCTGGCAGGTGTGTAAACTACGCAGTATATACCTCTACACGGGCACTACTTTCCCGTCTGTGTCACAACGTACATACTGAGTAGGTACATATACTACACTACATGCCCGCAGCAACCGCAGTTACAGCGGCCAACAAGGTTAGGTCCCCTGCAGCTCCACCCCGCGAACTGCCCTGGCTAGAACCGAAGGGGATCCACCTTTTTCTTTCAGCGGGCGGGGTCCACTCCGGCTCTCCTTCCACTGTCAACCGCGTCTCCTCCTCTTGCGAGGGGACGACGCGTCCTTCCTTGCCAGACTCCAGGCTTCCAAACTAAACGTCTTTCACCCACTGCTCGTGTCATTTCCCTTCAAATCGGAAAACAGTTCGTTGTGGCTTGTGTACCCCATAATCCGTCGTCTTCAACCATAGCCGAGATACACCGAAATCCTGGCGTGCTGTCTGCTATCATCTCTTCTCGCCTGACGACGACGACAACAACCATTCCTCACACGACCGAGGTCAGTTGATCTAGTATTCAATTTGACACTTGGTAGCCCCAAGAACTTGTCGACCTAGGGTGATTGCTGCTTCGTTGGGTTATCTGTGCCTTCTGTGCCTACCAAAACACATCAGTCACCCCGTATCCCGCAACCACAAGCCATGTCTGACGAGGATATCTACGATGCCTCCCCTCCACGAGCCAGAAACCTGGAGGTGAGAAACAAGGGCAAACGGGCCTCAGACAGCCATGAAGGCCCCTCGGCAACAAGGCGGCGTATCAGGGACCCATCGCCGCCCAACCCGGATGCAGACGGCGACCTGGACGAATACGATCCTGCCCAGTCCATGCAGGAGCGGCGGCAGATCCAGAGGAGACTACGAGATATGCAGAGGGAAATGAGAGAGAACCCCGACCAGTTCATGCAGGACAAGTCCTCGGACGCCTTGATCAGCTATTTCGACCAGTCAGACAACATCATGCGCGATGTGAAGCAAACCAACGAGGCCACCATTGATTCGCGCGGTCTAGTCTTCGCCGCCGACTTGTCTGCTCGTAGGGTCCAACGGCTAACATCGGGCAACATTGGCAATGGCATTGATGTCGACGAATTTGTCTCCAAATGCATCACCTATATGCGCCATGGCCGCGGCTTTGAGGACGATGACGCCCCGGAACTGACCAGCACACAACGCCACAGGAGACGGCCTGGCCGTGCTGCCGCTGCCGATACCGAAGATGAGGATGATATCGGGGACGAAGGCGATATGTTGAACTGGCCGCACTTGGGTCGCTATGCTGCCGTTCCCAGCGTACGCAGACCAGCTCTGCCTGGCTTCCTTTCGGGCCCTCTGTCCATCGAAAAGAAAGTCCGAAGAATGACGCACCGCAACGCTCCCTTTAAGATCAACAGCCTTATCGAGGTGAGACCGCAGGAGTTGAGGGCCGAGGACTTGAAAAAGTCCGATAAGAACGACCTTCCATCCATTTGTAAGAACATTTTGGAGCAACTGAGATATAAACAGAATGCTGCGCAAGATGCCGTGGAATCTCTCCTCAATAACGGTGAGGTGGATGATCCCGAGCAAGAGTTCCTTATCATGGAGAAATACGCGCTGCATTCCTCAGGAGGCATTGACCTTCTACGCTTCGTTGTTAATCCCCGCTCATTCGGTCAAACCGTTGAAAACATGTTCTACGTGAGCTTTTTGCTACGAGAAGGGGGCCTCAAACTGGAGTTCGACTCATATGGTCGTCCATCTCTATGTATGTTCCTCTTGATGGTTTCCTGCGCCACCTCCACTAACACACTTGACAATAGCCGCCCATGTCCACGCAGACGAGCATGAAAAGGCTCTGGGCAGACATGGCACGACTAGACATCAGGCTATCATGTCGATCGATATGGATATCTGGAGAGACATCATAGACGCTTACGGCATCAAAGAACCCATGATTGATCACCGAGAGGAGGAAAGCCAGCAAGGCCCAGGAGCGCAAGGATGGTATAGCTGAAAGAGACTGTTGGCTATGTTGGACTCGTGGAGGTGAGAAAGAAGTGTCCCAAAACCTCATGCGGTATGTTGTTTGCCCAAGCCATCGTCCCATCCTTAAGCCGTGTCTTTGTCTACCTGTACCCAATAATATTGAAGCATCGGCATGTTCACGAGGATTGTAAGTGCATGATGGAGTGTACCGCGCTATGCGGACATCAGCCCTGTTTGTCAACGTTATCGCAGCAGGGTAGAACCAGAAGCAGCGGCGAGTTGCATTGTATGTTCTGCGGCTTAGGAGGAGAAGCTTCAGCTCCACGGACAAAGGTCAGCGACCATAACGGTAACGGCACACTTCGAGAATCTAGCACTGTGTGAAGGCCTTAAGGCTAGAATGATTTCATCTTGGCCTTGACATCGATAATTATTGCGACACAAATGGCTGCTTAACTCGACGATGGGCGTGCCGTCTCTTTGTCGGTGCTCTGGCCCACGTTCAATTTCAAATAGCCGACAAAGCGGCAGCTAACCTGTCGAGTCTTTGTCAATGCCGCTTTTCGAGTTGATATGCTCAACTTACCCGCTTCCGGCCAGGTCGAATGGCTTCCTTTGAGCATGCGCATGCCACCACAACCGGCTGTCCGGAACGGGTGGCAGCAAGACTTCATTATGCCAGCAGTCCTTGGGGCCGAGGAAAACTCCCACTCGGTGTCGGTGCCTTCGATATTGCTCATCTCAACAGTTACAACACCAAACATCAAGCAAAACAGCACCACCAAAATACTCAAGGTTCTTATCGCAAGACGTCCCGCTAACAGGCAGGAGTGAGTTTGCAAGATGTCCAACCCTTCGGATGGGACTGGCCCTGGAGGTGGGTCACCTAACAAACCGGGCCAGTTTCTTAACGATCCGGCCCGTTCTTCAACGCCGAAGCTCCGGAAGAGCCAAGCACGGCACTCCCTACGTATGGATACGAGCGAACCGGAAAGCCCTATGGCATCCCCAGTATCGGGTCCGGCTGCGAGCCGGTTTTCAGCTCCAGCTCCGGCTCCAGCTGCTGGTCCGGCAACAACTACTAATCCGGCTCTAGTGTCAGCTGCTGGTCGGCGTGTAGTTCCACCTTCGGCCTCACCTAACGTCCCGACTGCGGTTTCATACACGGCCCCAGCCTCAGCTCCTACTGCGGTCCCGACTTCACAGGCGCCTGCAGCTCCAGCCGATGGTTCAGCGTCGAAAGAGAAAGAGATGTCAGAGGAGGAAGATTCGGGGGCGTATATTTTTCGCATGATGAATGAGGCCCGGGAAGCTTCCCGCATCGCAGCCCAGGGCAAACCTAAGTACCATCCCCCTGCGCAGAGATCTTACTTCCAGTCGGGCTCTGGTTGGGATGACGTCGTGGAAGATGAGCGCAATGAGGGTGACACGGGTATGAGAGTGAAAGCCCAAGACAATGAAGGTGTTAAGGTTAGCGAGAACGTGGCATCGCTGGAAGATGACTACGTGAGTGACTGGGAAAGTGACAAGAACGCGGAAAAGGAGAAGCCCAAGTTGCTCCACGAACAGTATGTGGGTGACGGTACTGGCGCTAGGAGAGTCATTAGGGAGATCAAAAAGGCATACGAGTCAGACGAGGAAAAAGAAGATATTACAAACACTTCAGACATCGATGAGTCTGGCCAGCCTGTTCATGTTAGAAACAAACATGAAGTGGGGCGCTACCGAGATATGAACAACCCTTTTACATTCAGCCCCTTCACAAGTCAGGAGGGACATAGGGCGGAGAATCAAGCCTTTATCGACGAGTACGATCAAATACGTGACGAGAATTATGGGAAAGCGGACCCCAGTCAACCACTGCAATACAAACCATACGACGAGGGAACGCTGCGTGATACACGGCTCATAGTTGCCCAGTTGACGCAGTACAAGGACCACGCCATAGCAGTACTGGATGAAAAGGTCGATAGGCACAGTTTGTTGAGGACGTATATCGAAAAAGCAGACCCTGCGATTCGCAAGGCTTTCAATACCCTGCTGGAGTATTACGACCAGGCAAGCAAAACAAAGACGGGGCTACTCCGAGAATTCCGTGCTCTGCAGATCAAGGTGGATGATGACAAGCTGGCCAAGGAAGAGGTGGAAACATTCCTCGCCCAAGCGGAAATGAAGTTGCAGGATCAAGAGAAATCAGAGAATGATACATATCAACAATTGATGGACGAGAAGAAGATGAGATCGATGGACGAACATGAGCTGCGGAAACTCCGAGAGTTCAAGCAAGACGCGGACAGGCAACGCCTTGCAGCGGTAGCCTTGGCCAACTACTCGTCCGATAAAAAGATCAAAGTCCTGGAGGAGAAAGTCGACGAACTCCATTATATAGAGCAAATAAGGCAGGCCGACGAGGAAGACTGGAAGCGACTGCAAACCGATCTCCAAAAGACGCTGCGGGAAGAAGCCACTCGCAACGAGGCCTTGGTCCAGCAGGTCGAAGAGCTGTCGGAACACTTCTCAACCTTGAACCGAGTGGTGAACGACATTACGGACGGGATGGCAGTGTTGGGCGTTCCCATTAAAGACGGCGTCGACCCGAATGACATAGTCGCAACAATTCAAGAAGCCTTCAATAACATGTTGGACCTGTACGGCGACGTCCAGCAAGAACTTGATGAAACCGTCAAGGCCAAGGACGAGGCACAAGCAGCGGCCAATGAATCCGCCCACAATGCTACGGTCATCCAAAACGCTATCCAGAAGCTCACGTCTGAAAACGACAAGCTAAAGATAGAGAAAGATGAGGCAACAAGCAAGGCCGACCAGTATTACCAGAGACTCACGAAAGAGGATCGACTTGAGCCGACTGAGGATCCATCAGTGTCGCTTGCCCTCGACCAGAAGTCATTGAAAGACCAACAAGACCGCTGGGAGTCTGAAAAGAATGCCTTGAACCAGCAGATCACGGAACTTCACAAGTCCGTCGAAGAAGCCAACGTGGCGCTCAAGGACATGAAGCTTATGCAGGTGGAGAGGGATTCTCTGGTCGATCTACAACAATGTCAGGAAGCAGAGATCAAGAGCTTGAACCAACAGATTCTGGACCTCAAGCAAAAGTTGGTGGGTAAGGCCGGCGCCGGCGCCAAACTGAAGGAGATGGAGTCCTTGCGACTGGAGAACAAGTCTATGGAAGACCAGCGACAACGTGCGCAAGCCGAAAAGGAGGCCCTGCAGCAGCAGCTTTCTCAGACGAAGGCAAGGCTGGGAAAGGTGGAGGCGTCCCTCAAAGACAAGACGTCGCAAACGATGGATATGGAGACTCAAAAGAACGAGTGGTCCAAGACGAAGAGAGTCCTAGAGGAAGAGGTCAATAGGCTCAAGAAGGAGCTTGACTTAGCCAGGAAGAATTCCGCTGCACCAACAATCGTCGAGATCAAACCCGAACCCAACCTTGCCGAAAGCATCACCCGCGTCGAGCAGCTCATGAAGGAGCAAAAACCTCAAATGCCACTGACAGCACGCGACTTCGTCCAAGGACTGGTTGCCAAGTTGAAGGAAGCGCAGGGACACGAGGACTTGAATGCCAGTGATGTTACCGTTCGTGAATGCATCGGCCTTCTCAATCGTGTCTTGAAGGAGCCTGTCTTTGATGAGAAGGACAAGGAAATGCTTCAGACCTTGCAGAATGAGTTGAATGAAGCTCTGAGAAAGGGCGTTGAGGACCGCAAACAAAACGTGCGGCTGCAGAGCATCATTGACAAATACGAAGGCGAAAAGGAAAGCCTTGAGAAAGAGGTTAAGGTTCAAAAAGACGAGATCAAAAGGCTGGAGCAAGAAATTACCCAGAAGACAACCTCGTTGAAGAATAAGCAGCAAGAGAGAGACATGCTCAAGGAAAGCTATGAAGGGCAAATCAAGAATCTCGATGCCAACCACAAGAAAGCCGCTGCAGAGCTAAAAGCTAAACACCAAAACGAGCTGACGCAGCTCAGACATGACAGCGACATGAAGGAAAACAACCTCCTGCAAAGGTTAGACACACTCAGGCAGCAGAATGGAAGTGAGAGGAACAAGCTTGAAGCGAATTACACCGCTGAGAAGGCGAAGCTCGCAAAGGATATTGCAGTCCAGGAGAAGTTGGTGGCGCAGAAGGAGAAAGAACTTGCGGAGCTCAAGTCCAAGAAAGAGAAGGAGATCAAGGAGCTCACACAGAAGAAAGATGGTGAGATCGCTACCCCCAAGTCCTCCAAGCAAGTCGACATTGATCAGCTTAAGAACCATCACCTCCAAGAGACGGAGAGCCTTCGCAAGCAGCACAAATCTCGAGTGGGAGAGCTCGAAGGTGAGATCGCAGCGATGGAAGCGAAATATAAGAAGGACCTGAATGAACTCTCCCGCAACAATACCAGCCAGGACGCTGTTAAGCTAAAGCAGCACGAAAACGAACTCGCCAACCTCAAAGCGAAATTCGAACAGGAAAAGAAGCAGCTCGCAGTCCAGCACAAAACTGAGACGGAAAACCTCACAAATCGGTACAACGAAAAAGAGAAGCTTGCAGCCCAATATCAGGAACGTGTCCAGGCCCTGTCGGCGGAGCTCGCAGACAAGAAGAATGCGCTGGCAGAGTACAAAGAGCAACTATCGACAAGCAAAGCTCAGCTTGAAAAGCTCACAGCGGATCACAGGGTCAAGGTTGATGAGTTGCAAGAAAAACTTAAATCGGAAGTCGCCAAGGTCACAGCTGATGATGAGGGCAATATTTCGGAGCTCAAGACCAAACATCAAGGCGAAGTCAACGTCCTTAAGGTTCACCATCAAAACGAAATCAAGAAATTGACGGCGGAACACAACGAAAAGATCAGGAACCTTGAACTTCGTATTGATGACCTGAAGGCTGAGCTCAAGCAAGATAGAGCAGAATTCGATAAGAAGAGAGCTCTCCTCGAGGGTGAGGTTGCAGCTCTCCAGGGGAAGGTCGATGACAAGTCCTCCAAGTTGAGCTCCAAGGAGGCCGAATTCAATGAGCTCAAAAAGCTGAACGATGCCCAGATTGCCGAATTGAGAAAAGATGTCGCCGACAAGTCCAATTTGTTGCAGGACAAACTTGAAGAACTCAGTGACCTTAAAGGACAGCAGAAGACCAGGACGGAAGAGTTCAACGTACATATTAACGAAAAGGTGGCCCAGTTGTTGAAGGCCCAGAATGAGCTTAAGGCGTCACAGGCAAGCCTCAATACCACTACTGCAGAGTACGACGCCAAGATTGCCCAGCTAGAGAAAAGCCTCAAGGAGAAGAAGGATGAGCTGAAGAGAAAAGAGGGAGCCGCAACCAGCTCGACGGAACAGAATACACTTCAGCTCAACAAGCTCAATGACGATGTCAAGGATAAGCAGAAGAAGTTGGATGAGCAACAGGCTGAACTCAACAATCTCAAGACAAAGCATCTGGCAGAAAGCATAGATCTCAACCAGACCATCAAAGATACAAAGGCCAAGTTGAAACAAAAGGAGGCTGAGCTCATGGACCTGAAAAAGAAGCACAAGGAACGGCTTGATACGCTGGAGAATACCATCGCTGAAAAAAAGACCACGTTGGCTCAGAAAGAATCCGAACTGGAAAATCTGAAGGCTCAGAACCGAACGAACATGATGAACACCAACCGGGAAATTGGCGATAAGACCGCCGAACTTCTGAAGAAAGAAGGCGAGCTCAGAGACCTCAGGCAGAAGTACGACGAAGCCCAAAAATTGGCCGATGGAAGTAAGGAGAAAGACCTCGCATTCGCACAATACAAACAAATCATTGCGACGAAGACGAGTGAACTAGAGAAGGCGAAGAAGGACGTCGCAGCACTTACCAAGGACGTTAGCGATCAGAGAGCCCGAATCAAGGACCTTGAGAGCAGCGTTTCTAGCAAAAGAGCCGACTTGAAGAAGAAGGAGACTGAAATTGCCGACCTCAAACGACAACACGAAGAGAATATCAAAAGGCTCAACAATGACCTCAGCAAACAAAAGGCTACGTTGACGGCCAAAGAAACCGAGATTGCTGCTCTGAAATCCGGAAACGCTTCCAGGCTCAATCGCGAGATCCAGGAGAAGGCAGGTAAGCTGGCGCAGAAGAACCAACTGGTTGCGAACCTCAAAGTGCAACTTGATGGCCTGCAGAAGAAGCAAAGCGACCTAATCCAGAAAGAAAACGATGCCGCCAAGCTTCAAGCCGACATCGACTCGCTCAACAATAAGATCAGCGAGAAGAGACAGAAGGTCATGGACCTCGAGGGCAGGGTCAACAGGCTTGATAGCGAGCTCGCGGAAGAGAAGGCCAGAGTGTCCAGGCGCGACAGGGAGATTAATGATCTGAAGAAGGACGTGTCAGACGAGAAGGCCAGAACCACAAGGCGCGACAACGAGATGACTGGGCTTCAGAGCAAGCTGGATGCCAAGCAAGCCTCGAAAGAGATGCTGGAGCAAGATATCAAGGATCTCAAGGCGAAGCAGGAGAATGAGGTTGCCAGTCTGACCAATCAGATTGTCGTCAAGAGTAAGGAGATTGGCGCTTACGAGCGCGATCTCAGTTCCCTCAAAGCGACCTACCAGAAGGAAACTACCAAGCTAAAGAATGAAATCAGTCAGAAGGAGAAGGAACTGGCGGAGATCCAGAAAACCAACAAGAAGCTTGATGCCGATATCAAAGAGAAGGAAGCCACACTGACAACCTCCCTGACGAAAGTCAAGGATCTCAACCAGGAAGTCCAACAGAAGAAAGATCAGATCAAGGACCTCGAGGCTCAAAACGCTAAGCTGCAGATTGACATTGAAAACAAGAAAGCCGAGATTGAAAAGATTAAAGAGGAGAGGCGGACGCTTAACACCGAGGCGGACAAGAGTATCGCCAAGATTGAAGGTCTCGAACGCAAGATCAAAGAGCTTACCGGCAACTCCGCAGAGAAAGAAGCCCAAATGAAGCAATATCAGGCCGATCTCGCCAAGAAGGCGGAGACCGAAGCCCGCATCAAACAGCTTGAGCGTGATCTCGCCACCAAATCGGATTCGCTGGCGGAGTACGAGAAGAAGTACAAGCGGGCCAACACTGACGCCAACAACTACCGCAACTCGTTGGCGCACACCCAAGGCGAGGTTGCCAAGCTGGAAGAGGAAATCAAGACGGCCAAGGGCGATGTGCAATACTGGGAAGATCAGATGATCACGAATCAAGAGGAGACTCAGAAGATCCAGGACCAGGTCGACAAGCTGAAAGCGGATGTCAAGGACAAAAACAAGATCCTGGAGGACCATGAGAAGGAAATCAAGACCCTTCAGGAAACTGCCCAGCGGCTTTCCCAGGATCTCATCGATAAGAAGTCTGAGTTGGAGGGATCTAACTCTGAGCTCCAGCGTATCAAGAACCAAGTTGGTCAACTCAAGCAGGACAACAAGGACCAATGGGTTGTGGTCGACACGAAAGATGGCGAAATCAGCAAGTTGCAGAGGGAGGTTGATGATCTGAACTCCCAAATGATGGACAAGGGAGACCAGCTAATGGAAAAGGGCGAAGACATCAAGAAGCTCCGGGATGAAATCAAGAACTTCAAACAGGACATCAGCGAACACGAGACTACTCTGGCAGAGGCGATGACCGAGATTGAAAAACTGTCGGCTGACAACAAGCGGCTCACCGACGAAATCAGTAGCTGCAAAGAGAAATTGAAGCGATCTCAAGCCGAGGCTGATGGTCTCAACAATGACATCAGGGACATGGAATCCACCAAGGACAATCTTAAGCAGGATGCCAAAGCCAAGCAGACCGTGATAGCTGAGAAGACGAAGGAAATCCAAGCCCTAAAGGACAAAATCGACAGCTTGAACCATGACATAAGCAGCAAGCACGCCACCCTGGATGACAAGAGGGAGATAATTAATCAGCTCAAAGACGATATAAAGACAGCCAACAGCACCATCGACGCATTGAGGAAGGAGGTGAAGGATAAGGATGCCAGCCTCGCTCAAAAGACGAAGGATGTCGATGCCAGAGATGTCGAACTTGCCAAATTCAAGGCAGAAATCGCTTCCAAAGAGGCTGCCCTGGCAAAGAAGACCGAGGAAGCCAGCAGTCTTGAGAAGAACGTCAAGAAGCTGACCGACGAAGCCACGGGGTTGAAGAAAGATGTCACTAGCCGAGATTCACAACTCGCCCATGGCAGGGACGCAATCTCCAAGCTTGAAAAGGATATTGAGAAGTTGAAACAAGAGCTCAGTACCAAGGACGCTAGTCTGGTACAAAAGGCAGGTGAAGTTGGCTTGAAGAACACTGAGCTTGCTGAGCTACGGGAGGAGATTCGTGTGAAAGAGGCTGCCTTAGCAAAGAAGACCGAAGAACTCAAGGGGTCGAATCAAAGTGTCGGTGCCAAAGACACCCAACTTGCCCAGGACAAGATCAAGATTGACAGGCTAGAGAAGGAAAGCAAGGGTCTCACAGCCGACATCGCGAAGTTGAGATTAGACGTGGCTTCCAAGGATAGGAGCTTGGCTCAAAAGGCCGAGGCAGTCGATTACCTGAAGGCAGACATTACCGAACTCAATAGCGAAGTCGCCAAGCTGAAGAAGGAAGGTGCCGACAGGGACGCCGTCATACTGGGCAAAGAGAAAGAACTCGTCAGGCTCCGCAAGGAAGTCCTGGATCTCACGAATCAGACCAAGCAGTCTGCCCAGGATTCCAAGAAGTCCGCCGAAGATCTCGCTAACAGAGACGCTCTTTTGAAAGAAAAGGAAAACAAGATCCTCGGGCTTCAACAGGAAATCCAGAAGGTCAAGGATACCGCCGAGGAGCTGAACCAAACCACCAAAACTCGGGACGTTACACTCTCTCAAAAGAACGAGGAACTGCGTAAGCTTGGGGAGCAGATCAAGCGACTGGAAGATGAAGCCAACGGCCTGAAGAAGGACAAGGAGGCGCTTGGTCGGACAATCAACACCAGGGATGGCTCTTTAAAAGAGAAGGAGCAGGAGCTCTCTGGCCTTGAAAAAGAAATCAAGCGTCTTTCTGAGCAGGCTGCTGATCTTACCCAGAATAAGGTCGATTTGGGACAAATGGTTGGCGCTAGAGATGCTTCCCTGCTGCAGGCAAACAAGGACATCGATGGCCTCAAGGGTAGCATCGAGATACTTGAAGAAAAAGCTGCCGAACTCACGAAGCTGAACGATGGACAGAATCAAATCATCGGCGAGAGAGATGCCTCCCTACAGAAAGCCAACAAAGACATCGACAACATCAAGGGAAGTGTCGAGAAATTACAAAGTAAAGCTGCCACACTCGCAGAAGAAAAAGCTCAAATGGGCCAAACTATTCGAGCGCATGAAACTTCCCAGCGCAACAAAGACGGGGATATCAAGAATCTCACGGCAAATATCCAGCGACTTACAACCGAAGCAAATGACCTCAAGAAAAGCATTGAGAACCTTACCGAAGACATCACCATCCAGAATAGGGCCCTCGTGCAAAAGGGGAAGGACATCCAGAACATGGAGAAGACCATCCAGGACCTCAACGACGAAGTTACCAGGCTCAAGACCAACGCCGTAGAGCACAAACAAAACATCACTGCCAAAGACGCCACCTTGACTGCAAGGAACGATGATATCAGGAAGCTGACCAATCAAATCAAGCAATTTACCGCCGAAGTCACCAAGCTCAAGAGCGACGCCGCCGGCCTAAACCAAGACACCACGTCCAAAGACATCATACTAGCCCAACAGATGGAAAAGATCAACAGCCTTCGCAACGAAATGGTGGAACTTAACAAGGCTCTCGACACCAGGGACACCACTCTCTTGCAAAACACGGACAAGATCAACAAGCTCAAGGAAGACATCCGACGACTTACCGACGAAACTACAAAGCTCAGGAAGGACACTGTGAAGCTGAACGAGGACAGGAAGAGCTGGGAGGAGACGGTGAAGCAGCGCCAGACAGAAATCAACAAGCTGAATGATAGCATCAAGAATCTGCAGGAGGAAATCAAGCGGAAGGAGGCGCTTTTGGCAACACGGCAGGTTGAAATCAATGCGCTCAAGGACGAGATCGTCGGCCTTAAGAAGGGTCTTGTCGAGAAGGATGCTCAATTGAATAGTCGCGATGGGGAACTTGGAAAGCTCAGGAGGAGTATCGCAGCTAAAGAAACTACTTTGGTGCAACTCGAGAAAGAAAAGACTGCTCTTATGGAGAAAGTCGAGCAGCTTCAAGGAGACGTGGGTCGTAGAAGGAGGTCATTAGACCTCCGTGCGGATAAGATCCTGGAACTCACGAATTCCGAGAGCGCAGCGCGATCCGAGTTGGATAAGCAGAGAGCCAGGAACAAGACCCTCGAGCAGACAAATGCCGGACTGCGAAATCGTGCCGCTAAGGAAGGCGATTCGGTTGACCGGTTGGGTGACGAGGTCACGAAGCTTAACCGCCAAATTCTCGAAAAGGATACTGATCTGGCCATCCTGCGGGACGAGCGTGACGGTCTCCAGACCGATATCCAAAACCTCACCAAAGCCCTCAATGCCGAGGGCGTCAACGTCTCCCAACGCGACGAACAAATCGCCCTCCTCAAGCAAGAGCTCACCACCAGACACGCCGCCCTTGACGCAAAACAAGCCGCCATCAACACGCTCGAGTCCCAACTCACCGAAGCGCAACAAGCCTACGAAATACTCGTCTCCTCCAGCACCACCTCCCAAGAGGAACTCGCCCGCTCCGCCGCCGCCACACAAGCCCAACTTTCAGCGTGCGAAGCCGAGATTGCCTCCCTCCAATCCGAGATTACAAATATCAACGAGGACATCAGCGCCAAGAAAAGCCAGATCGCAGATAACGAAAAGCGCATCGACACGCTGCTTCGCGAAGCGGGTACCAACGAGGCGCAGCTGGCGAGAATGAAGATGACTATTGCCGAGCTGCAAGAGGAGCAGGAAAACCAGAAGAGATTGTTGGATGAGTACAAAAGTCGACTTGCACAAGCGGCGTCGTCGTCGTCGTCGTCGTCGTCTTCGAGCTCAGATACTGCATCGGATACGTCATATGATGACTGTGGCGAGCCGTTAGCTAGAAAGTTGTCGGCTGATGGGAGCCAGAAGCTAGTGAGGGTGATTGATGATTTCATGGAGATGATTCCTATGCCTGTAGGGTCAGCGAGCGCGTTGAGTCAGGAGCAGTTGGATCGGTTATTGGCGGAGGCAAGGAGGGCGCTGCAGGAGGGAGAAGGGGGAGGAGGAGATGGGACGACGGATGCGGAGAGGATGGTGGTGAGGAAGACGATGAAGAGGGAATTGGCGGAGCAGAGGGAGAAGCAAGATAAGCTGGAAGAAATGATTGATGGGCTGGAGAGGGAGTTTGATGGGAGCGTTGCTTCTGGAGGGTCTGCCGCTGAGGCAGCGGATGCGGGGAGAACTCACAAGGAGTTGATGGATCGCTTCCGGGAGTGGTTAGCTTGGAGCCGTGGGCGGACGAGGCAACTCGAGAGGGAACTAGATCTCGATGAGACGCGCCAGAGGCGGGTGGTGGAGAAGCTGGTGACCAAGACGCTGGTGAACTTGGAGGTTGGGAGGTTGCCAGAACGCAGAGGCGAGAAGTTGTGTTTCTGCGCTTTGTTGAAGTTTTTCGCGCCGAGTATCGTGAGGAGAGTTACGAACCAGGGACTGACATGTCTGGATTGCCAGAAGGCTAAGAAGGCGCAACAACTGACGACAACAACGACATCTCAGCACGCACTTCTATCATCCTCGTTGTACCACGGCCATAACCACCAACACTTTCCCGAAGTCCAAACAGCACTCTGCTACATTATGACGGCGCTAGTTTGGTTCGCCATGCTGGTCTGCATCCAGCCCTACCACTTTGTCACGGTGGGCGTCTCCGGCATCCTCGCCATCCTGCGGCTACCACAATTCCTGTTTGGCTGGGGCAGATACTACGGTCAAGTTGCAGCCAGACGATACCGGCACTGGCAAGAGTCAAAAACCAAGAAGAATATGCCAAGGCCGACAGCGGACATGTACGCCGGCTTACGGAAGCCAGCCCTAGGCATCCCGTCCTGGCTCACGGCCTCATCGCTCGTCGGCTTCACGGTCGCCCTCCTCTTTGTGGGCATGACGCTGACATACTACGCCGTCTTGCAGGAGAGGCGAGTGTGGATGAATGCCAACGACTGGAGGAGGCCGTACTTGCGCAGCCTGGTTGGGAGAGAACCGTACCCGGGGTGGTCGCCCATGAAGGTTGATCACAGGTTTTGGTTTGAGCCGCCGCTGGAGTTCTTTTTGGGATGGATCAATGACTATGTGGTACACCCTCTTCTGTTTGGGAGTGAGTATGGTGGCAGTACATGGAGGAATGGGACTGGGGTATACAATGCTGATGGGACGCCGTTGATGATTAGGAGAACACGATGAGTGGGAAGGAGGGGGAATGTAGGGTACCCAGTCAATTTTTTCTTTCTTTGTGTTATCTGTTGTTTTCCTCATGTATCTTCCTTTCTTGTTTTGTTGGCTTTTCTGCATACCTTGTTTACCTAGGAGTTAATGGAGTTGATGGATGCTTTGACTCACTGGTGCTCCCACATGAATTTCCGAAAACCGACAAAGGAGTACATACACGTAATCGTAGAAACTGAGGACATTCTCACGGGGGTCCAGATTTTGGGAGATCCCTCGGCATGCAACCCTGCGGAACGGAGATTGAGGATTGAGACTTGCGCCCGATGTTCCGACATGTCAGCCTCAAGGTGCCAACGACCGCCCACGGAGCCAATTCCGCCCGCTATATAAGTGCTCAACTGCTTATCAATCCAGGAGGCTTGCCAGGCCTGGAACCAGCCAAAAGTCCCCGAACCCCTTCGTTAGTTAGAGGTAGGCTCCATCCTCAACGGCCCCGCATACCCAAAACAGCGCTAGAGGGAGAAGGTACGAGGGTATGTAGCTCGACCTCTTACACTGCAAGTACGTATTTAACTGTCCAGTAGTGGAAGTTGCCGTGGACTGCAGGGGCAGGTCCTCATACGGCCCCCTCCGAGACGGGACCCCGGAGTGTTGCTTGGTCCCGTCCCGGGGTGCCGTAACCATGATGTCACCCGCCTCCTCCAATCATCATCTCCTTTTAGATGACCACTGCGATACCCTCACCACGCAATCCCTTCCTTCCGTCTTTCTTGAGATAAGATATCGCACCAGTACCTACGATGCAGAGGCTGCCTGGACGCGTCTGCGATCCGTTGCTTTTTTCCAAATGTTACCCAGCCTCCTTGGGAGCCCGTGTAAGTCATCAAGTTGCCGTTTTGGGTTTACGTACCCGACCTAGTCAGAAAAGAAGAGAAAAAAATAAAATAAAAAGGATCGTGTGATAAAGAAACCATCCTTCCCTTCGAGGTTCGAATTGAACGAACTATTCCAATCTCTTATATACTACTGCTACGAATTCCTCCCATCACCTTTACACATATCAATCTTCTTGTCAGCTTATAGATCTTGTCATCGTCATCGATCTGACTTCTGACTATGGTTATAAACTAAAATCAACTGAAACATCATCGACTGACAAACCACCTATCCATTCATCCAGCATCTCACCACCAGCCGTCTTCTATTATTTAGCACCACCGCACCTTCCAAATATCCCCCATTCTCCCCACGCAGTACATTCAAAACCCCTCCACCTTCACGTAGCAACAACAAAACGGCCTCGACCAAGCCCTTCGTCGCAACCGTCCTCTTCTCCCTCGCCGCCGCCTCCGTAGGTGCTGTAGTCTACTTCCGCCCCGGGATAGGACGAGACATAGGAGCCACCATGTCGAACAAACTGGTCCCAACAAACCCGGACGACGTCATGGTGATTCGGGACGTCACTCCCAACATTGTCACTTTCTCTGTGCCCTTTTTGCGATTTGGCAAGATTCCTATCGGAGGGCGGGGGACTTTGGGTAAGGCATTCCCATTTCCTTCATTGCACATGTCTCTCTACTTTACTAACAGAGCATCATCATCATCATCATCATCGAATTAGTCCGCCTCTCCAACAACAACCTAGCAATCTTCTCCCCCGTAGCCCTCACGCCCTCGGCCCGCTCCCGCGTTTCCTCCCTCGGCTCCGGCCAGGTGAGCTACATTATCGCCCCCGACATCGAGCACCACATCTTCGTATCCGAATGGGCGCGGGCCTTTCCCGACGCAAAAATCATTGGTCCCGAGGGTCTCCCGGAAAAGCGCGCCAAAGTGACAGACGACGAACGCATCGGACACGAACCCTTTGCCGTCGTCTTTACCAAGGAAAACAAACGGACTGTCAAGATCGACGAGGCCTTTGACGCCGATTTCGAGTATGAATACGTCGACGCCCATGCCAACAAGGAGCTGGTCTTTTACTACAAACCGGATAAAGTCCTGATCGAGGCCGATCTCATGTTCAACCTGCCTGCCATTGAACAGTACTCCAAAGTTCCCGAGGCGGAGAAGCCACACGGGAGTTTGTTGGGAAGGATTTTCGAGGCGATGAATAACACCGAGGGAGAGGCAAAGGGGATCAAGAGGTTTCTGTGGTATGCAATTAGTCGGGGGGATCGGGCAGGGTTCAATGAGAGTGTTCAGAGGATTCGTGGGTGGGATTTTGAGACGATTGTGCCGTGTCATGGGGAGACGATTGTGGGGAACGGAAAGAACGTGTTTGACAAGGTTTTTGAGTGGCATTTGGTCGGGAAATCAATGAGTGGGACGGGAGGTATGGGAGGATATCCAGGGAAATAGGTAGGTAGGTAGGTAGGTGATGGAGTTGTTAGGAGGTTTTCCTTTGGTATTTCCCCATGTTTCTGGAAATGGATGGCATTGTAAGATAGGTTAGGATTGCTCTCTATGCATTATGGGCTGTTAATGATTTGGACGTAATAACGGATATTCAGGGGTATCAATTATGTAAAAATAAAAATAAAAACCAATTACCCACAAGACAGTTTGACCTTTGTTGTACATCGTCATAAGTTCAAGCCGTCTATAGTTCCTCCCTGACAGCACCAGCTACTGTCTCTGCAACAGCCAGCAGCCTAGCATCATCCCAATACTGCCCTATAAGCTGCAACCCAGCCATGCCCGTCCCTTCGTTATCCTCAACTCTCATCGGCACACTGATAGCCGGCAACCCCGCCAAGCTCGCCGGCACAGTGAACACATCATTCATGTAAGCGCTCACCGGATCCTTCTCCTCATCACTCAGCACCTCGTCCAGCCTGGGCGCAGTCGTCGGCGCCGTCGGGCACAGTAGAAAGTCCACCTCGGTAGGCCCCCACTTATCCTCCAGCCCGACCGTCTCCGGCAACTCGCTGAGCTCAAAGGTTTCCGGCTTGTCCAAAAGAGGGTTGGGCAGCGCAAAAACGCGGTTAAAGTCCCGCCGTACCAGCCGACGCACCTTCTGTGCTTTGAGGAAGTAATTGTCCATGGCGGCAGAGGAGAGTGTGTACGCGCCTAGGAGAATACGGCGCTTGACTTCATCCCCAAAACCAGCGGCGCGGGCGCGGGCATAGAGGATCCCTTCTTCTTCTTCTTTTTGTCCTTTTGAGTCTTCCGAAACAGCGGCATCACTCTCAGTCGGAGACGTGAAGCGGGTGCCGTACCGGATGCCGTCATACTTGGCCAGGTTGGACGAGGCCTCGGCGGGCGCGATGACGTAGTACGCCGACAGGGCGTGGCGGGTTGAGGGCAGGGAGACGGGGACGAGACGCGCGCCGAGGGATTGCAGTTTGGCGGCGGCGGCGGACCAAGCATGTCGAATGGAAGGCGAGAGTTCCGTAATGTTGTACTCGAGCGGGAGGCCGAACTTGAGGTTCTTGATCGGGTATGGGTCCTTGGCAAGGGGACCGGTGTAACAGTCCCGTTGGCTGGCGCACCGTCTGCGCGCCGCGGGGGAGAGGCTCGTGGGATCGAGCGAGTCGTGCTCGGCCCAGAGGCCCCTTGCTGCCTTGTCGCCTCCTCCAAGAATGAGCCCGGCAATGGGCCTTACTTCCTTTGCCAGCAATCCTACCGTGTCGAGCGAGTTGGCGTAGGGCACCACGCCATGGCGCGAGAGCATCCCGTACGAGGGCTTGAATCCCACCACGCCCGTGTACGCGGCAGGCAACCGCACTGAGCCGCCCGTGTCGGTACCGAGAGCAATGTCCGCTTCACCCGTGGCTACGGCTACGGCACTTCCGCCTGAGCTGCCACCTGCGGAGTGCTTGACTGTTTGTTGTTCCTGCTCCCCCTCCCGCGCGACTGCTCCAAAGGCCGTGTGTACCGAGTGGCTACCCATGCCAAACTCATCCAAGTTGGTCTTGCCAACCAAGAGAGCGCCGCGCGATCGCAATTGGGTGACAATGGTTGCCTCGAAGGGACTGCGGTAGTTGGTGAGGAAGTTGGAGCCGCATGTCGTCGTTAAAGGTGTTTCCTTTTCAGGATTGGGAGAGACTGTGGCAATGTTGTCTTTGACGGCGAGACGGAATTGCCGCTGTTCGAGCGCGGGTTGGTCATTTTGTTGCACTACAAGCCAGGAAGACTCTTGTCAGCGGATATCCGCGCACATAAAGTCTACACAGGTTTGATACGGTACCTCTGGATATGAACTGGTTTAGGAAGCGTCGCTGGATAGGTGACGTTTGCCTTGTCGAGCTCACATGGCGCAGACATAGGCCCCGCAGCCGCCCAGTTCTAGCTGACATGTGGTTTCTCGATCACGACCCAGCTCTGTTTGGCGCTCAATTGGGTCGGTTGCGGTGTTGGATTACCATGTTTCGGTAGTACTTTCACCGTGGTCGGAAATCGGGAGAGATTCGGACGGAGCTTGGAGAGCTCAAGAGGGGGCATTTCCTCGATATGTCGCTGGGGCTTGAAGCTGATAAGGGTTAGGGTTGAAATGCTGCATGTCTCCTGAAGTCTCGGGAATACGAACTAGTTGTCAAGGTAAACTACTCTTGGACATGACTTTCCTGCTCTTGTGAATATAAATTTATGTTTTCTGAGCAGTCAAGAGCTTATGCCATAGTTACAAGTGATTTTCTTCGAGCGGAGCATGTGTTTTTACGCAGATCTTCACCCCTCTGGCCTACTGGGAACCTCGAGACCTGTCAGATTATCTATAAAGGATGGATCCGTTATATTTGACCACAGCTAGGTCTCTTTATTGTAATGGAAACTGAAAGCGTGAATATGCAAAGTCCGGAGATGAATGCGAACACACCTTGGGAGCCGACATACACACGGATTTCATGGATGATAATGATAACTGCTGCTGTAGTCAGTGAATCTGGTGAATATCGTTATTGAGTTGTTGCTACCCTTTAAACCAAACCCAAGGAGAAACAACGATATAAAAGCAGTGACAGGTAACATAACGTGAAAACACCAGTGAGTATCCAATCAATGACGAAAGGATCGCAACACCGGCCAGCTGTGTTTCCTAAATTCTCCAAGTCGCAGACTCAAACGCCACCTTCCGGTTCCTTGACCATGTTATGGCTTCCGAATCGGTAGTCACCCAACAAATGACCACCACCAGGCGACAGTCTCCCATACCACTCTGTCGAGCCAAGTAGAAACAGTGTTGCGGACCCATAGGACTGCGTGAAGATGTAGACCACACATGTTGGGTAGGAGTTGGGTGACCATGGGTGTCAGAATCTCGCGACCGTTCTCCCTCAATAGGCGTCGATCCAAAGAGAGACCACCTTTATGGCGCTGAATCTGCTGCATTGATGTGGGAAATATTGTGTTAGAGGTTGGGAGTGTGGATGCTGTGACGGTGGCCTTGGTGTCTTCAGGTTGCTGGAATATGTGCCGTGGCTTTTTGCTAAAACTCCATGCACTGTAGATCCATACTGTCGCAAATATTTTGGAGGCCAAGCAAGCGGCTGCCCACCATTTCCTCAAGTGCGGATATTTCTAGAGCAAAATGCCATTAGCAAGCGTACAGATCTCGAGGAGTCACTCGCAGTAGGAGACCTACCTTGTACCATGCTGAGCATCTCTGCGTACGATTTACAACTTTGCTAGTTAAAGTTAAAGTTAGAAAAGCACTCCATCAGTACAAAAGGGATTGACGTATTCAGAGCTTCTGCTTATATTGTCGAGTCGTCGGGAGATTTCCGTGAAAGCGGTGCAGATGGCGTGGAGCTCCGCCATGTCCCGAAGCAAACTAAGCCTGTGAGGATTGAGAAAAGAATGAAGAGAGAAGGGAGAACAGGCCAGATGAGGTAGATGGGATCAATCCCATTGGGCAGGTCCATCGCGCTGCTGATGGAAAATTTTAGCGTAGTGGCAGAGGAAAGCCGCCAGGAGTGATCGCAGAAAAAGAGTTTGGTGTTTACGAGAAGACCCCAGCAAGACCGAAGGAACAAGACACGGTCTATGTGATGATGGTGACTTTGGATTAGAAGATGGAAGGATCAAGTTATGAGACGGATGGTGTGTGCTTGTCTTATTCTTATAAGTTTTGAGGGCTGAGTTTTGACATCAACTTTCCATCCAAAATTAGGTGGTGCAGGATACATACAGCACTGATGAATAAATGTCCCATCGGGACTGAAACCAACGTGCATATATATAATTATGCCCGTTGCTTCCGCCGTAGGCAAGGCAGTCATTTTGATAGCGACCGAGAGTTGAGGGGAGCACATTCGCTGGTCCGTGAGTCCGAAGCAGCCATGCTGATGCATCTAGGTGGAATGGCGGGAGGTCGCCTTGAGACCTGATCGATGACTCCGCAATGCAGCGGTAGCCCGAATCTGTAACTGAGTATGGGATCTTGATGGGTGTCTGCTTGAGCCGCGAATGACCATGTCGACGCCTGGAATGACTGGTTATAGCCGCAACTGTCGGCGCTCCTTACATCTGATGGACCTTGAATGCACATGAGGTCTGGGAATGATCCTAGAGAACCCTGCTTTGGAAATGGGTTTTACACCTTTGCCTCAAGTCTCGCTGATCAAGCAGGGAGTCCGACGCTTGCCTGGGGAACATACGAGTGTCGGGCATTACATCCCTACCTCTACGTGAAGAGCTTTGCTGGCGAGTCCGTTGGCGTTACTGTGGTCCGTCGATATCCATTCTTTCCCTGCCATTGCGGTCTTCCGATGTTCTTGACCTCGATCTCGTCCTTGACCTTCTCCTCCTAACCGGCGATCGAGACCGCGAATAAGATGTCGACCTCGACCTGGACCTAGGCGTGCGCGATCTTGATCGTGTCCTTGATCTGACCTCTCCCTCGCTTTCGCTGCCGTTATTATTCTGCTCCTCCTCTGCATTGCGCATTGCCTCATCCTCCTCTTCTAAGAGATCTTCTATGTTCCCCAACGGACTGACACGCGGTTCTAGTATGTCCAGGTCTTCCAGGATGTCTCTCTTCCGCATCTTCCACAGACTCGTCGCGCAAACGCGATCTTTGGTCAAGAGGTCATCGACAAAGACATCCATATACGTGAGACTAGTGCCATTTCTGCCCTTCCTCCTCAGTTTCCGCCTGTCCTCCAGAAACGGCTCCAACGTCTTGTATACATCCTGGTCCTTCCTTGTAAGACGGATGTAGAAGAGCGCCAGCGCGCGCAGGTATTTGAACTTTTCGCCGCCAAATTGTAGATACTCGTTCAGGATATCGTCCGAGGGTGCGAGCTGCAGCAGCTTGAAGGCGAGGCAGAGGAAGGGGGAGGGTTTCTGGACGGTGCCATAGACGCCGCCGATGAAGTCGACGTGCTCGACAACACGATCCACAATGTCTGCTTCGTTGACACCAAAACACTGCTCCTTGTAAAAGTAACTGTCGATGATGCGTTCGCGAACCGCCTTTTCCATTATGGTGGCCGGGTTGAGGCCGTTGGGAGCGAGCGGGCCTGAGGAGCCACGCTCGTCGAGGAAGCGCCGCTCATCGGCACGGTGAAATTCGGATTTGCTCATGTTCTTGTCGTATGCAGGGCGTAGGGTATTCGGTGGTTGTGGCTTTGTGGTGTTGGTGTTGCGCACAGTTTATGGACAAGTAGAGAACGAAAAGTTGTTGACGGGGTGGATTTCAAGGTCGAGGTTCGAGTGATTGACAGCGCCAAGTCTCACAAGCAACGCAACAGGAGCGTTGGCGGCAGGCAATTCACAGAGCCAAGCCGCCAATCGTCATACCTTGTGCGCTGGACCGTACCACCCACTGCAGTTGTTGATAAGCGATAAGCGCTCAGGGTCCAGGTGCCCCTCGTGTGTAGGTACTGTGACTGGCGGTGTTAAGCTGTTGTGACAGTGACACAGTTGAGATCTTCCAATGAAGCGACAAGCAACAGCCTCAAACGCGAAGTGCGGCGCGTGAAAGGAGGGGCTGGGAGAGACGGGGGGGTGAAGACACGAGGATGGAGACGGGAATGTGGAAAGACACGTTCTTCATGCACCGGACTCCAGGTAACCTGCATGTGCACCTCTTGCTCATCCGGTTTCCTATTTATTTATTTTTTATTTTTATGGGTGGTGATAATTTCACGTTTTGTTTACTTCGCACATCGGCTTTGAAGTGCATCTCATAGGCTCACTCAAACCCTCTGGGAGGAGTATGCACACACAGCAGCCAACAAACAGTACATTAGATATAACATGCTACTCACTTCTGCCCAAGTATCGATCGCTTTCTCATCGGGCATCGGTATGCATCTCCGACCAACGGACCTCCTCGTCCAAACAGTACATTCATCCGACTGACGTGGTCACTTTATTGGGCAACAACAGTATTTATCTTCACAGCAGCCCTCTTCCTAAGCGGGTATGTAATCCAGCAACGGACACTGCGGGACCTCCGCGCCGCCATCAAGCCAACTCCAAGGCCATCTCCAAGAACATATTTGCCCGATCAATCTAGAAAGACGACCACCGAATTACCTGATGGCACCATTGTTCCAGTACAAGAGGATGGGGTTGTCATAGAGATCAAACCCACTCCGCCAACAGAGATCCACCAAACATTGGAAACAGAAGACGAGAACCGACAGAAGCCAATGCCGGCACCGCAGCTAGCGCAAGAGTCAGAGATTGAGAAAACGGAAATCAACTTGAAAAAAACATCATCAGCGAGAGCCAAGAAGTACAGAGAACAACAGCAATTGAGAAAGCAGCAGCACAAGCAGCAAGAGAGTCTGGTTGTCCAGCGAGGACAGCAACCACACGAACAAGAATACAGCACGACACCAAACCAGGCAGGACGAGAAGAGACAAGCGGAAGCACCCCGATCGAAATCCCAGAAGGAATGCTCGAACACCCCGATCCGGACAAGCGCGCCGAGCAAGCAGTCAGTCCGGCAGAAAGGCGAAGGCTGATCAAAGAAGAGATCAAAAGGCTGGCGCAGCCCGAGGAGAGGGGGTATTATCAACGACGACTGTGGTAAGACAGTAATGGATGGGACCACTCCGATGGGGTCACAGAATACCACATGATCTATGTTCAACCTCTAGCTGGCCTTGGGGATGCATTGTCGAGGCAATGAATGGGACGTTTCCGGTATGTGAATATCCTGTCAATGAGTGTCTTATTTCCTCGACATGTTGTTGCTACGAAATCCTTACGGACAAAACAGCCATCGATGTGTTCTTTAACTTCTTAGTGGATATCTAAACAAGAGATTAAAAAAAAAAAAAAAAAAAAAAAAAAAAAAGCGCGATTACTTTGTTCAATCAAAACCCCCTCCTTGTACCAAACGCCTTCCCCAGCTGCTCAACTTGGGAGAATGGAGAAATAGTTGAGCCCTGTTTGTTAGGGAAAGCACTCCCTTTCGCTGCCCGACCCTCCTTCAGTCAAGCCCCTAGCTTGTTTCCATGTTTTGCCGAATTCCATTTCCTCGTCAATGCACCCGCTGTCATTACCTCATCCTTCTTTCATCGTCGTATTTCCAATTATTGCGGCATTGGAAACCTGTTCCCCGGTTATCTGTTCTTTCCTCTTTCTTTGAGAGTCATCCCGCAAACGTCTTTTAAGTTTCTTTGATCATACCAAGCACTTCAACCAGTCATTGCCTTCTGCCTAACAACGATTGTTGCGAAGACCTCGCGGAACTCAGAGAGCTACTCCTCGAACTAGCCCTGTTCTTAGCCAGCCGCGTCGAAGATGATCCTATCCAAAGGTCCATATGCTCGGGTAGGAGGCCACGGCTGAGTGAGGCACCGCTTTTCTGCAACTGCGAGGTGGAAGGCATCGAGTCAGCTCACCATTCTTTGCCCACCAGAGTTTCTTTATCATACGGAGCTACCTACCATACACATCTTGCATCGGTCACCGAACCTCATTACAACATTGTTGCAACGGATCGAACCCTGCGAGAAGTCAGGTCAACACCTGGACGCCGTGGTTGAATAAGGGTGGGACTAACGTAATAGTTTGCGCAGTAGCATCCGTCCATCTCGTCTGTTGGTTTGTATGATCTATCAGGTGGAAAAGCAATCGAGAGGTCTGAATGGGGTCGCTACTTTATGATGAAAGGTGAACAACCGATAACAGAGGCAGATGACTGAATAGGAAAGACGATGCTGTCTGATTGTGTGAAGTGGAATGTCTTATCGTGTGGTTGATGAAGAGCAATGCAGGAAAAAGCGGCAATCGAGATGTCTATAAGCGGAAGCTTGACCAGATCAAGAAGCAAAAGGGTCAGAGCTAGGAAAAGGGGGCCGAGCAGGCTATTATACAAACCTCAGGAAGGAGGAGGAAGGTCAATCGGAAAGGTCATGGTCATGGCAACGCCAACAGGGTAAGGGCCAACAACTGGCACCAGCAGAGACCCAGCAGCGCTTCCTGTCGTTTCCATACAGGATTTGTTAATCCACTGTTAGGTGATTGTGTGGTAGCATCATACTGAGCAGTATGTTATAATGTCGACTTGCATGTAATGCACCCAAGTTTCCAAAACTAAGTAAAGTAAGAGAGCTCTTTCTCAAAGTTACGTACCGCGCATCACAACATCGCCTCACAACGTACATGTGCTTGATAACAAGGGAAGCATCGGAGATACCATCAGCAAATGGGGTTTCATCCTTCGAAGATCGAACCGCCCTCCAGGAGTTCTAGAACCCACACTGGCGCCCAATATGCCAGCCCACCGCAACCAAAAGAACCACCCGAACAGGAAACAAAGGAGAGCACGGATGAGGAAAGAAATGCACCTAGAAAACCGATGGACAAAGGGAGGGAGGGGTAAGGCGCGGGCCAACCAGGATGGACAAAGTTCGCAACAGCTGCTATCTTGTCCAGAGCATATGTCAAAAAGTCGATAAAACAAACGGTAAAGCAGGCCTCGGATGTCTCCTGGGCAGATGCCATGTCCCAGCAAGCATGATTCCGAAGCTTGCTTCGCGTTCTTATCGACTTCTCGGTTTCTTCCTTTTCCTAGCCCGTCATCCTTGACGCAACCGCATCGCCACTTTCTCCTCGTAATCGTTCTCCAACTTTACACCGACGGTTACCGATAGAGGGACGCTTTTCCTTTCGTCGTCGTCATCGGCGCCGGCAATGACAAGGGGCATGAAGCCAGCGGCGGCAATGCTACCCGAGACGATCGCTTAACCCAAAATAACAACACAACCAACGATGTGCACCATTCGTTTCCACAAGACCGAGTCAGCCATAGGGCAGTGCCGCATGCAATCCGTCTTACGATAAAAAGCCCAAACTGCCCTCTCCCCGCAAAACGGGAATTGCTTCTCCCCTCATTGTCCTCATACGATGGGGAAAAGCATCATCCAACCATTCAAGCAGCAGTCGCAACTCCAATGTTCGCATCCTCAGCACTCGCCGACGTCTCAACCCCACACGATCAAGAACCCTGTCATGCTCCTCAACTGAACTCCCGCCCAACTCCATTTCAAGTCGAGGACAAATCACTGCCATCCATATCACCACCACCAACAACACGGAAATCCCCATATCGTCCACCACATGCACGTGTAAACTTCCTAGACCACCACTCGTCCATTGTTCTCATAAAGTAACACAGCATCCTCCAAACATCCCTTGCCTTATAGTCCTCCAGTCCTCCAGCTCCTCCATACTCCTCATACCCCACATCATCCACAATCATCCACAATATCATCCGTCATCCTCCACACATCCACAATCATCCACAATATCATCCGTCATCCTCCACACAACAACAAACAAAAAAACATCGACGCCTCCCGCCCAACTTCTGACCTTCAATCCCATTTGCTTCATGACACTGCGCTGCTACCGTTACACTTGCATATATAGCCATGGCGCCCCAGAGCTACCTTACCCGTATGCATATCATTCTGGTGCTGTAAAATGTGATAGGATAGCCCAACTCAAAAGTCTGCCCCATCTTCCCCCAGCTTCGTGGTTGTAACTGGTCTGGCTGTTTGTGAGTGGTTAACGATTCGCTGCCCGAGTCCTGACTAGATGGCCCGAATGGGAGTGGGTGGTCAGTACTGGTCTGTATGTGATGCAAACAGCGATTAGATAAAAACGAAGCAAAGGCCAATAAATGATCAAGATAAAGTGAAGCATATTTCTCGGCTTGAATCTATCGTGCCTTTCCGAATTCCTTAGTTTCGTATATGCATCCTATAGATCCACTATCCGCCGCCCAGCTACTCTACACACTCTCGTCAACGTCGAGAAGTTGAATACGTAACATTCCATCTTTGCAAAAGGGGAACCTATGCTAATCCGCCACTATCTTACGATCTTTGTGTTGTTACAGGCAACTATCGATCTGTCAACTTCTCAACTGCCTCTCAACTCTACTACACTGTCAACCGAATACCTCCATATTAGTTCTGCCCCTCCCTCCCCCTCTTCCTTCCTCCGCCAACCCCCCACCTCCCTTTTGGTAGCAACACAGCGTAGTAGCTTCAGGGTCTTGCAGCAAGCATCAGTCACAACAACACATAGCCTGTCTCCATGGAAACCCTGCAGGACTATACGTATGTAAATCGCAAAATCGCACAAATCCCTGTTTGCACAGCCCGCTTTGAACATGGCCTGATCCGATCCGGTGAAAGATGGGCGTCCGTCTAAATGCCTCCGCGGTACGATACGGAACGGAACCATCGGCCTGGCTGGAACTGAATCGTGAGTGTATGACGACCCACCTGACGTAGTGTGTAAAAGGAGAACCGTAAGCCCGGACCCACGGACCCCCCGGGCTCCCCGGCCCGGAGATAACGGCAACGGGAACTACGGGACACCTAGGTCTCTTTGGTCGATCACGGTCTGGGCCCTTTGATGGACTATTTTTACTTTCCGAGATCACTGTGATGGTGACAAGACATGCATAGGTGAATCTATCGAGGTCTAGGTGGCTTATCACCTTAAAGGTAGAGAAAGTCATTCATTCGCGTATGTATGTACATGATTGTACGAGTTCAAGAAAAAGCATTCCTCATCTCCCAAGGACAGTGTAGTGTTCCCTTCACTCAAATTCGTCATACCAGGTTACATAGCAACCAGCATCACAAACGATATCATAGCCGGGATTTCAAAGACCAAGCAAGGCTGATTTCAATTATGTTTTTTTCCCTCTTTTTTCTCCTTCCTCTATTGATTCTATCATACTTTCCAACCTCGACCGCATGGTTCCTGAGAGGAGCACATATGTTTACATTGAAAGATTCGTGTGCATGATCTGTCAGCAATAGCGTTACACACTTTCGTCAAAGATAGAATAAATGGGGAGGTGAACGACAAGGAATGCGTAAAAGAAAAAGAAACAAAAACATGACAATGACACGGAGGACCCTCAGATTAGCTCTCTTAAGTTCTCACTGACAACACGAGCCAAATCTCCTTTCAGTGATAGAAAGGTTGTTTGTAGACCTATAGCTCTGCTGCCTGCAAATTTGGCTTTTTGGAATTCGGTCATCACCGGGCTCCGTGTTCATTGTTTGGGAAGAGACAAGGGAAAGGTGTAAGGCTCTCTCCATCTCATTCCAAGGCCCCAGGCAGAGTGTAAAGTCTGCCCGCAAACCCCCTCCGATTGAAAACTACAATTTTATCCGTCATCGGTGCTGCTCTAGACGCAAAAGAGGCGCACTGCCTTCCCTACAAGCCTTCTGTCGTTGGAAACAGGAAAGCGAGAGAAGCAAGCACCATCCTCTGCGTCGGCGCACCTCTGGCCGTGGGTTTATCGTCATTGCGGGCTGCAGACAGAAAACTGAGGAATGGAAACAGAGACAGGGAATTATGGAGATAGGAAGAGGGGGTTCATCAAAAGCCAGGAGGACAGTCCGCCCATGACCACGGTGTAGTAGATCAACGTACCTCGCGCGAAAGTGGATATTCGTGCAGCAAGCACATCAGACCCTTCTGCCTCTCGCTATCGATTGGACACGAACCGTTGCTGATGAAGGCGATTGTTTCGAAACGGTGAGAGTAACTTCCCTAGCAAGGCGTCGTGGTGGCAATAGTAGGACTCGGTGCGCGGTGCGCGTCCCAGCTACTCCAAGTCATGAAAAGGACGGCCCCACCGACATTTGATTCTTCATCCAGACGCCTGCAAAGATGATCCTGCCGCTCTGAACCAAGGCTGACTGATAACCTCGACAGCTAGCAGAACGTATCTCACATGATGCCCATCTTGAAATTACCAAAGTGTGCCATCCAGCCTTGCGGCAACCAAGCCCCGGTCCTTCCATAGAGTAGGGGTTCGTAACTCTTGGTTAGGAGCCACTCCATGGGTAGGAGTCGGCGATTTACAAGGCTGGCTGTGAGGCGTTCATGCTGGGTAGACTGTTGAGGCGACAACCAGACCGGGTCCAAGGCAGAGGACTAGATGTACACATGTCCGGATGGGGGTGGTTGTGAATTTGTGAGGAAGGGAGGAGGGGAAATGTGGAAGTATGGTGGAAGTAGAGCAGAAAGCTTTAGGGTACGAGTTGTTGAAGAGGTCTGCTCAGATATCCGTTCTTGTTGGGCTTTCATCTTCTGCCAGATGGTTCGTCAACTCCTCGAAGAGGAAAGATGCCCCAATCGGTGAAATCAAGACACCCTGGAATGTGATGGTTTTCTTCACTGCGAGACCTCGGGAGTAGATGAAGGAAGTGGTGGGAGTTCGTGATAGGTAGCTGAAGGGGCTGTGGTGGTTGCGAATTCGAAGAAGGTTCAATTACCAGGCGCTGGTAGATGGAGGGTGCAGAAATGAAAGGTGAAGATCCTTGACGAAGGAATAGAGGTACCATGAAAAAGGATGATGAGATGTTGGCTCGCTTCGTAGGTAAATTCCGGCTCGCGTGCTCAAGCGATGTGCATCCTCGGGCATCGCCGCCTCGCCAGACGTGGAAGGAGCTGCCCAGCTGGAAGCCAAACCAAACTGAGCTGACTGGAGCCTCTCAACTGTGACTTCCAGAGCCGCGCAGATACTGCGGCAATGGAGTAGAATCCCACATTCTGAGAGAGTAGTTGCAAAGTTTCGTCGGTTCGAATGTGAGATGTTTAGGGTGTAATCAATCTGATGACCGTTGGATGCAAGTTGAGATTCAAAAACGCGTTCGAACTAGTTGCGGCGTCCATTGTGATGACCTGCAGTGGAGCTCGGGCCACAATCACAGAAACGCCACACCACCAAACAAACGAGGCATCGCAGCCTTGCAGCCTTCCTGTCTTGTACCAGTACATCATCTTCGAATTCCCGACAATACGTAAACTTCACGACTGGCCACAATCAGACCTCCCACTGCGTCTTCAATCCCCAGCCGACCCCACTTGCCTCGCCCCAAGTACAAGCAAGCTCTGGTTATCAATTACAAGACCTTTTCACACCTACCCAATCCCCCCCGCGCAACCCATACTCACTCTCAAAAATGGTATGTTCTCGATGGACCTCCCACTGTTCGACTATTCCATCTGTACAATGCGTGTACTGACAATGCCCCAACCCAGGCACGTAACTCTGAAAAAGCCCAGTCGATGCTCTTCCGCTTCCGCGAAGCGCAAGCGGCCGACCTGGGCATCATCGACGCCGGGCGCACGCGTCGCCCGCGCTCCATCACCGAGCAAGACAGCATTCCCGCATGCGAAAAGTGGCGAGGCCAAGTCCTCAAAGAAATCTCCCGCAAGGTGTCTCGCATCCAAGACCCAGCCCTGTCCGACTACCAGATCCGCGACCTCAACGATGAGATCAACAAGCTCATGAGAGAAAAACACATGTGGGAGGTGCAGATTCGCAACCTGGGCGGACCCAACTACATGCGCTCGGGAGGGAAGGTGTACGACGAAGCCGGGCGGGAGATACCTGGTGGAGGGAGGGGGTACAAGTACTTTGGCAGGGCGAGGGAGTTACCCGGTGTGAAGGAGCTGTTTGAGGCGGCGGCGAGGGCGAAGCAGGATGATGAGAAACCGCTGGAAAGTCGGGATGATCTGAGGAAACAGGTGGATGCGGCGTATTACGGGTATGCGCCGGACGAGGAGGACGAGAAGCTGTTGGCGTATGAGGCGGCAAGGGAGAGGCAGGCGTTCGAGAACCTGGCGAATGCGGCGGCGGGTTTGGAGCCGCCTCCCGGGTGGGAACCGTTGCCGGAATGGGAGCTTCCTACGTTGGAGGAGGTTGCGCAGGAGCTTATTGACAGGAGGAGGAGGAGGCTGTTGGATCAGTTGTAACCTGGCTACATGACTGAGACGACTTGTGTGGGGTACATGTCGGTTGCGCGGATATTGTGATGGTTCGTTTTGTAGCATTTACACGGATACGGCGCGGCGTTCAGGGCGCAAAGTCATGGGCTACATGATGCTTTGGCGAGTTTAACAGCCAGGTTCAGCTCTAAGTGCTGGGTTTATATTTGCTTTCTTCGCAGTACTCGCTATGTTCTCAATGCTATTTGCATTCAGACATCCATATCCCGTTCATAATTCATATTCGATCACATAATCCATCCTTTCATCACAAGTAGACGCCAAAGTAGCTTATTCCGTACCGTATCACCTAGCCCGTCACAGGTCGCCGGATGCCATAAGGTTTTGAACAGCACGGCTGTTGTGCCTAACATTTAGCAGGCCAGTTCTCCTTGATCCAGCCCGCCATCAACTCCGTAAAGGTCCCATTGACATATCTCTTCACATCATCATTAGTGTAGTCGCCTCCGGAAATCTTCAGCGCGACCGTGACCCATGGTTGAATGAAGTCAAAGAACACAAGATCAACCCTTTCGGGCTTCTCGTCCTCCTCCTTGGGTGAGAACCCAACGTCGGCCTGAATGCAGTTAGGCACGACATAGAAGTTAATGGTGGAGTGAATAGCATCATCGCCATCGTCACCGATATCATCCTTTGTCGTGTATCCTTCGATCAAAACGGGCTCCTTCTCAAAGCCGCCATCACCTGACAGGGGCTTTTGCCCGTCCACAACACCCTCACTTGCGAATGAAGGCACTGGCTTCTCATGGATGATGTCCTGTGTGATGGCGAACTGCTCCGGGATGGCCATAAACCGAGCATCCAGAGGCGCATGCTCCTCCATGATCCGCCCGGCGTTGTTAAGTAGGCCGATAACTTTACTGGCAACCTCGTAAGGGACGTCGGGGATGTAGTTAAGGACGCTGAGGAAGGGCGAGATGATATACGTTGTATCTCTGGTGAATTTGCCCTTGAAGACATCGAACCGGATGGCACCGGTGTTCATGATAACCAGACGAGGGACGTCTTTCCGGTCGTCGTTGACGGCGATCTCTGGAAGAACCTCCTTCTCAAGCCACGTGTAGATGCTGTCCTCGGAGGGATAGGGCGCTCTCGTCATCCACAGGTCCTTGGGCGCACAGCCGAACGTGTAATCCAGATCGAGATCCTTGCGGGCCTGAGCGATCATCTGTGACACGTTTCGTCCGTGGTCTGTGGGGAACGTGGACTTGTTCAACCCGGTGTGATAGTAGAGACCCAGTAGGTTGTTGTCGATGTACCTACGGTGGAACGAGAATGCCGCGGCCTCAGTCGAAGGCGGCTTCTCGTCCTCGACAGCAGCAGCGACAACGTCCTTGGCTGTCCTCTTCAAATCACCGTCTACCGACATCCAGCCGATCGTCTCAAAGTAACGACCGCTGGCGATGGCAAACGATTTGGAGTCATACGCCGTCGCGTCACGCACGTGCACATGGCCGCCGAAAAACAGGATGGGCGTTTCCCTATTCTGCTGACGGATGGCTGTGAAGATCTCCTTGAACTCGGGCATCTTCACGCCGACGTGACCGATCACCACAAACACATCGGGATTCTCCCTGACGGCGTCCTGGAACCATTGCTCCTTGATGGTCTCCCTCACAGGCTGTACTACTGTGTTATTTGCATTTCCGGTAAAGTCGAAAAGGAAACCCATGGCGACAATGGTCAGCTTCTGGTTCTTGGTCTGGAACTTGCGGTAGCGCTGCGCCATGGGGATCTGCAGTCCCGTCTTAGGGTCGATGTAGTCCAGATTGGACGCAACGTACTTGTCCTGGAAGTTTGGGACGGTCCGCAGGTGTTCTCCATCGGCAGTTGAGGCATGGTACAGCTCGTGGTTCCCCGTGCAGATGATGTCCACGTCCTGCTCGCGGTATATGTCATAGTAGTATTTCCCCTTGGGATTCGAGGCATCGTAGAGTCCATTTCCTTCGACGCGATCGCCTGTGTCGACAAGGAGCAAATCAACGCCCTGCTTGTCTGCCTTTTTTCGAAGATGTTCGGCAAAGGATATGTAATCGCCCCAGTCAGCCGAATACTGTGCTTCTTGTAGATGTCCGCCATGCCAGCCGTGGGTGTCTGTGGTGTGTAGGAAGTTGAGCTTGCCCCAGACGAGGTCTCGCATGGGCGCGGCGATGGGTGATGCAGCTCCGGGCTGCGCTGCCCGTGCCAATGTCGCAATGACACTTGCGACGAGGATTGAGGCTTTAACAGCCATAATGAAGGGGTACCGATGTGTATGCGTAACGTCACGGTATACGCCTTCTTGTATAATGTAATGTACTAGTATGCAACTGCAATGTCGGTGTCGTCTGTGGTTATCATAGCGCCGGCAGGCGTTGGCCCGTCAAGGTACCCGCCGAACGCGGCAGGCAACGCTTATCGACAGGCCTGCCGCGGCCTCTGTGGATCCACTCCCTTGCCAGTGTGGCTCTGGGACGTGACCGGAGCACGCTTTCATTGTGTACGCACAGGCATGCGAAGCTTCCCAATCACCGTCCGATTTGGTAGGTGAGCACATGGTGCAATCAGATAAAGAAGAGGTAAAGGCAATGCCGTGGACGAGGGACTTATGATGGTACAAAATTGGCTTTCAGGTTGGGGTGTCTGCTGACCAAAGATTAGATACCAACGTTACCTCAGCATCGTTCTTCGTGACTCAAGTTCCGATAATTCGATGGCATTGGACTGCCAATTGTTCCCACTGCGCGTGAAGTATAGTCGTGTTTGCGCATACCGATTATTGGTCAGCCGCCGGGGATTGAGTAGCGAGCAGAACTCCATATAGGTGGATTTTGTGGTGAGTTTCATATATTCCGAGCTACTGTGTATTTACCCAACCTCAGCCAACCTTTCCAGCTCCGCTTGACCGAGCCCGGATTCTTACCGCTGAGGTGTTTTGGATTTTGTGTGGACCTCACTGGGTCCTTGGCTTCGCGGCTGGATACCACAAGAAGAAGCAGAGAATGTGCCCGGCGGTTCTCAACTCTCGCGTCTTTCGTACACCACGCACGCCACAGGATCGAAGAGGGTCTTTTCCTGGCTACAATGGACGATCAACTGCAGGTACAAGACCTAAGTGGCCGGCCCGGAAACCCGGTCCATGTGCCGTTTTCCGATACCAAGCTGAAGAAGGAGCCTTTTCCAGTTTGCAACAAAAATCGTACACTACCAGTATGCATGTGTATGTCATGGAGACGGCTGCAACAGCGGCTCTTCTGTGGCCGTATGTATTCCATGACGCACTCAGCCCCGGCTCCAATTTGACGACGGTAACCCCATACTATGATGAAGTTGAGGAGCTTCGGTGGCATTCCAAGGTGGGTGCGTTTCCTATCGTATCCAACCTCGTGGATGACGGGGTTCCAGGGTCAATAGCGGCCGGCACATTCGGGGTTGCCAATGCCGTTGTGCAACTTGAGCAATGAGAGGATACCTAACTCTAGGATAGCTAGGTGCCCATACATACACTACATATCCGCTTCTTATCTTCATGTTTCAAAACAACTTTCCAACTTCCCGAGCTCGAAGTCGGGGCCAAGACATGCATCCCCAGACGAGCACAAAGCGACACAGATATGAAGTCAAGTGAGTGCCGACCACGCATCATGTGTTTGCGGTTGTGTCTGCAGCCCAGCCGTCAGGTGCGTGGCCCGGTACCTTGATGCTGTGCATTTATCCCTCGTTCCTGGTCTTTGGCGGGCCAAAGTCAGGTCTCCTTCTCGTATGAAGTAAGTCAACTTGATGCAGTTGCGGCGCCAAGCTTCCAACCAAAAACCCCGCAGCCCCCTCCATTTTCCATATCGAAAGCCACAAACCTATCCAAACACTCCATGGCGTTGAGTCTCGTCCTTCTAAAGCCCATGCTCCACTCCCATCACCACCGCCATCACTGCCATTTCCACGCACCCGGGTTCACACCTTCCCAATTGTTGGCGCATCTATGTACCGGCAGCGAGGTGCGCTAGAGCTGCCTTGCCTGCTTCTTCCTTCTTTTGGCCTATTCAGGCTGCCGATGAAGTGCTGCGTGCAGTGTATGCCCTGTGTGTCCCTCCCCTGGTCAGATATCTTTTTTTCTCTTCCCGTTTCCAGAACATGGTCCGAACCTAGCCCCGACGGTAAGCCTCGCTGGCCGTGCTGCCTCTTCCTCTGATTGGGCTCTCCCACAACGTTTCTCACGTGTCACCACAATCAACTTCTTGGCCCCTGATTACATAAATCCCTTTCTGGTTACTTTGGGACGTGTACCTATCATGTATTCGACGTAGGCCACTGTACGGAGCTGCTACAACACTGCCTCGCAGTCGCGAAGGTAGGGGTCGAGGGGACTGGGCCTTTGCTGGGCTGGGGTAGGTAAGGTAGGTAGCTCCAGCAGCTGCACAGGTCTAGAGGTACCAGGGTTCCAGCTTGGACGGGAGTTGGTGCTGTCGAGCGACCCGGGTGAACGAGTTCGTTACCTCCCCAAACCTCCCCGCGTCTTAGTCTCGCGGAACCTTAAAAAGGTTGTCTGTTGCTCTTTTGTCTCTTCGAGTCTTTCATCTCAATGTTTCATTGTTTCCTCTCCCCCGTTCTCTGCGTCAAATGCTTCGTTTCCCTGCGTTGAACAACGTTGGAATTGCTACAGGAGATCAGGTCATTGTGTCGTCTAGCACGTTGGAGTAACAAGTCTGTGCTGGTTGCCGTTCACCTACACTGCACTGCTTCACCGTCACCACGCTCAGCTGGCCTTTTACTGCTACACCTCTCCCATCCCCCTCGGCTGGCAGCAAGTCCCCAACCTTTTTTTCCTTTCTGCAATTCCTCCCTCTCTGTCTTAGTTACTTGTAGCTCGGGGTCGACAAGAGGATCGTAGGAAATAGCAATTATGGTTACCACTACTACTCAGGCGCCGTCTCGCCGCTTCCCCTCTATGATCGAGATGGCCTCTCAAGCACCGTCTCGCCGTTTCCCTTCTATGATTGAGATGGCCGAGACCGCCTCAATTCGCTCCGTTGCACCCTCTTACAGTAAGTCCACCGAAACAGATTCGCCATTTCCATTAAAGAGCATGTGCGCTGATAGTTGACTACTTACAATGTAGTTTCTGAGGTGCCTTCCTACCATTCGGAACGGTACTCATATGCCGATCCATACAACCTTCCGGCGGAGCCTGCACCGCCTTACTCACCGCCAGCTGCAGGATGGGATATGGCAGGCCGGCTCGGTGTCCTCTCCTCCCTAGTTCCCGCAACACTTCCCGATCCGCCGGAAGAGACCCGCCGCGAACGTAGTCGCACCCGTACCCGTGCCGGGGCTGCCACCGAAACTTCGTCTGGCAGTACTTCCCGGGGTACCTCGAGAACCGTCAGTAGAACCAGCGGCAGCAGAACTACTTCCGACACCACTACTGCAACTACCACCAGCACAACACGTCTCCGAAACCGCCTCGGTACCAATTCGGCCGCCAATGACAGTTCGAGCACCATTGCCAGGCTCGGAAACAACAGCAACAATCGGAGCACCACCAACATGAGGACTAGCGCGGCCGCCAGCTCCACCTCCCTCCCCACCACTACCAACGCCGGCTCCCGTCCCGTCGCCGGCACCCGGACCCGGACCCAAACCACCCCAGACAGATCCACCAACTCCAGCTCCCCTCCTCCCAGAATCGGTCTTCCCCCGGTACCCTCCGGCCCGCCGTCGCGAACCGACTTCCCCGTGCTTGGCGACTTCCGCATCCCTTCCCTCTCATCCATGTCCTCCAACCCCAACCTCCGCCAATACCAAAACGTCGCCCAAAGGCGCGCAGCAGCCAATGCTTCCACCACGAACTTGGACGGCCTCAGACGGGCTCTCGATCGTATTGAAGAGGAGCGTAATAACAGCACTCCGACTAACAACGCAGCCCGCCCGCGACCGCTCGAGGATCCGTACCTGGTAGGCGAGGAGGCGGCGGCCAAGGCGCGGCGGGAGAGGCTGGCGAGGGAGAATGGCGATATCTTGATTCAAGAGAACCATCGGTGGGATCTGTTTCTGAGTACGTTTGTCTTTTCTTTCCCACAAGTTTTTTTGTCGTTTTTTTCTTCTTTTTTTTCTTCTGTCAGCACATTTGATTCTAACAATCTCCTAAAAAAAACAGACCTCATGAGAGAACAAGAAGAGCGCCAACCGGGCTGGCGCCGGTTCCGCAAGAACGTGGAGACGCGCACCAGGCAGCTGCCTTTCCGGCTCGGCATGCGCGCGCGATAGCGTCGGGCTGTATGCCGCTTGTGTCGCGTCGAGAAGCAGCCAGGCTGAAGAGTGTTCATCGGTCAGCCGTCATGATCAGACGAGTTTCGTGCTATGTGGTTCTCCATTTGGGGGGTTTTGCTTTTCCTTTCCCCCTGTCATCTTCCTTCCTCACTTCGACGACATGACGCATCATGCAACGGCGTTTTGCAATGGGTTTCTGCTTTTAGCTTTTCCTCCCTCCTTTTATTCCATCATCCTGCCCTTTCTGTCTCTTTTACTTTTTTTCTTCTTCCTTCCTTCCTCTGTCGAATCAAAAGGGGGTATGGTATGACAAGAGCATGCCCAAGTCTGGGGTTGCCGTGATGGATCGATTGCAGTAGCGTTCTTTTCCCATTTTTGGGTTTTTCTTTCTTCCCCATTTTCCTTCTCTTCACTTCTCCTTTCCTTTTTCATTTCTGCATGAGGACGGTTTCTGACCTCTCGCTTGGTCTCTCAGTCAACAGACGAACGGTTTTGTCTGTTGCAGTGTGACACTGTCCGTCCCACTTCTTTGCATGATGGCGTTTTTGCTGCCGTGTTGCTTTGCCGATGATGTGAAATTTTTGTTATTATCTGGGACAGAGGCTGTTGAAAGGATGCTAGCAACGGATTGAAATTGATGACTGATATGAGCAATGTCGATGATTTTTTTTCGAGGGCATGGAAGGAAGTTATGCAGGAAAATAAAAGAAGATCCAGCGAGGTTAGCTTTTTGTTGATGTGAAGCCATGTATAAGCATGAAGCTAGGGAAGATTAAAAAAACGTAAGGTTATATTGAAAAGTCTTTGCTGTTCAGCGTTGCGATCATACACCGATCTTCGTGTAAAACTCCACATTGAGTTTAGTTAGTGTGTGGTCATGGGGGCAGTTTTGAGATGGTGTAAGTTGATCTATTCTCCAATGTAGTTTATCTCGATTCATTTTTCAGTGCCAGAGCTCGTAAGAGATGACTTGACGGTGATCACGTGGCTGTTAGTAATACGAGTCATCGTTTATATGCATCAGTACGCGAGACCTGAGTGGCAAGGTGATCTTTCACATGTTCGAATGTTGTGGTGAACTAACTGGTCATGCCTCCGTTGCAACTAAGGTTTTATTGCACACTGTTACTAGTTGAATCTGGCCCCATGACATTGCGCAGTTTCTGTCATTGCCTGTCCATTTTGCCATAGTAAGTAGGTTTGAGGGCTGAGGGCACCACCAGGATTGACAAGTAAGATATTAAGGATGAAAGATAAAACAGGAAAGGGGTTCTTTGAAGCGATGACAAGACCACATGGGATGAAAGGCCAAAGACACAGGTGCTGGCACGCCTTGCCATCAACATCGATGATGTTGGCTTCTGCCTCTATTTTTCTACTTCGGCCCGACCAAGACCATAGACCAAAACAAACCCGCCAAATAGCAGCAGCAATTCCGTTTAAACGCCAGGCCAAAATGCTATACACTTTCAGGTTAGCGTCCCCAATGTACCCATTCATTCAGCTGTCATACGTCCCATGCCTTCCCCGAACAAGGCTCGTTCTTTCGTTGCTGAAGCATATACCCTGTCCAGTCCTTGCTCATGCTGAGTTTGTGTACACCTATGGTAAACCACGACCTCCCTTTTCTCTCGATTTCTGTTTGGGAATTGTCGCCCCCCAACAAGCTCGATTGAAGTCCGATATTTAGCCCTTGCTCTTGGTATTGAGGATAAGGGCAACAATGAGGCTAAGCACCGAATCTTGGTCAGCGTATTATCACGATTTTGAACGATGGATCACCAGCCGGGGTTTAAGGTAATTGAGTTCTTACCCATAAAGACCAAGGACTTCGCCAAAAATGAGGATCAGAACCATGCCGACAAAGATCCTCGACTGTAGCATGAACGATCGAACGCCCTTGTCGCCTACGATACCAATGCAATAGCCCGCGGCGAGACCGGTGAGGCCGACTGAAAGACCGCATGCGAGATGCATGAAGCCACTGTGGTGAAAACCGAGTATTAGCTGTGCCCTTTTCCAAACCAAGTGATATTCAGAACCCGTTTCTGTGAACTCGGAGACGTCGTGAATGCTGAAACGTACTTGAACAAGCTATAGTGTTGGCCGGATCCTGGCGGCCCGAGATCTTGTGCGATCAGGACAGCTACGACCAGGGCATAAACGGCAATAATACCGGACATGACGACAGGAATCAGGCACTATCGGGCGTAAGATAGCATGTTAGTCTCTGCAGACGAGTATGGTAGCAGATGTTGCTGGAGAACTAACCTTCATGATGAGGTCCGGCCGGAAGGTACCCACGCCGGCGATACCGATGCCAGACTTGGCTGTGCCATATGCGGCGCCCGCGCCTGTGAAATTGGGAACGACATGGTCAGCGGTTGAAAGGTTGGTAAGGCGTGAAGTTGAGAATCGGGAGAACCGTACTGCCAAAGATCATGGCGGCTGCGATGCCGGCCTGGTAAGAGTGAACATTGTTAGTGAACCTTGATGTTTTTCTTATCGAGTGACGGTTGCGTGGTGATGTCCCATCCCAACCTAGCTACACCTTGTTGGCCACCGGGGGTGGGTGGTTTTGCGACATGCTGTGGACGTACCATGCCAATGAATGGCGCGAACTTTGGGGCAAGTTCCGAATCGGCCATGATTTCGGCCATGATTATAGCGTATAACAAGACTCGATCAGTATGTTGACGACAATGGAATGAAGCGCAAGGAAACTGGCGAAAGTTGGGAGCCAGGCGCTATGAGGTCGAACGGGATGTTCGTCAGTTGGAGACTCGAGACGCTGCTTGGTTCAATGGAGACAACCGACGCAACGACGCACTCCAGCAATGCAGCGGGAAGCTTGGACCACTGTCGCCTGCCCCAGGCTGGCTTGGCGTCCAGGCTGTTAGCGCGTATAGTCACGTGCAAGCTCAGGTACACCTTCAGTGCATGCAGGGCTTGGCTTTCGAACTGGTGTTGTATCCCGTCAATATCAACAATGGAAGCCGTAAATTTAAACACTCATCAACTCTCGAATTGTCACTCAGTCACAGCCTCCAATCGAATCTCTGATGACTAGCTGGCTGTCTGTCTGTCTGTCTGAGCGCCTCGGGCTTGACCCATCGGCATGGCACCATCCAAGTTGTACATATGACGGGAACTCTCGAAGACACAAGGTAGATGGGTGCGAATTGTACAACAGTTGGCACTGCCGCACTAAGCTGAGACGGAAACATGAAGCCCGGGAGGCGCGAAATGCCCGCGTCCTGTGTGATGCCATTCTCAGTGTAAGCTCAACCGTACTTGAACCAGTTAACACAAAGATATTGCGTGGTGTTTTGACATTTCAGGTAACCCTCTTATTGTACGAACCCCAGCTTGACGATTGACAGCGGGATTGACTCAACCGGAAATGGGCTGCCTCTAACTAACAATGTAGTGATCTTGTTAAATCTTTTACGCTTCCGCAACCTTGGTCAATTCCAAGGGAATATCTACTCAACGCCATCCCACATGGATGGGAAATACTCCATACTCAACGGTGCTATTGTAGCAAATTCAAAACAGTCAAGGATGGACTCGAAGTTGTAATAAGTTGAACCCCTTTTGGGCCCCTAGTCGACGGGGAATCGCCTCCCCGCAATTCTAGGAACAACAACGTTCTGACCTGGTGGATCGCCTAACCTCCGAACAACAAGTGACGTTCAGTTTTGCAGTGCTTTCTTTATGTATGCGACTAGGAGACTAGAACAGCTCGCGGGATTCCATCTCCCCATTGCAAGCTGAACATCAACCCAGTGGATCTAGCTGAACTATCCAAAAACTCCTGAACTACTGTGTAGAACTAACAACGCTGACCGGGATATTTCAACGCATCTACACGGCTTCTCCCAATGACACCAGCCCCCATCCCGCATCACAACCGCCCGGAAGTGCAACAAAACGACCTCGGAGCGCACGCGGGCAAATTTTGCTGCACCCTCGTAAACAATCCGACTGATCGGCCATCTGGCGGCACAGCCAACTCGGGCAGAACAAGACAAGCTATCAAGGACGGGATGTGATAGGACAGCCGATCTAGAATACACCACCCTCCCTTCAATTTTGACATTCGATCTTCACCTTTCGTAGTATCGTGATGTTTCTTATTTTGACCAGACCATTAGAGGTACATTACCATGTCTGGCGTATCTGCCTCTTCATCTGAACATTTGAATCCCAAAGTTACCTAGCTGTGGTTAAGAGCCGTCCGTCCCCTCGGTCCAGATGCAACCAAGGAAGACGGACCAGATCAAGCCCACCCGACGCCGGTTCCTGATGCTCCACATTTGATTGCAAATGGCCCCTGTAGAAGCCCTGCACTCAGTGGTCGGTCATTCGGTCGGGTCCCATCAGCCATCCCATCAGCCATCATCCACCGCACACCTCTGCCCTGGCTGTTGTACCTAGTTCGACAATCCAGCCCCGTACCCGTACATTGGCGACCTTGACCCTTCTCCCCCCCTCCGTCTCCGTCTCCGTCCCCGTCGCCGTCTACCGTATTCCAATCGACGACACAGAGGTAGACCAAGGCCGTGCTTCTTGCTGCGCAGGTGGTCGGCTACACTTGGCGAGTAGATTGCAGATTGCCTGCACAGTCGTACCTCTACCGAATCGACCTGTCCACTAGACCTACCTGTACAGCGCCCCAGCACCGCCGACGAACAATCGAAATACCTACGACAGGAGTCGCGTCAACCTCTACCTAACCTGCATCGCACCAGCAGCACTACCCGACTCGCCTCCAACGTCAGCCCGTCCGCCCGCCCGCCCGCCGCCGTCATGGCCGACTATCACCAAGACCCTCGGTCCCGATCCAATCACCCGCAGTACGGCCACCCCCCCGGCAGTCGCGGTGGTGACGGCTACGGACAACGAGATGCCGCCTTCTCCAACATCTTCGGCGCCGCCCCGCCCCCCGGCCGATCGCACACCATGACCTCCTCCGTTCCACCTCCTATGATGCACCTCAACGAGGGCCGAACCCATACCATGTCGTCCACGTCGGGAGCCTCCATGCAGAGACCGCCGCAACAGCGCCCCCCACCGCCCGGCGGACCCGGAGGAGGAGGAGGCAGTGGATCAGGGGAAAGAGGAGGGTATGGTGACCCCCGGGCGCGCCTCGATACGAATGGATATAGCCAGAGCCAGCGCTCCGTCTCGGCCGGACAGCAAGTTCCCTCCGCACAGTACCTACAACAACAACAACAAGCAGCGCGACGACCCCCTCCTGGCGCCTACCCCCCTCAACATGCTCCGAGGGGCGATTCTGTGAGGGCCGATTCTCTCAGGGGCCCTGCGCCCCAGGGTTTCTACAACAATGCCTCGAGATCTCCCGCCCAGGCTTATTACAACCAGCCGGGGGGCAGACCGGCGCCGGCCTTGAACTCCGACCCCTACCGATCGCAGTCGCTCGCGAGCGTTCCCCGGCCACAGATGTATCAGGGCTCGACCCCGCAACAGTCGCCGGCTAACGCCTTCCGCCAGGCTCAATACACTGGGAGCTCGGCTCGGACAACCGCACAGGGGCGCATTGTGCCCGAGAGGCATATGGAAGACCGTGCCATGTCCATGACCGGCTACCCCTCATACGACCGCGATGCCCACCAAACTCCTAGTGGAAGAGTGATCCCCAACAGGAGGGCACCAGGGTCCAGCCCAGACCATCCCCCTACCTCTTCGCATGGCTACCCAGCTCCCGGAAGTCAGTCGGGAAGAACGGTCAGCATCACGTCCACGACAACCGTCGACCCGAACGGGCGAACTATGTCCATGGCGTCTACTATCGCTCCTTCGATAGCGCCGACGGAACGGAATGAAGATGGGACCTTGGTACATCGATACTCGGGCGGCGCATCGTCCATGACGGGCGACCGGCCCGTTACCGTCAAGATCAGGATGCCTCTGGTATACCCGGCTCTTCTGTCCCGTGTGGCCGAAACGTTCCGGCGCAAGATCGTTGTAGGCGATAGGACCAAGAACGAACTGACCTACAAGAACGCTTTCAGCGGTGCCGAAGCTGTCGATGTGCTGTCATACATCATTAGGACAACGGATCGGAACTTGGCCCTGTTGCTGGGCAGAGCTTTGGACGCACAAAAGTTCTTCCACGATGTTACATACGAACACCGGTTGAGAGATTCAACCTACGAAATGTACCAATTCAGGGAAACACTGACTGATGACGAGAAGCCAGCGGTCAATGGTGTTTTCGTCCTGCTATCCGAATGTTACTCTCCAACATGCACACCCGATCAGCTCTGCTACTCTATCGCATGCCCTCGCCGTCTCGAGCAAATGGCTAAGCTGAACCTGAAGGGAGGAACTGGCCTCAAGCAAGAAGGGAAAGCCGCGGTGAACGATGACGATGTTGACCAGACCGACGAGCAGAAGTTGTGGATTAATAGCGTACCAAAGGAAATTGCGGACAGTATCGGCGACAAGGAGAAGAAGAGGCAAGAGGTTATCAGTGAGATCTGCTACACAGAAAGGGACTTTGTCAAGGATCTCGAGTACTTACGAGATTTCTGGATCTACCCTCTCAAGGGCAAGATCAACGGTCACTCTCCAATTCCTTTACAACGGCGGGAGCGCGTTGTGCGGACAATCTTCACCAACATTATCGATCCTCCAAGCATTCATGGCGTCAGTTCAAAGTTCGCCAAGAGTCTTACCGAAAGGCAACAGAAGACTCCAGTCGTTCAAAACATTGGAGATATCTTCTTGGAATTTGTCCCCCAGTTTGAACCATTCATCCTCTACGGTGCCAAGCAATTGGAAGGTAAATTCGAATTCGAGAACGAACGGTCCATCAATAAGGACTTTGCAAGATTTGTGGACGAGGTCGAACGCCGCAGGGAGTCGAGAAAGCTGGAGCTGAACGGTTACCTCACCAAGCCAACCACACGTCTGGCGAGATATCCTCTACTGCTAGAAAACGTTCTCAAGTATACAGAAGAAGGCAATTCGGACAAGGAGGATCTTCCCAAGGTCCTGACCATGATCAGAGATCTCTTGAGCAGGGTTAACGCGGAGTCGGGCAAGGCTGAAAACCGCTTCAATCTGCGCCGTCTGCACGAGCAGCTCAAGTTCCGCCCCAACGACAAGATGGACCTCAAGCTTACGGACGAGGGCCGTGAGCTCGTATACAAGGCTCAGTTCAAAAAGTCACCAACAGAAAATGCCGATCTCACGGCCTTCCTGTTTGATCACGCAGTCCTTCTTGTGAAGATCAAGCAGGTTGGCAAGACAGAAGAAATCAAGGCATACCGCAGACCTATACCCTTGGAGCTACTTTCTATCAAAGAAATGGAGGAAATCATTCCTTCGGGGGCTGTCAAAAGGTCTTCATCAAGCTTGCTGCCTGCTCTACGCACTACCACCGACGCCAAGAAGGGTGACGGTTGGCCGATCACATTCCGACATCTTGGAAAGAACGGCTACGAACTAACGGTGTACGCATCAAATCAGGCAGGACGACAGAAATGGCTCGAGTTTATCGATGCCGCCCAGCAGCAGCTCAGGGCCCGTGCGGATTTCTTGAACACTACGATAATATCGTATGGTTACTTCGCCGGTCCCAACAAAGTCAACTGCGCCACGCCGTTCGGTAAGTACCTAAGGACGGCCCACTTAAGTAACAGAGCTCTCGTGCTGACCAAAATACAGATGGTGGAAGGAAGATCATCTATGGTACAGACCAGGGTATCTTTGTATCCGATCGTAAGACCAAGGAGATACCACCGAAGCGTGTTATCGATGTGCAGAACGTCACCCAAGTCGACGTTTTGGAAGAGTACTCGCTGCTGTTGGTGCTTTCCAACAAATCTCTATACTCGTACCAACTGGATGCGCTCAACCCCAACGAGCCGATCTCATCCAAGCGTGGCAAGAAGATCCAAAGTCACTGCAACTTCTTCAAGATTGGCATCTGCCTCGGCCGACATCTTGTGTGCGCCGTCAAGAGCTCTGCGCTGTCAACTACGATCAAGGTGTACGAGCCGAACGATGCCATGTCCGGCGCCAAGAAGCAAAGGGGTCTCAGCAAGATGTTCAATGCCGGTCAGGACGAACTTCGGCCATTCAAGGAGTTCTATATCCCGACGGAATCCTCATCGGTACACTTCCTCAAGTCCAAGCTTTGCGTCGCATGCGCCCGCGGCTTCGAGGTCGTCAGTCTCGAGACCCTCGAGACGCAGTCCCTTCTCGATCAGGCCGACACATCGCTCGATTTCGTGCAGAGGAAGGAAGGTGTCAAGCCCATCCATATCGAGCGTCTCAACGGCGAGTTCCTACTCAACTATAGCGAGTTCTCGTTCTTCGTCAACCGCAATGGATGGCGGGCTCGTCCCGAATGGCGCCTGGACTGGGAGGGAACACCACAAGCCTTCGCGCTCAGCTATCCTTGGATATTGGCGTTTGAGCCTAACTTTATTGAGCTCCGGAACATTGATAACCTGGCGGTCCATATCGTGCCACACAAGAACATCAGGATGCTACACAGTAGTACACATGAGGTGAGTCCCAGTCTAGATGTAAACTGTCATGGACATTTCCAAAACTAACACAACTGCCAGATTCTGTTCGCATATGAAGATGAGCGTGGCGAGGATATCATCGAGGCCATCGATTTCTGGAAGAGTCAGAAAAAGTTGACTGATAATTAGTAGTTCTTCTCTACCATTATTCCTGGTTAGGCATCTAAGTGTAGGGCTGGCAGTTTTAATATGTATCTCGCGCAAGCGGCGGTGGACATGGGACCCGGACACAGAACAAACAACAATATGGATATGGAAGATGCTGCGAAGAAGAAGAGACGGCGGGATCGAAGATATCGCAATGATGTCCCTGTTATTGTTGTTTGCGTCATCATCTTGTTTCTTTATTACTATTTCTTGTTTATTCTTTTTCCGACACTGAAGCCATTTACAGATTTCTTGTTTGGTTCTGAGCAGCAAAAAGAGAGGAAAGAAGAAGGGAGGACGGAGGACGGTACACGCATTCATCCGACGCTTCCTTCCCCTCAGTTATTTCTTCTTACTCTTCCAAGAATTTTTAATACCCTCTCTTCTTCATCCGTACCAAAACAAGGAGTCGTCTTGGTGTTGTTCCCTAGGAGGCAAAAACAACTTGAACCCGTCTGCTACTACTACAGTACACATGCGTTGTATCTCTTTGCTTGTCGTGTAACCCTCTCCTTACGAAACGAGACAGGGATTGAAGTGATGTCTAGGTACTATACCTAGCTACCTGCCCTCCCAAGGAAACAAGAAGAAGGAAAGAAATTTATGAGCCGGATTGTGAGTAAAGACGAGAGACTACTAGTGCTGGACACATAACTAAGGCAGGCACACCAGGATCTACCTATAATGGCAATATCGAGTTGATTGACCTTTTCGAGAGATACTTCATATTTCGATACCTACATACACACATACAGTTCAAGAAAAAAGAAGAAGAGGGGGGGAAAAGCGGAGAAAAGCAAAGAAAAAGCAAGATAGCTCAGCTTCCAAAGCCTGGAAGTGAATTCGAGGCCAGCTCCGTTGCATGCCTGCAGAAACGCACAATCAGGCGTTTTTCTCCCTCCCAGAATATCAATCAAACACTTAAGCTACTGAAGGAATAGGAGTTCTTGGAAGGTACGGACTAAAGGGCTCGCTAAATGCCCCTGGTCCCCGGTAAAGGAAGATCCTGCGGAGAGGTAAGGTGATTGTAGACACGCATCAACCGGTCAGTACAGATTCAATAGGTTCCTTAGGTATAAATCTGCTAATTGTTGACTTCATGTTGTGTAGGGCAGGGTCGAATTGTTAGGGGGGGTGGGGGATTATCTTGATATTGTTTTCAGAATCTTCTTACAATCTCTTTACAGTCTCTTCACAATCTCTTGATTCTTTTGAAATGGTACTCAAGTTTCTTCACTGTTGCCTCGAGTAGCCATTTCACACTAGCCGCTATTGTGAGAAGCTCGAAACTGATCCGATTGATATAGTCTACCAAGAAAGGGAAAAAAAAAAAAAAAAAAAAAAAAAAAAAAAAAAAAAAAAAAAAAAAAGACCGTTTCCGACTACGAAAGGCCATTTCATTTCCCGTAACTAACGGGTCCCCACCCGTAAGTTCACTTTCCATCATGTCCTTGCTTGCCGTCTTGGGTGTCTACGTGTATGGTCGTTCAGACTCACGGTTCAGTCCCGATTACAGATCTAGTTCTTGCTCAGTTCCTAATCATGTTGAGGTTGCTTTGCCATTTATTTGCTTTACACTTAGTCGAATCAGGCAGTTTCCAAAGGGGGCTAGCTGTGCATGGGGGCAATCGGTACCAGCGATTCCACTACGTAGAGGTAGCTTTAGGGGTAGGAAGCGTAGAAAAGGATGGTCCAGTAACTCGAACGAACAGAAAATGGATAGGCTAACTTTGAAGCTGACGCTTATTTGTATGGCCCTTTCCCGAGCTTTTGATGGCCTAGTAGCCCTGGTCTTGGTTTATTCCACTGCTGGTGTATAGCTCTTGTATATCACACAAATGTATGCTGAGAAAACTTCATGATTTCCACATCTTCTTCTCAGCTCTATATAACCCAGTCACCACATCTTTTCAAGTTACTACTCGCAGAAGTAGTCCACCACCACATGTCTCTGTCTACTGTGTCTTCTTAACAGTCACCTTCTTCTCCGCATCAACAGGGGCGCTATACATCCAAAGCGCCGCAAAGCCCAAAAAGCCCACAACCGTAGAAGCAAGACCGGCAATCCACGGCCACGCACCGCTGATGACGTAGCTGCGTGGCCACTCATCGTGGGCCATGTGGCGGACCGGTACGGTGTTCTTCTCTTCGATGTGAGACAGGAAGGGGCGCTTGTAGTTGACCATGAAGTTGAAGATGCCGTGCTGGTCCGGGGTGGTAAAGACGGTGTGGTAGTGCACGGCGGCCAGGCGGTGCGATTCCTCTTTCAGGTTGAGTCGGTGGAAGGGCGAGAGCATGGAGAACTCGAGCTGGATCTCGTCGTGTTCGGGAACGTTGAAGCCGATCCAGTGGTCCCAGGCGAATTCGGAGAGGGAGATTGTGTAGGACTGGGGGAGAGGGGGGTTTGAATTTTAGTTTTCCACTTACGACGGAAGCAATGGAAGAAGTTAAGGTTGGGAGTGAAAGAGACATACCACATTGTTCTTCACCCGGTACATTTCAGGGTTAGAATCATTCGGCGCCCCTTCCTCCTCCAAATGGTGCTCCACCCAGTTGACCTTCAATACGCCAATCTCCTGGAACGTCCAGCCGCTGACGCGCTTGGCAAACTCCCTGTTGAACGTCTGAACGACAGGCTTGCCGTCCAGCTTGGTCACGCTGGCATCAAACCACTTGTCCTGCAACATCTCGGCCGAGCCGACCACCGTCACGCGCGCGTTGTTGCGCGCCTGCATGGTGGATACCAGCGAGAGCTGCTGGCCGGCCGCGAAGAGGTCATCCCCGTTAACGGCATCGGCCTGCTCCTTTGGGTTGTAGCTGTAGGCGGTGCGCGGGGCGCGTAGGATGGGGTTGAGCAGCTGGCCATTGCCGAGGACGGCGCCGACGCCGCGCGGGAAGGCGATCAGCTTGGTGCCTGCGTCGTCGCTGAAGAAGTCCTTGATGCCAGCGCGGATGGGCTTGGGAGGCGGTAGGAGCAGGACATCGTGTCTGTCAGCGGCGCTGGTGATGTCGTAGTTGAAGTGGTCAACGACCAGGCTGTTACGGTCGGTGGGGAGGGTGATGTCGAGCTCGGAGAGGAGGGCGACGAGCGAGGTGGGCGTGGTGGTGTTGGCGCTGAGGGCGAGCAGGATGTTGCCCTGGGCGTTCACGAAGTCGTGGAGGGTCTTGGGCGTCAGGTTGGGGCCGAGACCCTTGGTGTGGACGGGTAGGAAGAGGACATGGTCGTAGGCGCGCTCGCCCAGGTTGAAGAAGGCCAGGGAGTCACTCTTTGGTGTTTCGTATGTGATTTTGAATTCTCGTGCTGGAAGGCAAGAAGCGTGGTTAGCGCAACCGTCCCTATCAATCTGTTTGGCCCTTTTAGAGAAAGGCAATGGGGACTTTACTGACCTTCTAGGTCGGCGAAGAACTTGGAGTAGGTGGCCTTGTCTGTGACATTGTCCAGGACAACCAGCAACCTGTTGCCAGATGTGCTGACAGCAGCCACCATGCTCGCCAGCGCAAGCAGCAAGAAGGATAATAGCGTCCTCATGATTCGTCCCTTGTTGTGATCTGGATCCGGGAAGAAAGAAAAGAACTCCAGGAACTCAGCACATGGGAATTGCTAAGGTGTTTTGGTTGAATGCTTGTAATTCTTTTCCCCCCGATTCAATGCTGCTGTCGTTCAACACCCAAGGAAAGTTGTAGGTACCTATGTAGCAGCTGTGTTCAATGTTCCCCAATCGATAGCGCTGTAGCTTCCAGCATACGTAGCCGTTTGCCAAGACTTGATTCTCAATTGACCCTGGACGAGTCTTGGCGCTATGAAGCTGAGAGCAACAACCTCGTGCTCGGTACCTCAACACCTTGAAGTGTGGCCCGAGCTTCTTCGATGGAGCTTTGTGAGCGGATGGACAAAGCGCCAAGAGGTCCAACCAAGACAAGCGTGGGATAGCCCCGGTTAGCATAAGTGGATCGTCGTGAATTGCGCCGCAATTGAACTTCATGGACCCTCCTGGCGGGGGGATGGCACACGCACGGCCGCTTCCATCTCGAGTCGCCAAACCTCAGCAGCTGCTGAAGCTCTCAGAAGACGCCCGGACGCCGACGACGCCGACGACGACGATAAAGACGGAAACAAGTTGTTCCCTCAATTGACAGGCCACTCAGTCAGGGCTAGAGGTAAGGTTGTCGGCCTACCAGCGTTGGCCTCCGAGTTGCAATCGTAAAGACGAAGTATCAATCAACCCATCAAGCCCTCGCAACTTACACCCACCACCACCACCACCACCACCACCAACTCCTCCATGAACTCCACCACCACCGCTCCAACTCCGATCAAGTCCACGAGTCAGTTCCACTAACACCCCGTCCGTCCGTCACCACAGAAACGAAACAGAACAAAACAAAACAGAACAAATTAACACAAATATACAACACACAATGTCCGGCACAATCCCTCACTTCTGGGCCCAGCCCTTCCGCTACCTTCGCTGGTCCGCCCGCGAGAAGCCCGCCTACTTCTACTCGTGCGTGATTGCCGGACTCGGCCCGGTCTTCCTGACGGTGGTGCCACCTGTGCGCAAGTACTTTGGGGATGTCAACCCGGCGCCGATTCCTGTTACCTATCCTAGTATGTTGGTTTCTTGCGTTTCACGATTTACGCTTACCTACGTTCGCCTACGAAATTACATCTTGACGACATTATGGTGTGGAGAGAAGAGCACTCCAAAAAGAGACCGAATGAAGGGGAGGCTAACCACTCTTTACTCGGAAAAATAGTCCCCACCGGACCCAGGAAGCAGCTTACGGGTTTTGATGATGACACCGAGGAGGCATAAAGGCATGGGTTTTCAGGTGTCGATTGGATGGGGCTTAATGCTGGAGGAAAGAGACAAAAAGAAAAAGACAACCACCCAGCGGAGAGACAGTACGCTGTTATTGTGGACTTGAAGGACTACAGAAACTTCTGAAATGACACAGACGGTGGGAGTCCGGAGGAAATATCAGAATACAGGATGATATATACCAGATGAAACGAGATCGACCAATTTCCCTCTACCTTTCAACATCCTAGACGTGTAGTGGTTGACGGCGGAGAAACAGGGTGACAGGAGTCCAACACACACCGCGGGCTTTAGTACTTAACGTCTACATATTTGACTATGGATACCTCTCGGCAGGTCACAACAGGAAAGGCCTGAAGGTCGATATAACATTCTCCCCGCAACTGGAATATTTCCAAAACAATTCTTACTCTATCAAGACTCGCGATCAACAACTTTTCCAACTTTTTCAGCGGCATGACACTTTTATATGACCATTCTTACTTGCTAGCTTCCTTTTCCCAACGACACAAAAAGCCACCACCGACAAATTTAAATCGCTGTTCCATATATCTATGCTTCTCCAAAAACTTTTTCCATTTCATCAAGACTACTCCTGTTCCTGCTCTCCCATCCAGAAGATGTCTTCTAACAGCTTGCCATCTTCACCTTCGCCTCTTCTTTCCCATATTCTGATATATACAGCCCTGTCACACTATCGCTCCCGCTGAATCAGGTTCCACTCATACTGCGAATCTGTTAGCTTCCAATCTCACTCAGTCGCAAAAGGTTTCAAAGAAAGAAGAAAAGAAATATAAAAACTCACCACCCGCCCATCATCATCCCCCGTATACACACAAGTCGGCATCGGCGTGATACATGTGATCGCCGCCTCCACATTCTGTCCCGTCTCACTCTTGGTATTGATATGATCCAATCTCCTGACCAGCTCCAACACCCACCTGCTGCTGCTGCTGCTGCTGCTACCTCCTGAGCCCGAGGCCTTCTTGCAATCCGCCACCGTCTTCCTCCACACATTCACCCTTCCTCTCTTGTGGCCGGTAAACACCAGGTTCTCCTCCACCCACTCATTGCCGCCGCCGCCGACGGTACTGGTGCTGGTACCTTCGTAGAAGGCGCATGAGTGGATGTAGTCGTTTGTGTCACCCTCGGAGCACACGTTTTGGTCGAGGATTAGCTCGCCGTTGAGCGTGTAGAGTAACACGTTTGGTCCACTGCAGAGCATGATCTCGCCCGTCACGTCGTGGATGCGCGCACACTCCACCCGTCTTGCCAGGGGCAGTTTGCGGATGAACTCGAGGCGGTTGAGGTCCCAGAGAAAGGAGATGCCATCCTGCGAGACAGTGACGAAGGTGCTGAAGGCCTTGGACACGGCGATGGTGGTCACGGGCGTCTTGTGTCCGAATAGGGACGAGCGCGGGACCAGCTCGACGGGTTTGCCGGGGCTGGACTGGACTGTGTACACAGACACGACGCAGTCCTCGCCGGCGGTGATGAGGGTCTTGGAGTCGGCAAAGGTCAGGGTGGAGATCTGCCCTATGTGCAGGTTCTCAAAGAGGCCGGCGGGCTTGCGGTCGTTGGTGAAGAAGAAGCGCACGCTGCCGTCGGCGTAGCCCCATTCGAGGAACTTGTCATATTGTGGGGGCAGGTTCAGACGGAAAGGCGAGGCGCAAAGCAAGCGGTCCAGCTTGGGTGCGTAGATCAGGGACGACACGCGTTCGTGGCTGTCAAGAAGGGGATGCGGCTGATTGGTCAGAGCGTGGACGGAGGTGTCCAGCCTCTTGATGGGACACCTGGCGTGCTCGCGAGCGGGATGGGGTTTTGTGAACACCTGGTGCGGTGTTTGACCAAAGTTATGGATAATGTTCGTGGCAATCAGACGCTCCTGAGGATCAGAGATGTTGTCCAGGTCTTTGCCGCCCTTGTACGATAGTGGGTGGAACACATTACAGGCTTCCACCGCCGCATCTCCGCGCTGCTTGTATCCGAAAATAAGGTCGATCCACTGGTGCAGTCTCTGACTGACATACGGGCTTTCGAGCGCTTCACGGTTTTTGGCGATGAAGATCTTGGGATCTCCCTTGGCCCAGGGTGGCAGGATGACATTATCAACCTTGCCGCCATCGCCCTGACGAGTGCCAAAGTTGTACCCGTTGATGTTGGTCAGAAACTCGGGAAGGTAGAAGAACTCGGGAGTCAGTTCCCGAACGTCGGTACCGTTGTCTCTGGAAGCGGATGCCCAAGCACCCTCGATTGAATAGAAGAGTCTGTCAGCGTGATCAAACGAGCCACCCTGCATCAGGATAAATGTCTGCACGAAAGGGGGCAGGCGAATCAAGTATGACGAAACAATCATTGCTGACGAGTAGTGGGTACCATAATGGTAAGGTTGTTCGTCCATCTCAGCCAAGCTTTGGTACTTGGCCATGAATGTGTCCATACGGCTCTTCGTCTGAGCGCCCATGGGCCTCGAGAGATCTCTGAACGTGGCCGGGTCATTCAGATCGAGTTCCTCGCTAGTATAATCTGCCAGCACCCAAGGGAAAACGGGATACTGCGTAAGATCATTGAAGGTCCTGCCAGCCATGGTGTTGACCAGCATCAGATAATGAAAGTTGGAAATCTCGCCCTTTTGCCACTTCCTCATTATAGGGTTCCCAGCAGAAGAGTTGAAGATGCTTCCAAACTTCATGCCCAGAGTCTGCGGTGCCTCTTCACTGAACTTGAGGCTCTCAAGGCGCCAGGCATCTTCCGGCGTGGGTAGCAAGTTCGGGCCGTTGCTATGAGGCGTCTTGTTCATCATCCGGCTGTAGATCTCATCTCTCATGGCAGAGTTGAGAGCTGTAAATAAATAACTCCTGCCATCAGTGAAGAAAATCTCGATCGCCACATCGCGGAAAAGGAAGCGACGTTTTGAGACACTAAGAACATCCTGCCATCTCCAGCTGCGCGACTCTTGATCCGTGCGGTTCTGACCTTGCCTGCGGTCATTGCTCTGACCGGAGATCATGACCGAGAAAGGGTCGCGCTCTTCCGGAGGTGCTTGCCAGACGTTTATGATCTCTCCATCGGGGCTCTGGAAGAGGTTATCCATCAGATACAAAGCTTCCTTGCCGATTATCAGTATACCCTCGGATGCATCCAAGCCGATGATGCGAGAGATGTTGTAGACGTTCTGCACCGTGTCACCTTGCTGTAGTCGCCGCATGACCTTCCGATTCTTGTCTTCAAAAGCATCATCTTCCTGTTCGTTCGGGTCATCCACAAGCTCGTAGTCATCCTCCGGCGAGACGCTTTGTGGATCGGAATCACCTGGCGCAAGTTTGGGCGCTAAGTTTGTGTTGGAGTCAGTTGGAGGCTCAGCTCCGGCTTTGCTCTGCGGCTGGGCGACGGACGAAGGCGCGCGGCTTCTACGACCAGACGACGAGCTGTCACCCGCAGCTAGGCTTGACGCTGAAGCGCCGCTACCAGCATTTCCCCTTGGTTGATAATCCGGTTGTTGCTGTGCCGCGTAATCAGGGAGCAGGCGAAGACGCATGCGATTCCGACCCTCCGTGCGATCAAGCTTCCATTTGATCTTCTGCTCCTTGGCAAAGACCGCACCAGGCCGGTACAGCTCGCGCTCCATCTTTGCAAAGGATGAAGCCAAAAAGGCATTATCATCCTGCTGGTCCTGCTGGAGCCTCTGGTGTTTGAAATGTTCAGTAAAGTAAATGCTCTTCATCCAAGCGTTATTGCTCATCTCATGCCGAAGCAAGATGCTATCGCGCTCCATGGCTTCGGTGTGCCATTGTCTGAGCTTATCTTTGCGATTCCTCATTCGCGACCTAGCGCTGTCTGCCGTGCGCTGGTTCTCAGCACGCACATAGTCCTCCCATGCCTTGGACATGCCGCCGAAGAACAAGATATCGAGGGATGACCGATAACTGTCCACCCACTCGAGAAAAGAAACATCATCAAGCTGGGTGAGCCTTCTGAAGCCCCTGGCTAGTGGCTGTTGATCAGGGGTCATAAACTGACGAAACAGCATCGATGACTCCTCAGGCTTCTGAACGAGCATTATCCGCCACAGCATGGCTGCCATGAGGCGAATTGGCTCACGGGCATCGACCAACTTGTTGTAAAACTGATACCAGAGAAGCTTCATGAAATCGTCATCGAGAGACAAGCAGTTAAGGAGAACGGCTTGCCAGTAGAGGAGTTTCTCCATGATCGACGTGGCCTCATGGTCAGTTGTTTGCGGGTCATCCATGTCGGACAGCTTCAGTAGGACAAGCTTGAGGAAAGTCGTTTTGATCGTATTGACTGCAGAACTGCAAAGTCGGACACTCTTTGTGCTTGAGACGTCTGGCCGCTGTAGATACTCCAGCAGTGTCCCAGTAAAGTCAAGCATAGTCTCAGCGCCGTTGATGAACCAGCCCTCGAAGATGGCCTCTGCCATGTGCATGTTGAGGCGTGACATATTCTGCAAAACTCTAGGTTCCAGAAGCGCCTTCTGATCTAGTTGGACGGCGTTTCTCAGTTGTGTAATGGCATTGCGTAGGATGTAGGTTTCGAAATACGCCTGATGTTCTTGGAAGCCCGGCGGAACCTTGAGGAAGAGACCGAATCCGGTGAAGTCCTTACGCAGCAAGATCTGGTCGTTGAAGACGCTGACAATGAGTTCCAGGATGCTCTCCAGAACCACGTTGCTGACTTGCTGAGTGGCAACCTTCTTCTTCGGGGACATGATGTGGTTGAGACGGGAAGGTGGAGGCGACATGGGTTGATCTTGAGCAACAAGGATGAAAGACGAGGGCCTACGCAAAGGTGTACCGCGACTCTGTCCCGTGGAAGGGTTTGGCTGCTCAGCCACAGTAGCATTGGTCGTTCGCACGATCGGAGTTGCTGTTGTTGATGACCTGACCACTGGCCGAATGATCACATCAATTCCGTCGAAATTAAGCGAGGAGTCCTTAGATCCTAGTTCAGTTTCGGGAGAGACTGGGTCAGCACTGACGACAATGGGATACAAAGCAGATAGAAGTAGCCGAACATAGTCTGAAGCCAACGTGAAATCACGAAAGCTCTCAGATCGGCTATACATATCTGCCATGAAACGGACAACTGTTTGCAAAATGCTCGCGTGATTGACGACTCTTTCTTTATCGGGCATCGGGGCTCCTGGAAATCTTTCGTCAGCAACGACAATGGAGAAAAGAAGCTGGGTCAAGCTTACTTCTGGATTCAAGTGCCTGGCCCAACTCCATAGATCTAGCTCTAGGTCTCGTGTGAACCGCAGCTAAATTGCCCCCAGACGTGGTGGCCCCGCTGTGTTCGGCTGCTGGTGAGTCCGGATCATCCTGATACCTAATGATATCCCTAAGGCCGTGCTGCAGCATGGCAGTCATAACCGGGAGCACGTCTGGATACACTACATTGCTGTCTCCAAAGATCTCCAAGAGACTGAAGAAGTCAAACGACTTGTCAAAGTCAATTTGGGCGACATCGTATCCAAAGAGGATACTGAAGAGGATGGCCCAAAGAGTGGGAATGTCCCACCAGTGTTTTAGCCGATGTGCCATAATCCAGAAGCCACCGGTCTTGGAAGCGAACTTAGCTGTGTAACTGGTGGGTTGGGTGACAAGTAGACGAGCGAGAATCTTGCACCCATAGACAACAATTTCGGGATCGTTTTCGGCAAGCAGGTAGAGTAGCCACTGGCTCGTCGTCAGCACAAACTCCTTTTCTAAGCCCTTGATATCAATCACCTTGTTGGTCACCGTCTTGGCAAACCTGCTGATGTCTACCAAGTTGTTCTTTTCGCAGAGGATCCTGGTGTACATTTCCAGCATCTTCACGCCAAGCTGCTTTCGTGTGAGCATCCTCGACCCATTGCTAGAAGACGGCCCACTATATTCAGGAGAAGGTCGCTTGGCGGTATAAGGGCCGGGGCCGGGGGTGACTGATCGACTAGCTGAAGAAAGAGCTCTTGGTGTTCGCGGCAACGAGCTTGTAGGAGTATGGAAGGTATAAGTGATGAAAAGAGCGAGAGAGCGATAAACTTCGGCACTATAGCTACACCTGACCAGGGCCTCAAACGAGGTCAGGAAGTGAGGTAAGATGTCTTCGGAGATGGTTTCCGTTTTCAAAGCGTCTAATAGCCGTTTGATGATACCTGTATCGAGGGTAGTGAGTTCCACAAGATCATTTCTCCAAAGGATGGAAGGCCACGACGTACGCATGCGTAAAAGTCTACGACTATTGAACTGGTGATGTTTGCTGTTTACCGCAAACGTAACAAACTGCTTGTAGTATAGCTCCTGTATCATGGGTGCAGATTTGCGCCAGAAGTCGGGGTCGATCAGAAGGATGCGATAGGCAAGGGGGTTCACAATAAACGACTCAATGGGGTCAGCATGATTATAGCCAATAAAACTGAGCACAAGGCTCAGCAACTGAAAGGTTAGCCTCGTCTTCTCATCGGGGCTCAGTGAGAGCCTCCATGAAGGATTGTCAGAAACAGAGACGCCATATCCCAGTTTGGCACGTAGTAACATGCTCAGGATGGCATAGCCATTGTCTCGCTCCATTGCCTCGCTGTTTCTCCAGCTATGAGTGATGCAGTGAAGCATTATCTCAACGGCACGCACTAGGTCATCACCTGTGGTGGTCCGCTCAACAATCTTGAGAGCAACGGGTGTGAAGCCGGCCAAGCGCCAAAGGTTGTCGTCGAAGTTGTAGGGAGTAGCAAGGATCGGGTCGCCGGTAAGAACTCCAGAACCATTGGCTCTTATCAACGCATCATTAATGCAAGACACGGCTCCGTTGATCGCAACAGGAGTTCCGTTTTTAGTGGTTGAGTGCAACAAGTTGGTGGCGGAGTGCCGAGAAAGAGATCGAAACAGGGTTGATTCCATAAACTTTCCATCAGTTCGGAACACAGCTCGTGGCAGTATACTCAGCAACACCTTGTGCTCCGGGACGATAGTTCCAGCCTTGTCCCTGATAGCTCTCAGGATGTCCGACACCTCATCTTTGCCAGGATGGAAGATTTCATTTCGCACACCCAAAGCAGCCGAGGCCTCATAAGTCTGGAAGCTACCAAGACAATCCTGGAAGTTACCTTGGTAACGAGGTCCTAGTCGGTAGTGTACAGCTAAGAGATCATCACTCAGGACGTCTTCGAACAGATGGGCAGAAGCAAGTGACCACTTTGAATGCACAAGTCCCGGGCCGACTTGAGTTGCCAAGTCCCGAGGAGTGCCCAAGAAGGCTTGCACGGGGTTCGTTTTGTTGGCATTGGACGTGAACGATGCAAAGCTGTCGGTACTGGCGTTGGAAATTGGAGGAGTGCTCGGGTACGATGAGCGTATCTGTTCGGCGAACTCTCCGTTTACAAAAAGACTCGCTTTGCTCGTCATCAGAGTTTTGGGCTTCCGGTGAACGATGGCAATGTGGTACCACCGATTTGGTTTGAAGACAACCGACTTGAACCTGACACTGGGTCTTGAGGACGTTACTGACGTCTGAAGGATGAAGTTCTTTGTATCTTTCTCTAGGTACGCCAAGAGGAAACATGTTTGGGTAGAGTCGAAGACCCCAAAAAGCGTTGTATGAGACTTGGGGTCAAATCTGTCAACACGGACCCAAGCAGCGAAAGTATATCCAGGTGCTGATTGTGGCGGGAAGGTTCTACCGAGACTGGGTAGTTCGATAGATGCATGGCCATGGAGTGAGAGGTCAAACTGCACAAACGGAGGGCCATTGTGCTTTTCCGACATGTCGACGCAAAATTCGGACATGACAGCGTCCTGGCGGGAGAGCAAGAACTGGGCATCTGCAAGCTCGTCAATTCCAAGCGATATCAGCTTTCTGCAAAGCCATGCAGCGTCTTTCTGCTCTACCTCTGCAAGAAGGCTGTTCTCGGAAAAGAGCACGCGCAAAAGCCGGGACAGTATGCCAGTTCCATGAAGGGCTGTCAAGTTGTAAAACGAAACAGAGGCGACGCATGACAAGGCTGTCAGCACAATCATGGAAGCATGGCTGGCCGCAGCACCCTCAGTTCTCGGAATGGACTCCCAAAATCCCACAATCGTCCGGATAATTTCTGGATTCTGAACCACAGTTGTCGGTCCAATAATGGCTTTCAACCTCTCCCGGATAACGATCCAGCGCTCAGCTTCTGTGGGTTGTAGTTCCACCTCTTTTCTTGGTCCCGGCACTTCATCCTGTTTATTCGATTCGGGCTCGGTCGGTGTATTATCGAGTGCTTTTCCTTCTTGTGCAACGGAGCGGCACAGCTCGTCAAGACGCTGATCATCGAGGCAAAAGGAAAGTAGCTTTCCAAATAGCTGGCAGTTTGTCCAAAGGTCCGAGTCGCCTCCCCCAACCCCAATGCTGGCAATTATCTGCTCCAGGGCCTCCCAACCTCCACCCTCAACCCTGTCCTGGAAATAACGTCTGTTGCCGGGGTGTCCTCGGAAGAGGGCCGATATGGTGGCCAGGATGACATGTAGCAAGTCAAACAAGCCAACTCGCTCGGCTTCAGTGCGCTTTTGCGGGTTATAGAAGCCCGAGAATGATCGCAGGACGTCGAGAAGGGTCTGAAAGCCGTGCAGATGGCGGAAGTCGTCTTGTGGCGGGGAGGGAGGTCGCGCTGCTGCTATATGTTGATGAATCCTTCTGATATGGTCTATCAGCTCGTCTATGTCGGGATAACCATTGGCTCCCGGCGCTTTCGTCGTAGCTATCAGACGATCGAGGAGGCTCTGGAGGACTTCGGCCGCTTTCGAAGTCTGGGCCGCCGAGGCTGAAGTCGACGACCGGTAATGCCGTGATCGCACGGCGAGCATCGTGTGGTCTATAGTAGAGTCGTGGTTTGGCGACGAATGTGTGTTTGTATAATCATGTACCAAGTGCCTAGGTAGGTCGACGTTGCGAAGTCCCTAGCACCCAGCGCGGGTCTAGGGGTATGTCCAGGACGGCCTTCATGGAAAGACAACGGGGCAATCTCGAAAATGGTCTGAGGAGAGCCCTCACAGCGCCATCCCCAGCTCGATGCCTAACGTAGCCGGGATGCGAATCGAGGAAGCATCCACTGCGTGCCAAGGGACTGTAGCCAGGGGGTCCAGCCTCCGTAGGTGTTGTTTAGTTTCAAGCAGTGAAAATGGACGGCTGCGATTTTGTGTGGCCGTTTTGTGTGGCAAAGGCGGGGTGGCCGAATGGAGAGACCAAAAGGAACGAACAGAAACAGGATGGTGGAATATAGTATCACAAGAAGATAAGGATTGCTGGCCTGTTACCTTTTCCTGCGTGTTGTTTCTGCGATGTCTACTACCACGCGTCCCTATAGGCATCTAAGGTGCGGGTCGTGCAAATAAGATTGAAGCTCCCGTCCTCTCGTGTTCAGCCTCGAGCTAGGAGAGTGGACGGTTTCCATTGCGACTTCCGATGACAGCCAGCGAGCCCCTGTGTTGTTGATGCGGTCCAGTGGCCCAGTGGTACAACTATAGTGGATAACCTTCTGCCGGCAAGAGACAGACGGCAGCTCAGGCTGAGGTGCCTGGTTGGTCGTGAGAGGCGTACTGCTGGAAGGCACTACTAGCCCGCCTGTGGCGGTGCCTGCCAGATACGGACTTCAGGGGAATTTCCACTTCGCTTCACTTCGTTGCGAAATAGGTAAATTGCCCATGTTTGGACCTGCCATTTCTCGCGAGATTTTGAGCTCCGCCAAATCTGGACCCGGACGTGAGCAATTTGGGTTCGGATGATACCCAGCTTGTTCGCCTACCAGCGCTAAGGTGGACTCGATACGGGGCAGAACTGCAAAAGTCCGTGCTTTTACTTCAACATGAATGTGGTTGATTCTGTCATGATATATCAGGCACCTCAGGTAGTACGGGAGGCAGTTCATGAATACCTTTAGCTCTAGCAACTGACTGTCGTTGATTTTTCCATGCATCTCCGGTTTGTGGTACGTGAACTCGGAACTGATTTCAATATCCGACGCTGCCGATGAGGTTGAGCTGAGTTGCACCGAAACACCATGGTATTTCCCCTGTTGGCGAGATTTCGATGTCGCAGGTCTCGCTGACGCCGATATCGTAGCATCATAGTTGCAACAAATGAACAAAGGCGTTGAAATTCTGTTGCATAAGTGGATGAGCCGAAGCCAGTTTCGTCATGACAAAACGTATGATCAATAACTTGTACTCGGTCCATATACTGTCCCAGAATTTCGGCGCCCCCTCTTCATTTTAGAGGATAAGAAGAGGCAAGAAGTATGGCCTATCCTGTTGCATGCTGCTTCGGTGAGAGGTCCATGCAGTATAAGAGGGTTTAGACTTCGACCAAAATGATGTTTACGATATCCTCTACGACAACAACCTCAAGGTACAGGAAGCCATTGTCGCGCACCTACAATGCTTGGCTCAATCGTAAGGTCTAGCTTAGAATGGCCTTTCAGACTGTTGTAGGTGCTAGTCATGGATGGCGAAGTGGCTTAAGGGTCCCGTCGTTATGTACAGTCTACAGAGCGTCTTCACTCTCCAGAAGAGACTTGTACCTCTATGTAGTCTCTTTGGACGACTTCCAACTTCGAATCCACAGGCTGCCGTGATGACTCTTTAGTATCTTATTGGCAAGGCGTTTTAAAACCATGCACATAAGTCTCGTTATTGACCGCTTGATATGGTGAATTGCCAGCGCACCCGAAAGCTACAAGGGCTGACCGCTTTCTGCGCAGGACTCCCACAGTTAGTTCTACTTGTAGTGTAATAAGCTCCGGCGTCTCAAGTCAACGTCAACATTGACAGCTGTCATTGTCATTACAAAAAGAGCCTGAAAACCGAACAAGATCTCACGTTCACTTACAGCGTACTGAAGGAACCGTTTCCAACACGAAACAGCTCCCTGAAACACTTGCCATTTATGGCTCAACATCCAGCTCTTCCAAGACACTGAGCGAGGCAGTGAGGCAGTCTGTTGGCCGAACAACCATTACATCACCCCGTCTGGGATACTGATTGGTAGCAGATAGCAGCCGAAACCGATAACGAACCCTGGTCGGCCCCAGCCTCCACTTACGCGACACGCTGCTTGCCTCGTCGTGCCTTGCATTCTAATGCGCCATTCATTTGTCCACTCATCCAACGCACCACTCGCGTTCAAGTCCTAGACTAACGCGATGGATACGGGGCTGACATTTCCATTCGCTCGTCTTGTACCTCACCGCTTCTGATTTCGAGGGTACCAGAGGAGCACGCGAAACGCAGCTTGAAAAGCGGTGATTCCAGGGCCCGGAGGGGTTATCTGCTGACAGATAGCGTTATGATGTAATCATTGTCGAGTCCCCGAGCCATCAAGGTTCCGGCTTCAACGGGCTAAGCTTCTCCAAGGCCGCAAGGGTCCATTGGCCGTGGAGCCTGTCCACTTCCAACACAGCAAAAGTCAACAGGATGGCATTGTCCAAGAACTCGGTTTGTCCTTGCTGCAACTGAACTGGATGCGTTGATAAAGCTATCAAGGGCGTGAGCCACTCGAGCCAAACTCACTCTGCTGATGCAACACAGTGAGATATGACCGCTGTGCCCTCCCGGTCTGGTGCTCAGCATCAACTTGAGTCAGAAGGGCTCCGTGCTCTGTTGATTGTGTGGGGGACAAGGGGGACCCCTCCAACACTACAACCTGGCACGTGCCGAAGGCCAGATGACCACTTTGAACTCCAGTTCCGGTGCGGAGATCCCCCGCCCCTGGCTTCCACTTGGCATGCTGGCAAGGTGGATTGGATTCGTAAAGACAGTGTCGGATTGCTTGCAAAAAGACCAATCATTGGGATCCGTCGGTGACCTGCTTTGGCGAGCCGATACTGATGAAGCGAGGCGACAGTTAGCTTGTGCTTGTAGTCCTTTGAGGGGACATCTCTCTCGCTAGCTTGCACTGATCAAGGTACCATATGCACAGTATGAACTCATTCTACAGGCATGCCTACCTAGAAGTATCGAGGTAGACCCAGTTTCTCACCTGTCATGGTACGGTTGCGGTTGCTCGCAGCCTCGGGCCCTCCAACTTCAAAGCTCCGAAGCTCAACATTGTAGCTTCGCGATATCAAACAACGTGATGACCCCCGACCCTCTCAACCCGATACGACAGAGCGTGACCACAGGTGTATGGTTGGCGATTGACGATCTGGGTGGCAGCATTGTCGGGAAAGCGTCGCCGTTGGATGGCTAGATGGATGGCTCATGGTAAAGATGGATCATCGATATAACATGTCCATATCGAGATACTGTATAGGATAAGCTAGCGTAGCAGTGCAGTGCGTACGACAGGTGGGAACCCGCTCCGTTTACTTTAGTCTCTTGTCACCTCATCCAGACCCGTAGAGGTGCCATACACCTAGCTGCTTGACACCTACAAACCACCACTTGCCCATGGAGCCATCCTCCTCACCCGTTGGACTGGGAATGGCGGCGACCTTTGCTTCGCTGTTGGCCATCGTTAGTCCTCTTCTCGAAGTGTTCGATCGTTGACGTGTCGAAACCAATGCACGAGTGTCTTGCTGGCTGTCGTTCCCAAGTCTCAAGGAACGAAAGGCAAGTTGATTGACCGGGGCTGCGAGACTGTTCGGATTAAGACGGTGATTGACTGATAAGCCGCGACGTGACCGCTCTTATCGGTCGGATGCAGGCCTGTCGCCCCCTGTGGAGCATGCTCGGGCCCACACCATTGGCCGCTCCGCCTTTACCTAGTCCCATTTAGGTTAGGGATAGCCGTCTCCAGGGCTTGGGGGGTGCCTGCGGTTTGACAGGAGGTTCCCTGAGATACAGGCAACAGCACCCACCAGCACCAGGCCGATGCACGCTTACGCATCCGTCCTGTTTCTTTATCAGGGACGCCCTTCCCGTGCTTCCTCGCCGAGCTCGCCTTCCCTTCTTCTTTCCCCTTCATCCGCCTGTCTGCCTCCCCCATCCCTTCTCCCATCATCCTCATCATCTCCATCATTTGGCCGTTGTCGGTTCATTTGTCCATTCATCCACATCCATTTTGCATCCTTCTTTTGAGGTCGTAGGCCAAATCGACTTCACGCCGTTCCTCTGGTTGGTATCGGTAATTAGAAACACAACATGAGAGGCATCCTCGCTCTATCGCTAGCAGCCTGTGCTGCGGCGGCTCCAGCAATCAGCCATGAGTCGATCCATGGCGATGCTGCACCCATTCTTTCGTCCTCTAACGCCGAGGTCGTTCCCAACTCCTACATCATCAAGTTCAAGAAGCACGTCACCGACGACAAGATCTCGGACCATCACACATGGATCCAGAAGATTCACTCCTCCCGCATGGATCTGAAGAAGCGTAGTCAGATGCCCATGGTTGACGACGTCTTCCGCGGACTCAAGCACACATACAAGATTGGCCAGGACTTCATGGGCTACTCGGGTCACTTCGACGAGGACACCATTGAGGAGGTCCGCAGGCATCCCGATGTAAGTTACACCACGCCCCCACCATCAGCAGCAGCTTTGAAACCTTACTGACTCGCTTTCCAAACAGGTCGAGTACATCGAGCGTGATAGCATCGTCCACACCATGAGCGTCTCGGAAGACGTTGATTCCGAGGGCAAGTGCGACAGCGATGTCGAGAAGTCCGCTCCTTGGGGCTTGGCTCGTATTTCGCATCGTGATACTCTGAGCTTCGCCACCTTCAACAAGTACCTCTATGCCGCCGAGGGTGGCGAGGGTGTTGATGCGTATGTCATCGACACCGGTACCAACGTCGAGCACGTTGACTTCGAGGGCCGTGCCAAGTGGGGCAAGACCATCCCAAACGGCGATGCTGACGTCGACGGAAATGGTCACGGTACTCACTGCTCTGGTACGATCGCCGGCAAGAAGTATGGTGTTGCCAAGAAGGCCAACGTCTATGCCGTCAAGGTCCTCCGCTCTAACGGCTCTGGTACCATGGCTGATGTCGTTGCCGGTGTTGAGTGGGCTGCCAAGTCCCATCTCGAGCAGGTCAAGGCTGCCAAGGATGGCAAGCGCAAGGGCTTCAAGGGTTCCGTCGCCAACATGTCCCTTGGTGGTGGCAAGACCCAGGCTCTCGATGACACTGTTAACGCCGCTGTCTCTGTTGGCATTCACTTCGCCGTCGCTGCTGGCAACGACAACGCCGATGCATGCAACTACTCTCCTGCTGCTGCCGCCAAGGCCGTCACCGTTGGTGCCAGCGCCATTGATGACAGCCGTGCCTATTTCTCCAACTATGGCAAGTGCACGGACATCTTCGCTCCTGGTCTCAGCATTCTCTCCACCTGGATCGGCAGCAAGTATGCCACCAACACCATTTCTGGTACTTCCATGGCTTCTCCCCACATCTGCGGCCTTCTCGCCTACTACCTTTCTCTCCAGCCTTCCAGCGACTCTGAGTACTCTCTCGCTACCATCTCCCCCGAGAAGATGAAGGCCAACCTTCTCAAGATTGCCACCGTTGGTACCCTCAGCGACATTCCCCGTGACACCCCCAACCTCCTCGCCTGGAACGGTGGTGGTTGCAGCAACTACTCTGCCATCGTCGATGCTGGCAGCTACAAGGCCACCCCCAAGGCCAAGTCTGACAAGATCTCGTCCGTCTCTGAGCTCGAGAAGGCTATTGAGCACGACTACGAGGTCATCTCCGGCAAGGTCGTCAAGGGTGTCTCTTCGCTCTCAGGCAAGGCTGAGAAGCTCTCGGAGAAGATCCACGACATGGTGGAGGAGGAGCTCAAGGAGTTCCTCGAGGAGATCGCTCTTTAAAGCGATAAAGACTTTTTAGGAGCGTGTCATCATTAGCGCAATGACTATGACTGGGTTTTTCAGATAATGCCCCCTTTGGTATTAGGTTGGGACGGGCACTGCTCTGGGTTTTGGGATAGGTTTCGGATGGGCGCGGGACAGCCCCGGGAGTTTTTCATGTACAGTATGCAGAATATGGGCCACTGATGAGTTTGGGAAGGTTTGCATTTTCGTACGTAATCAGGTACTATCTATTCATCATGAGAAACACACAAGATTATTTGCCCTTTGGTACAATGATTTATCTCCATGCCTATTGTTCGTGTTCCATTCATTTGTTCAACATGTGCCAGCCATGGCGTTTTCGCGTATCTCTGTTGACCTCGGTTCGGCTCTTGAACCCCTGAGGCGATCCAAAGGTATCGCCGACGTATTATTTTGAGCATCTTCCGTCGTGCGCTCCACTCGCTGACGTCCGGGCTAGATGTAGCTCATTTCAACGGAGGCTCCAACTTGCCAGCTCGTTCCTTCTGGAATTCTAATTGATCAAGGTAGGTATGAACCCAAACCGCGCTTTCCACACGCTCTAATCAGTGACCATCGCTTGCAAAAGAAGATCGCAGCGGTGCGCCTTCCACGAAATTCAAGGGTCTTCACTTGCCAGAATCGGTTCCGACCTCGGTCATTATGACTTCCCGACATCTCTTCTGGCGATTGCCCTTATCCCTCGTTACTGCACACAAAAGGGCTTCAATGGCGATTTCCGTTCAAGATATCGTTGGGGTTTTCCCTCATCTCCTTTGGATTTCATTCCCGTGCCAAGTCGCTCCATCAAAGCTTTTGTGTGTCGCCGATCCAAAAGACCTCATTTCGCCTGAAATAGGGTTAGATGCACAGCTTTACGGCGGATCAATCACGAGGCTATCGCTTGCCGATTCGCAATCATCGACGGCTCTTATAATTACTCTTCTCCTTAGCCTTCTTCACGTCTAAAAAAAGGGCTGCTGCCCCCATCAGTCAGGTCCGATGTTACGTCGACAGAGCGTCAAGTCTAAGCCGGATCTCAGACGCCGCAAGTCAACTTTGTCAGCAACACACGGAGTCCATCTCGAACACCTCGATCCAGCCATTGCTCAGCGAGACGCCCAGGTTGCTGCCTGTCAGGCATACGCTCGAGCTCAAGATCGGACTGCCAAGGCAGACATGTCACTATTTCCGCCAACACCCGATACCTCGCCACGTCGAAAAGCAGCTCGGAGCGGCACTAAGCCTGAAGCAAGTTGCACTCCCCATCACGGACGGGAGAACAGTCAAGATCTTCACCGTAGGCAGAGTGTGCGGTTTATGGGGCCATGTTCTGTTAAGCGGGAGAAACGCATCGGTCAAGGTGCTTACTCCCAAACCAAACGAAACTCCATGGACATCGGCCAAGACACTGCGCAACTACAACCCGATGATCAAGATTCAAGCAGCGTTCACAGTTATAGTTTGGCCAACAACGTCAAGGAGCTTTCAATTCTACACCATTCATGCCAACCTCCCAAAACCTCGCCTTCAGCTCCCGTCACCGGTATTGCGGCCGACTATCTCCATGCTCTTGTCGCTAGCGAAGATTACTACACGCCAGAAGATAATATCGCCTCTGCTCCATCTTCATACCGTCGTATCAGAAGGTCCAGATCCATGTTCACTTCGGAAGACCACGAGAGCAGGAAAAGTCAAGACGACTCCGTGTCATTTGTTGATGGTAGAGTGCCTCCTACCAGGTCAACACTGGGTGACTCTAACCACAAGACGCTCGCCAATGGCAGGGAGAATGATCCCGTGACCGGACTGCCGCTGTTGAGAAATCGGAAATCGATGAGTTTCTTGAAGGGCCGGAGCACTCACTCCAGATCAGACACACATAGGGCCAGCTTGGACCAAATGCATAGTCCCCTTGAAGCACCCAGTGTGCTAGGCAATAGGTCCCACGCCAGTGAACGAGGCACCCCACTTCTTGTTTCAAAAGCTTCAACAATTTTCAGTGCGCGGAATCGAAGAGGTGAGCCCAAGTTGCGAAAATCGCTTCGGAGCGCCAGCTGGGGCGATGACTTGGCGGAAACAAACCCGAACCTCACGCTTCCAACTACACCCTCGGGCAAGGACGATGGGCTTAAACACAAAGCCAGGAAGGTCTCCAGATCATTGAAAACAAGGCTGAAGAGTTTCTTCAATCTAACGAAATCTGAGGATTCGTGCACGATCCCAGTTCAGCACATCGACGCTCAAAGAACCCATGTCGTGAACGATGTCGCGTCCATACACTCCACAGCATCGGATCAAGAGGTTGCGGAAAAGATCGAATGGGGCTCGATTCATCGAGTACCTTCGAAGATACCGTCTCTCCAGATTGTCCCGTCTAATCTCCATCACTCAAACAAGGGAAGCCTCGAGAGCCTTAGGAGTGAACGAGAACGCAATGTTTCGGATGACAAGTCGTTGACCACCTGGGTTCACTCAGGCCCCAGCACTCTTACCAGCCAGCAGCAAGAAGAATGGAAAGAGTGGGAGCGGCAACGTCTTTCCATCATCAAGGAAGGCGGCACGCACGCCCCCTCGCCATCAATCCGCAGACAAGGCCTCGGGACTCAGCTATTTCAACGCTTTGATGGCTCAACCACACAAACCAACCCACCTGGTCCAGGTGTAGATAGTCAACGAGCGTACTCTGCTTTGATGAAGCGGGTGCGCGATATGCACAATCAGACATTCCCAACTGCGGAACAGCAACCCGAACCCAGGAGTTTGACTCACGCATTTCTCCGCGAAAGATCATCGCTTCGATCTTTGAGCAAAGCACGACATCTCGACTATGATACAAATCATATCGATACCCCAACGCGAGCTTCAAGAAAGAGCAGTTTGTCTGGATGCCAGGAAGCTCAAGTCCACCAACAGGGAATGCGTTCCTCGTCCGCAATGACCTCACAGTCGGCCGAGACCGGATGGAGCGACTCAAAAGGTACTCGCCCTGGCTTTCAAGCTGGCAGGTCAAAGACCGCTCCTACTCCCGCATCTAGCTCACAGAAAATACATCAAGATCCCTTCACAGAGCACGAAAAGTACCCAATGGGAGTTCAGGATCATCAGTCTGGAGGCCAACAGCTGCAAAACAACCTTGAACAGAACACAGTCACCTCAAACACGCCTGGCTCACATCTGTTCCGAACAACTAGTCCGTTCCGGCGTATTTTGCGAGAATCCATGGAGGCTGAATACAGTGCTATAGCACGGGCGATCCAGGAAACGATTCATCATGTCAGCTCGCAAGACGACGCGCAAATCCGTTACCCTGGTCAAATGGATCCTGCCTCAAAGGATAGAACTGAGGTCACGGACAACAACGACTACACTGAGAGTGTGTATTCTACAGACGAGATCGGGAACGGTCCAACGGATGGGGCACTGGATGATAGCTACAGTCTTCGCAACAGGATATCTGTAGGCTCACCTCTCACTTACCGTCCGGCGAATCATCGAATTGAGTCCTCAGCCAGCTCTGTTGACTGGAAAACCTGGCTATCCGCAAATATTGATAGGGATGAATCGTCTCATTCGATCCCGGTGGAAGTTGAATACGCCATTCCTACGATGCCTAACAGCTTGCCCAATCGTCATGTCCGTGAGTCGACACAAATCAACGAAAACTGGGAGGATGACGGTAACGTGTACGAACCTCCAACTCATCGACTGTCACTTCCAACTTCTCCCCTAGCGACAATCGAGCCCAACGTCGTGAAGTTATCGCCAGAACAGCGCTCTATCAAGCGTACCACACCACCTCTTTCTGGTAGAGCTTTACTCGAAAATGATAGCCCAGGTGTTCCTCCTATTCCCGCAAAGAGTGTTTTGAGATGCACCCCTTCGCCACTTAAGCGTCCTGGGCCCAACCGAGGACCCTACATGTCACCATCAATCACGTCCAGCCCTGGTTTGAGTGCTGCGGTTCAACGTCAGTTTGGACCGGTTTCTGCCAAGCAGAATGGCTATGTGGCTGATCATCAAAAACAAGTTGACTCCTCCGAAGATGGCCTTACACGCCAGGGCACTGTAGGAGCAGCAGACAACAGGAGCTTCGGCAAGTTGAAAATGTCACAAATACTAGAGGGAGGATTCCGCCGAAGGGTAGCGAGCAGTGACAGCAGCGCGGCAGCCTTTCTTTGATTTTGATCTTGGGGGAGGGGAGCTCAGCTCGGGCTTCAGATAAAGTATGACCGACCAGCGTCAGGTCTCACCACTGTACTATATTATTTCTTATGTATAGGTGTACTGCATGGTACATTTGCTCTGCTAGGGGGTGAATATGCGCAATGGCATAGCTAGAGGACAGGTCTGGTAATCGGAGCATGGGATAGGGGAAAGGGCTTAGAGAGGTCTAATTCGGGGTCGGTAGTTTTCTGTTGCTCATTCAGCTTGACGACATCATGGTTATGGGAATCATCCAGATATGAAATGACGAAACCAAATAGAGATATAAAAACAGGCAAAGTCGAGGCATCCCAGAAAAACAAAAAGGGAGAATAAAGGCAGTTTACACGTTGCAGTAGTAACAGCAAGTAAATCACCATAATCAGCTTGCGCTATAAAGGTGCCTAGCCACAACGGTAGATGGGATACAAGTGAGGGGACAAGCACCCGGTTGCAAGGCACAATGGTGTCGGCTTACCGAGTCCGGTGCGAGGGAGAACCATCACTCGGTTCACACTCTCAAAGTGCTAAACCTATTAGTCGGCCTGGAGGAGAGTATCGAGATCACGGGGATACGGACGACGGCGTTAACAACATTAAATTGACGATAAAGTCCGGCGAATTCCTTGGCGGAGTTGGCGCCTTGGCTCTGCACGTCTGTAGGTACTTTGTAGTCAGATGCTTGAACGAACGAACAAACAGGCAGAACTATGCATTAGAAGGTCGCAGAGAAGCCCTGATGACGTCGAAGTCGATTGGTTGGTATGTTGATCAACACACAACCTCCCCCAACAGCGCCTTTAGAAGTTGTGCATCTGAAATCATTTGATGGATAACGGCATTAGATGCATTTGTTGGGCACTAGGGAGCTGTCAGTCAGGTCAAAGCGGTATTCACATGGAGAGGAACTTAAGGATGTTTCTACCGGCGCCCGGGTGGTCCGCGAAAGAAGTGGAGAATTAAGCGACTTCTGAAGGGACCTGCAAAGGTACACCATGTTGTGATTGGGTGGCGGTGGATTTGGAATCTTGGATACCCTACTGCGGAGAGAAAGAGAGAGAAAGAGAGAAAGAGAGAGAGAGAGAGCGGTGGATGGGTGGATAGATGAGAACGTCGAGGAGTGAAACCCTAATTTTCCCACTTTGGTGACGGTGAGTTGGGCACTGCCCGAGAAGGGAGGAAAAGGAAGAAACGAAGCCGCATTCGGGCAGTTGGCGCTGGAAATAGTAGTACCTCTAGAGATGAATTCCTTGGAATGGAGAGCGCCTGGTGGGAACTGCTGCTAAAGGACACTCCCTTGAGACGGGAACAGATTTAGGTACCTCTAGTCCTCTACCTGAAACTGCCCGTGCTGCCCTGATTGCGAAAGTTTGCTTCAAACTTATTTCAGTTCAGTTTCAGATTTGGACTCTTCCGTTTGATGGGTTTCGATACCAAAAAGCACAAGTCCCAAGCGGTCGGTTGAACATTACGCAATGGCAGGAAAAGGAGCATGTACGAATTACAAGATCAGCGTGGATTGACATGTGCCTCGAAAGCAGCCAATAGCAGGCCAGCATGTTTAACCGCAATTCCTCATCATCTCTCACGAATCCCCAACGGATTCGGAACTGGAAAGGAGGAGAGAAAAGGCCCGTCATCTTGTTTCTGGCAGTGTAAACAGTCATCTCGCAACCTCCATATTTTCTTCCCCAGGTCTTCTCGACTTCTAAGGCTGGTCAATCGTCGCTTTCCGCATAGCCTGCGCAACGTAATTATCGGTCTTGCATGCCGTGCTCTAGCAGGGGTCCCTAATTTGGATCGCGCTAGGTGACTCCAGGCCCCTGGGTCCGCTACAACAAGATTACTTGCGATTGCGCCGACCCAAACAAAGGTCACCTTCATTTCAATCTCCACGCCCCCCGTCAGACCTGCCTCTAGCAAGGCCCAGCAGACCAAGAAAAGAAAGAAAAAAAAAAAAAAAAAACTCCGAACGACACCGTTGCCGTATCTCACCCTTTCTCTGCCTGCCTGCCCTCCCTCCTCTCCGTCTCCAACCCGTCACAACGAAGTCCAGGTTTCTCCATGTTGCAGGACCGAACGACAACGACCGCCCGACGACACCCAGGCACTACGTCGCCTTGTGAGAGAGCGAACTGAACTGAATCTGCCGAACATCCCGTCGTCAACCGACAAATCTCTTCGACACGGTACCCCTTAATCGAAAACAGTAACAACCAGTATTTCCGAAAATGAACGCCCTTCAGCAGAAATGCCGGCCCAAGCACCAGGTCTTGGTCCTCAAGTGCTATCCTCGAACCATCAAGGGCGCCGTCGATGTGAAGCCCAATTCGAGCGAGCTGAGCTACCTCCTGTTCTACTGCCAGTCGCGCCGCGCAAAAATCCAAAAAGTTGGCAGCTTCCTCGAGAAGAAGACTGCCAGTGATGTCTATCACCAGAGGATAGGGTAAGTAAATCTGAGCTTGATGCCATGCAACAAATCACTCGATGACCCAACCCCTCGTCGCACAGCATTTCCTGGAGGATACTAACGAGTGCATGCATACTTCGAACAGTAACGTCCAGGTTACCCTTCAGATCCTCGCTGCCCTGATCGAAAAGTCTCCCAAGGACCTCCCCCTGTTCGCATCATGTGTCCTCAGCATCCTCGAGCAGGTGCTCAAGTCGAGCGACATCACCATGGTCGAGTCTTCGATCCCGACCTTCCAGGCCTTCTGCGAGCACCATGACCCTACCTCGCTCGCCGCCGATCAGGCCTATTTCCGCCAATACGTCTCTGTCGTCCAGCAGTACGCCTCTCTTGCCTCGACACGTCCTGCGCCTGGAAAGGCACAGCATAGTAAGCCTATCGCTCTGCGGTGGAGGAACGCCGGCTTGGAGGCCATTAGGAGTGTCGCCTCTTCCGACGCCCTATCTTCCATGATTGCCCGCCAGTACGACATCATTGTCCCCATGATTCTGGAAAACCTGTGGACCGAAAACGAAGACTTCCTCGACATTTTGCTGCAGAGAGCCCAAGGGGAAGATAACGTCGAGGATGCGCCGCTGTTGCGGAGGAGGACAAGCAATGCCGCAGCCCAGGCATCGGAGACGACGGGCGGTGAGCCCGGCCCCAACCCCAACCCCATCGCGATCCTGGGAACCGCGGTGGACGTCGACAAGCTGGCGGAGGAAGACATCGGCGTCTTGGCCATGCAGTGCTTGCGACAGGTCTTTGTTGCGCCCAGCCGATCCCAGACGCACAACCCCACTATTGCTCTGCTCAGGTTCATCGAGGAGCGAGTGGACCAGAACGAAGAGGTCATCAAGAGGGATGCTCACGCGAAGGACAATGGGTGGGCCATCAAGGTGTTTTTGATGGCGGCTCGGTGGGCGCCGGTCGCGGACAGATTTACCATTCTCCTCACAGCCATTGAGGTGCTTGCGCAACGACCCCTGACCGACGACAACCTGCGACACCACAACATCCAGGCGGCCATGATCAGTGCTCTCTTGCGCTCAGATATCAACCTGATCGGCTTGAGCGTCATGGACGTCCTTCTCAACCTCCTGGGCCATATGCAGAGGCTCGTTCAGATGCCAGGGGACCCGGATAGTATGAGGGTCGACGAGGACACAATCGGCGCCAATGAAGGGGCTATAGGCCAGCGCAGAGAGTTGTTGTTCAGGCTGCAACAGTGTATCGGCGACTTGGCCACCCACGTCTACTACGCGGACCAGATCTCGGATATGATCCAGACGATTCTCCTAAAGCTACGACCATCCAAGTCAACCAGTCCCCCGAACTCCTCGCCAAACGGAGAGAGGTCGGAGAACGGGGCCGCTGAGGATCAATCCCTCGAGTCTCTTTTCGCTCTTACCGTCGCCAAAATTGCGGCGCTTAAAGCTATCAAGGCGATTCTTCGGGTTGCCAATCCCCGCACAAAGATGAGCGGCGGCGGCAACATCAACCTCTCCAGGAACCGTGTTCCCATCCAGACATGGGATGGTACCCAATGGCTTCTGCGGGATCCTGATGGTCTTGTGCGCAAGGCGTATGTGGATGCTGTCGTGACCTGGCTAGATCGGGAGACCACACCAGCAGATTCCCTAGCAAGGGATGAGTCTGCCAGGGCAACGTTGAAAAACCGGGCTGTCCAGGAGACCAATCTCGCTCGCCGGGCCGTCTCAAGCGCATCCGCCCGGGTGGACAAGTCAGCAAGTGTACCACGCTCGCACTTCTTGCAGCTCCTCCACCTTGCTATCTACGATCATGCTTTGCAGTTTGTGGACTACGAAAATGATCTGGTGCTGCTCCACGTGCTCTTGGCCAAGCTCGTGAGTCAGCTTGGTGTCAATGCTGCCAAGTTTGGTATTCCCATGATCTTTAGACTCCAAGAGGACATCCAAGAGGTTGAGACGCCCCTTGGCAAGGTCCGCATTGGCAGCTTGGTACATGGCTACCTCTGGACTTTGACCGACAAGTTTGACTGCGAAGGAACTGCCCCTGGGAGCGCTATCCATGGCGAGATTATCAGGCGCCGTAGCAAGAACTTTTGGGTCGAGGGTATCAACATTCCCGCTCCTACCGTCGATCTCGTGGGCCCACCGGGTCAGGCACGCCCGCCACCACAGATGAATATGCGGGATCTCGAGTCCGAGGCGCTTTTGCCGTTTGATGAGCGCGCATCCTTGGTGGACTGCATCTGCACAGGCTATCAGGAACTGGCAACCTCCCCTCCCACAAGCCCGACCGCTAGTCCCGGTCGGAACTTCACCCACCCAATGCTCGGTTCGACGTTGAGCGCAAACCCCAAGGACGAGACCCAGCGGGAACTTCCATCACAATTTCGCGAGCTGATGCTCGGCGACTGGACACGCGAAGCGGTGCTTGCCAACGCGCAAGCCGGCAGCAGCACGACCGCCTCGCTCAACGGCTCGCGATCCGGTACTCACCGGAACACTGTTAACAACAACAACAACAACAACAACAACCGCCTTGGCGTAAACGGCGTGGCTTCACCAAACGCCAGCAACTCTATCCTACGCCCTTCGTCTTCCCCAGCAGGTGCCAACGGCGTCCCAGGCGGCAGGACGCGCAAGTCCAGCATCCGCAGCAACGGCGGCGGCTCACCCGTCCACTCTACCTACAGGGCCAAGGCCCAACAACCAGTCACGTCGGTGGAGCAGCTCAAGGCCGTTCTGTCAGGCCACCTCCAGCCCCCGCCGACCTCGCACGGTATCGGGTTCCAGCATTCTGATGATAGCGACGATAGCCTCGTCAGCTATGACATGGCGGCTAGCGAGCTGTCGTTCAACCCAGCCGCCGCTAGCGGCGGGCAAGGCTCACCCGATAATACCAGTCAGGTCGCTTCCAGCCCGCCACGCCGCACATCCCAGGATCGGACTCATCAGCTGAAGCTCGGAGGGCCGCTGGTTCCAGGAGAGGAGAGCGTCATCAACGGTGCTGGTGGTGCAGAAGTATCCAGCGGTGGCGCGGGTAACCTCGGCGTCCCCATCTCGCGAACTACTTCCCGCCCTCAACACCAGGCTACTACGCACACCCTTCCGCGGCCATCAACTTCCTCCAAGAGAAGCATCAAGAGCCGGGCTGGCTCTCGCGCGGGACCGATGTCTTCGTCCTGGCTGGGGGAGAAGCCTCCCGCTATGGACCTGGCGGCTTTGTTGAAGGGGATTGATAGTGCTTCGATTAACGATATCAAGAGTCTGGGGGCTGGAGGAAAGCCTCCTTACTGAACCGATTGAGAGGAAAGAGCAGGGGGGGAGGGGAAAGCTGATGGGTGGTTGAACCTGGGAAGGGAAAAGAAGAACAAAAAATATATCTCTGACGGGTTCCTTTTTTTTTACCTCTTTTTTTTCTAAGCTTTATATACTGACCAAGTTCTTTTTCTTTTCTGTTTCACTTCTCTTTTTAGAGTTGATAATGGGGTTTGAAATTCTGGAGCTGGAGCAGGCGCATGAAGAGGAGATGGTGGGTTGGGGAAGGAGGAAGGAGGATACGGAAGGAGTGTATCATCAGTGGGATGAGTTACTCGGGTACCTCGCATTGCAAAGAAGGAATCCCTCATGTCTTAGGTTGTTTGTTTATTCGGAGAAAGGGGCGCGCGCGCGCGGATATAATTGTATACTGCTACTCGCACTGTCATGTTCTTTTGTCGTCATCATGTTACCTTTCTTCTTTCTTCACTAACTGACTTACTGGCTTCACTTGGCTTAGTGGCTTGAGCTGCGTCCTATTTTTTTCTCTGGTTTTTTTTTTTCTTGTGCTTTATTTGGGGGGCAGGGGGATAGGGGGTCTTGAATCACAAGCTAGAAGTAACTCTATATACCTTGCCGAACTACCTACATTTCCTTTTCGTTGCATGTGGGGAGAGAGATAACTGTAAGACAGGACAAAAGAGATATGAATTGGAAGGGACTCAATCGTCTATGAACTTCTCCATGGGCAACTGTTCATGTTGCTAGATGTAGTACCCCAAGACTTAGACTTTCATACTCGCTAGTATAAAGCATAAAGCATAAATATCACCAAAAATCCCCACAACCAGCAAGATATCCCAAGTGACAGAAATGGTATAAATATGGTTTACAATAATCCCTACTTTTATATATGCCTGAATACCATGTACAGGTGATTAACAATGCCTTTATAATACAATACACTTCAGAAAACACAACATGCAACCTTCTTCACCGCACGTATCCATACCTAACCATACAAACCCACCACGACCTCACAACCAAAACTGTACTATAGCTTTGCCTTGTTCGCACTCACATCCGTCGCCCCCTGGCCCGCGCACAGCAACACCGCGCTGCCCAACTGCCTCCTCAAATCGACCTTTTCAACATCATGCGTGTCCTCGACCTCACCCCACTGCGTTGTCTGCCAATCCACCTCCAAACTGACGGCCCTCGCCGCTTCCTCCACCCCCCACCTGATCATCTTGTTTTGGTGGGTGTTGTTCATCTCCTTCTCTTCTTCCAGAGTCGGAGCCACAACCGCATTGCCTCCATCCCCGCTCCACTCCACCACCAACCTCGCAGCGACCAACAGACTCTTGCCCGCCAGCGTCGCCCTCTCCAGTGCCGCAAGTTCCCACGCGGACAAGCCCAACATCCACCCCTGCACCACCTCGCGCGTGCCCGGTTCCTGCTGGCGGGGCATGATGCTCGTTTCGTCGAGGACGGGGACAATGGTGACGCCCGGCCAGACGCGGGTCGTCAGAAACGAGACGACGGAGCTGTACGCTTCCTCTTGTACTTCGCGCAGCGTATATCCGGCGTCGTTCCGCCCGTCTTCGGGGTGCGCGGGCGCGGGCGCCCAGCAGAGGAGGGAGTCGGTGTCGAGGTAGCGGAGCAAGACAGTGGTTATGGCGTTGCGGATGTCCGTCTTTCCCAAGCTCTCTTCGTCGGCGATGTCGAGCGCTCTGCAGACGAGAGAAGTGAGGGGGATGAGATGTTGCTTGGTCGCTTGTTGCGCAGACACGAGCTGGTCCCATTCGATGGCGAGCGCCGAAGCCAGGGAGGGTTTGGTCAACGGCAGGCGGATGATGGATTTGGTATCGGGACGGCGGAGCGGGCGCGAGTCGAGGTGGATTTCGTTCATGTCGTTCTTGGTCACGACGTTGACGGATTTCCAGAAACGCCGCTTGAGTCCGATGCCGCCCGGTGCGGTGGAGGAGCCGGCGGCTGGGGGCAAGGTGGCGGCGCGCAGCATGGCGGCTTGCCGCTTGCGGCGGGAGATTCGGGACCAAGGGTCGGCGGCGGTGCCTTCTTTGATTTCGGGAATGGCGCCGCTGTTGCGGGAGGGATGGGTGGGGGACGAGGTGCTGGAGGCGAACTCGGCGGCGGGCTTGGGAGGTTCGGGAGGAGGGCCAGTTCCGTAGACGGGTACGACTTTGGCTTGCTCGGATGGGCTGGAATGGATCGCGCGGGCGCTATTGCGGTAGGCTGGGAGAATTCGGGAGGAGGGGAGAATGGCGGCGCGCTGGCGGAGAAGAGGAGCAGCCAGACGCATCCGCATTGCGGCGGCGGCGGCGGCGGGCGTCATGATGTTTTTCTAGGTGTTTCGGTCTGCTTGGTCGAGTTACTTGTGGGAGGAAGAGGGTGAGTAAAGCAAGACCTAGCCACTCGTCTGGAAATCGGGCAGGCGTTGTTGAGCGGCGGTTGTTGCCGTGGCCGAGGCTGCTGCTGTCGTCGGTGGTGGATGCTGCTGGACGGAAGAAGATCGTCGGCGGGAAAGTATTGATTTGGAGCTCCCGAACGGGACGAGGCCGATCGCAAAAGAATGGAACATTTTCGCCAAGACTTTTGACCCAAGTCAACTCAACCCGGCCGGGTCCCCGCTCCGTCCCGCACGTTTGTAAGCGCGGGTCCACTCCACTTTCCCTGTCTGCGCCGGTCCCCCACCACCCACCGGAGCGGGGCACGGTGTAAGGGTGGGGTCATCCGTTCCGGTACATCATAAATCTCCGATAAGCTTCAATGACATCACTTAGCTTGGAGTAGGTCGTTGTCAATTATTCGCGGTTTACATCTTCCACTTGACGGCATCAAGGATTGAGAACGACAGTGTGGACGATGAAGATCGTATGTTGGGGCTATCACATTTACTGGAAAGTAACCCAGGTACATTCCATTGACCGAGTTGAGTTACCCATAGCTTCCGGTAAGGTATCCCAGTGTCAACCGACCCCTCACCGGCGGCAAATGACCGCAATTGGGGTTTGCGAATGCTCAAAGACGACAGCATCGTCGATCCTAATTCCCGTGTTGGGGACACATTTCATGAACCACTTCCCCTCAAAGTTGCCCAGCTACCTACCATTGACCGCTGGGCCGAAATCATACTTTGCTATTCCATCCCATTATTCAACACCTCCGAAAGGAACAGATGGTCACGCAACTTGACGAAGCATTCAATCGGCCAAAATTTCAGGTCAAGCCTACCAGCTCGATTCTCCACAACGGCACTTTTTGAAACGGGGTGGCCCGATTCCGCCGGTCGGACTGTCAATAGCCCCTTTCCTTCTTCTTCTTCTCCTCCTCCCCTCTCTCCCCTCGCCTTTCCCCTCTGCACCAAGGAACATGTCAACTGCCAAGACAAGGGTAATGCGACGCAACTACGCTACGATAACCGGTAAACGGTAAACCGTCGAGAAGGTGGGTGTGCGTGTCATGGGAACCCCGCGAGACCATTGTTCCATTCTCTTTGTGGCCCTTCTTTTTTCGGTGACGGATCTCTACTTTTGTGTCGATATCCCTCTCATTGCCTTCACAGATTGGAAGGAATCAGTGAGTGGTATGAAACCGATATACGTTATCTTGCAGACTTATAGTCATGAGATAGTAACTTGACCTCCAAAGACGTCCCAGACACTGCATCTTAGATCGACCAGTAAGCTACAAGCAATGCCCTTGCGAGATTGAAGGCTGCCTTTGCAAGCCTTGAAATAGGACAGCGCTTCACATAATCTGCCTCGTCGCTTCGATAGCACTGCCGGTCTTGTAAGTTCCCAAGGGTTGCGGGCTTTCGCTCATGTTGCTAACTGGAGTCAACAATGCAGTTTCTTCGTCTTGTGTGGAGGTCTTTTGGGCTTTACGGCGAGTAGCCTTTCCACCATGCTCGACTTCTTCTGTCCCGAGCTCCTCGGAATCGCGCTTGCGAGCGGTTAGTGGGGCATTCTTTTGAAGAGCGAGGACTGGAAGATGTGGGAACAGGAGCGTTGAAGGCGCCAATGCTTGACCCACGAACAATGGCGAGGGTGAGGAACGCTCCAAGTGGTGACTCTCCAACCGTGGGTTTGAGCTGGTAGAGGGTGCTAGCACAGATGCCGATTGCTTTCTGGTTGGAGTGTGAGGGCATTCCATGTCCTCGTCGTTGAACCATGACGGCGGCGGACTAAGTGGTGACATAGGCGGCGAGCCTGGTGGCACTTTTGGTGATTCGGAACGAACATGGCGGGTATCTACGGCATTCTTGCGCTGGTTGATCGGTGTGAATTTTGTCGCCATTAATGCTCTTCTGATGAAGTTGCTCTATTGGGAAGAAGTGAAGATGAGAATTTGATGTTGCTAGACTGTTGGCCTGTTTTTGCTCCTCATATTCTGGTCAGTCTGGCAGGGAGCTTTCCAGATTTTGAGGGCCCAAGTTCAGTCCTGCTTTTGTAATGTAATCCTCCTGAAGATTGCTTCTGACTTCCAGGTTGGTCGAGCTCGTGAGAAGGAAGAGAAGAAGTCAGGGAAACATCGCTGCGTGTTTACTCCTTCCAATGCGATGGGTCACGGTAAAAGTACTATTATTGCAAGGAAAGCGCACACTGCTGAAATGGTCGGGAGGGCAAGTCAAGAAGGGGACCAGCGTATGTTGCCCTGGCAGATGCATACTTAGCTCGCTCTCATCGATGCAATTGTTCGTCATCAGTACTTGCAAATCGACTTCGAAATCACATGTAAGCTTTACAATTTAAAAGAGGTGGTTGTACAACGTTGGGCGATGGACGGCAATGGCCCGAAGATGGAGCTTGAATCCATCATCCACGCGTCACGATCTTGGCACATAACAGGAGTTCCATCGACGGAACATTTGTTGTGTCGATTACACTACTGTATAATCAATGGCACGCCGATGGTGGACATGTCAGCTCGAGAGGAAATGCTCAAGCAACACGGAGGCCTTGGATTTCCAATCGACGTGTCGGCGCCTGGTACGACCAGTGGGGTTGTGTTGCATCAATTCCGGTATTCCCGTTGATACAGCGGAATATCAGATGAACGGCTGCACTCGAAACTCTCACAACGACGAACTGTGTGGGTCGTAGGCCCTAACACGGTTCCGCATAATGGATGCCGTGTGGGGTAGACTAGAGGTAGTTGTTAGCGATGCGGTGACGGTTTCGCCCTCTCTCGGTGCCTCCGCTTACCCTTTTCCAGGGAACAAAAAGGGACATGGCAAAGACTCGAAGACGGAAATAGTGAGGACATCGTGAGATGGAAATAGTAACATAGTGTAGTGTCGATGGTACCAGAAATGGTGCACCTCGGTAAACCTCATGTTTATGGACGAAATAGGAAGAAGAGTGGGTCTGTCTTCCCCAGATTGAAACTCTGATAGCCGAGGCCCGATTTGGGGAAACGGTTACGAGGAACTGAACCTACATACATATGTACTGTACTGATGTGGGGAAGTGGGGATACAGCTAACGGCACCTAGAGATACACTAGAAGCGGAACGTACGTTCAGTGCGGAATTTGGGTCACTTTTTTTTCCGTCTGCATCATGTCGAAGGCGTGCATCCTTGACCTATGTAGGTCCAACCGCGGCCAAGACTCGGGGACCTGACGGAGAGAATTCGGTGGTGACGGGACTGACTGATGGAGGTGGAGGTGGAGGGCGACTTCTCTGGTTCTACTTGATGGGGAATGGATGGGCGCGGAAAAGGGCGCGCGGATGGATTCCTGTTTCCCCTCTTGTGCCCTTTCTCTCTTCTTTAACCAATCTCCCGTCCCTCTTTCTCCATCTCTGCTCGCCCTTCCAGGTCACCCTTGACTGAATTTGCATGCGTCAGTCCCTTTCCTTCGCCATACTCCGTCCATCAACACTACCAAAATGGTCTTCTATCCTCCGCCTTGGGTGCCCAAGCTCCCCTTTGGTACGTTCCAGCCCGGCCATTCCATGACCGGCTACTTGTTGCCTCTATAGATGTGCCTCGACTAAAGACCACCAGACCCTCCCGACTCAGTCACCATCGGCGAGTTTGTGAGGAACGAAGTCTACGGCCGCCGCCCCATCGAGAAGAGCAAGAACCCTTGGACATGCGGTCTTACCGGCAAGACCTATACCGCGAAGCAGACCTTTGAGAGGACAGACCTCCTTGCAAAGGCCCTCCACAAGATCATGGGATGGGAGCCCAACGCCGACTTGCCCTGGGATAAGGTCATCTGCGTCTTTTCTTTCAACACCATCGACTACGTTTCCGTCCTTCACTCGGTCCATCGCTTGTCTGGTATCGCCACTCCTGCCAACGTCGCATACAACGCTAGTGAACTCGAGCACCAGCTTCGCTCTTCTGGCGCAAAGTGCCTCTTCACATGTCTGCCCGTCCTGGAGACGGCCCTCACGGCCGCCAAGGCCGTGGGCATCCCTGAAGACAGGATCTTCCTGATGGAGCTGCCTCACCATTCCAAGAAGCTTCCATACAAGACCGTCGACGACCTTGTTGAGCTCGGCCGCTCCGTACCCGACCTCGAGCCGCTCCAATGGACCAAGGGTCAAGGCGCGCGCCAAGTCGCCTTCCTCTGCTACTCGAGCGGCACCTCTGGTCTTCCCAAGGCCGTCATGGTTTCCCACAAGAACGTCATTGCCAACACGATGCAACTCAGCTTATTCGAAGGGTACGGTCGCAAGAAGAAGGGTGTCGAAACTCAAGTCGAGCTCGGATTGCTACCTTTCAGCCATATCTACGGCCTTGTCGTGATCGCTCACTGTGCCCCATGGCGTGGCGACGAGGTCATCGTTCTGCCCAAGTTTGAGTTTAACGAGTTCCTCCGGGCCATTGAAAGATTCAAGATCAACTACCTCCCTCTGGTACCCCCCATCATCGTTCGTATGTTGAGCAGCGGGGATACTGTCAAAAAGTTTGACTTGAGCAGTGTCCGCCATGTCTTTACGGGTGCCGCCCCTCTCGGGAAGGTGACACAGGACGAATTGCGCAAGCTACTCCCCAAGTGGAAGGTTGGCCAAGGTTATGGCTTAACGGAAACGTCAACCGTCGTTAGCGCAACAAGTGAGCATGATATTGTGCAGGGCACATCAGGCTCCCTGGTCCCTGGAGCAAGGATCAAGATCATCGACCAGGATGGAAGGGAGATCACAGAGTATGGAAAACCCGGTGAACTTCTCGTCCAGTCGCCCTCGGTTACTCTTGGATATCTCAACAATGAGCGTGCCACCAGCGAGACTTATGTCTTTGACGAAGACGGAAGGTGGATGCGAACGGGAGATGAGGTCATCGTGACCAAATCGCCAGCGGGATACGAACATATCACTGTCGTTGACCGTCTGAAGGAGCTGATCAAGGTCAAGGTACGTACAATCGATTCCACCACGCCCTCCAAAGTGTTGGTCCCAGTGACTGACATGTGATACTTCCAGGGACATCAAGTTGCGCCCGCCGAGCTAGAAGCCCACCTCCTCTCCCACCCCGCCGTAGACGACTGCGCTGTTATTGCTGTGCATGACGATCGCGACGGAGAAGTGCCAAAGGCCTTTGTTGTGACACCCGCTTCCATGTCGTCTCGTCCTGACGCGGACATCGCAGCTGAGATTATCCAGCATGTGCAGAAGCACAAGGCCCACTACAAGTGGCTCAAGGGAGGTGTCGAGTTCATTGACGCTATTCCCAAGAGCCCAAGTGGAAAGATCCTGAGGCGCTTGTTAAGGGATAAGGATAGGGAGGCTAGACGGGCTCAGGGTGCTAAACTCTGAGCGATGAAGCAGTGGTAACAAATAATTTAATGAACGCCGTTTTGAGGAGGTTATGTCGTTGGATACCTTTGAGATGCTTGATATAGGGAAAGCAAATGCGTCACACCAAGATATGCATGCAATGAACATGATGATAATACCATAAACAAACAGAATTGGTTGTGGACAAAAGTGACTGATCTTTGCTTTTGTAACAAATCCATTTGCATTCAGGATTACCGGGTATTGGCTTCTCTGGAAGAATATTGGGTCTTGATGATCAAGTAATGGAATTCAAAACCGGTTACTATTACTAACATTTAGATCAGCTGTTGCTCTCGCTTTCAAGGTTAACAAGCCATAGGACGAGTTTGGTGGAGGTCGAGGTGTTGATGGAGTTGGCACTGCTAATGCACGCTCAAACTCCAGCCAAAAGTCATGTCGTCATAGGCTGGTTGCACTCAGCTGTCCCGCGAAATCAATAATGATTCTACAAAATAGTAGACATGATTTTCATGAACATGGAATACCCAGAAAACAAAGATCCTTATAAAACATATCTCGTCCATCCATCTGTCTCTTCTAGAGGTCGTGGCTGCCTCTCCCCTATCCGCAACACGACATTGGCTTTTCACTACCAAATACGTCTACCTTAGTAGTACACCAACTTGACCACTTCCCTGGACCCACCTTTCACTCATACGCATAATGTCACTAAGCCGCCACGTAAGTCTGAGCTACAAGAACTCATATTGATTGCAAATTGTTAACTCGTACAACCTCTACAGGTTGAACCTGAGGAGATCATCCATCACCTCAAGGACTTCGGGCTCCAAGAAAAGGGCAGTGGAAGCCAAAGGCAAAATCACCTGACACCCTACACCAGCTCCTACGCCAGCCAAGAAGACATCCCAAAGTATAAGATTCCCGAAAATGGGACTCCAGGAGACAGTGTCTACGCCATGCTCAGGGACGAGCTGGACCTAGACGGCAGGCCAAATCTTAACATGGCCAGCTTCGTCAACACTTACATTGAGGAAAACGCCCAGAAGCTCTTCGTCGAGAACCTAGGCAAGAACCTCTCCGACAACGACGAATATCCCGCCATGATGGCCTTCAGCGACCGTTGCGTCAGCATCCTCGCCCATCTCTGGGGTGTCCAAAAGGGCGAAAAAGCCATCGGCACCGCCACCGTCGGCTCCTCAGAAGCCGTTCACCTCGGCGGCTTAGCCATGAAGCGTCGATGGCAAGAGAAACGCCGGGCCGAGGGCAAAGACGCTTACAAACCCAACATCATCATGGGTGCCAACGCGCAAGTCGCTCTGGAAAAATTTGCCCGCTACTTCGACGTCGAAGCTCGTATCTTGCCCGTCTCGGCCAAAAGCAATTACTGCCTGGACCCAGCTTTGGTGAGAGAGAACCTGGATGAGAACACCATTGGCGTCTTCATCATCCTCGGCAGCACTTACACCGGCCACTACGAGCCCGTCGAAGAAATCCACCAGATCCTCGACGACTTTGAGTCGCAAACGGGCATCGACATCCCCATCCACGTTGATGCCGCCAGCGGGGGGTTTGTCGCCCCCTTCACCTACGCGAAAACAGGTGGACAGAAATGGAACTTTGAGCTTCCCCGCGTCAAGTCCATCAACGTTTCGGGTCACAAGTACGGCCTGGTCACGCCCGGTGTAGGGTGGATCGTGTGGAGGGACGAGTCCTTTTTGCCCAAGCACTTGATTTTCGAGCTGCACTATCTGGGGGGCACCGAATACAGCTATACGCTCAACTTCTCGCGCCCCGGCGCGCAGGTGATTGTCCAGTATTACAATCTCATTCATCTCGGGTTTCAGGGGTACCGCGACGTAGTGGAGAACTGCCTCTCCAATGCGCGCTTGTTGTCCAGAGCGCTTGAGGCGACGGGGTGGTATACCTGCGTTAGCGATATTCATCGGCCGCTGCAGAAGCAAGGTTCTGTAACTTTTGGGTCTAGCGGTGATGAGAGGAAAAACGAGCAGACCCGCTTCGATAGCCAGAATGACGACCAGAAGGCCGAGAGTGAAGAGTCCAAAACCCATGCCTCTTCTTCGTCGTCATCAAAAGACGCCCCCAAGGACAAGAACCGCGAAGAAACCTCCGCCGACTACACCCCCGGCCTCCCCGTCGTCTCGTTCCGCTTCACCGACGAATTCCACGAGGAGTACCCGCACGTGAAACAGGAAACTGTGTCTCTTTTGATGCGCGCCCGGCAGTGGATCATTCCCAACTACGCTTTGCCGCCCAACGAGGACCAGACGGAGATTTTGAGGGTAGTGATTCGCGAGTCGTTCTCGTTTGATTTGATCGATAGGCTTGTTGCGGACTTGGTATCGGTTACGGAGACGCTGATGGAGAATGATGAGGTTGATTTGAGCTTGCTGCAGCAACACCAGGGGGGACGGAGGAGGCCACTTACGAAGGAGGAGAAGAAGAGACAGAAGAAGGAAAGGGAGAGGAAGAACAGGAAGGGGGAGGAGAAGGGGAAGAGGATGGGAGAGGGAATTCATAGAAGTGTTTGTTAAAGCTGGGTCTGAGGTAGGCGAGACAAGGACGACAGAATCTATCGTAAGGATAGACTGTAACGGGTGCCTGATTTAGTAGTGTTCAAGCAAGCCCCAACAAGAAGCCAAACATAGAAAAAAAAGAATTCCCGACGACTGGGTTCGAAGGCACCACCTTTCCCGACCCTGCAAAAAAATAATAAAAAATAATAAAATAAAAAAGAGTAAAAAACAACAACCGCTCGTTCCGACCAATGGTGAACCGTATGAATATCCGTTTGTTTTCTTCTGTCGACTGGAGTGTTCCCAGATACCATATAGGTAAACCAGCTACTAGGTAGTGAAGACCCCTCTAAGTGTCAGCACACACCGTTCCCGATCCGGACAGGTAATGGATTTTTTGGAGTTTTGAGGACTCAATCGGTAGACCACTGTGCCATCTGACCAAGCGGTTGTTGTTGAAAAGAGGGGCCAACCAGATCCCTTATATGGTCATTAGGGTTGGGGTGATATCGGATGAAGGAAGGATAGGGAAGGTATATGGCGGATGCGGCAAGTGCGGCAGGTGCGGCCGGCAAGCTGGGATATGGAGCTCGAATGTTCAGTCGAGGAAGCGGCGATGGACTCTACTTACTTCACATACTTTAGTGATCAATCCACCATCCTCCGGGCATCATTGTGATGCGATCTTGTTCCCTGCCTCAGCATGTTTACTACCTCCTTTTATCCCGACCTAAACGGATTCTCAAGCACCTAAAATCTCGGACGCCCACAATGTCACTCCTCAGACCCGACCGTCCCGCGGAACGTCCCAAATCCCCCTTCATCCTTGCTCGTGAAGCCGCTGAGGGTAAATCCAGAGTCATGAGCATCGATGCCGAAGCCTCCCGCACCCGCCTCGCCTTCGGCAGCATGGGCTTTGACTTCAAGCTATAGTACGGCAACGATGGCAAGGTCCGCCTCAACATCACCAGGCAGCAAGGAACCTCACCCGACAGGCGCCTCAACGTACCCGTACCCGTACCAGGAACAAGAACCCCCGAGTCCTTTATTTCCGGCATTTCCACCCCTACGAACGCACCCTCTCCCCGATCAGCCACGCCGACAACGCCCACGCAACCGCAACTGCAACCGCAACCACAACCCTTTCTCTCCTCAGGCAGAGGTACAAGACTAAACATTGTCATGTTCGCTGTAGGCTTCGCAGACGACGTGCGCCACTTCACCGCCGTGGCTGTTTGGCTACGCGACAAGTTTGGCCATCGCATCAGGGTAGCCACGCACCCGGATTACCAGGCGCAGGTTGTGGGTTGCAGCCTCGAGTACTTCAGCCTGGGCGGCCGCTGCAAACAACACGGAGGACAATACGGGGGAGGATGTGGTGACCATGATGCTTTTGGGGCCCAAGAATGGATCAAGTCTCGCGGGCCGGCCGAAAGGTCAACGTGGAAGGAATCGGTGTACGCGATGCTGGAGGATTCGTGGAGGGCGTGCGTTGCACCGTTTGGTGATGGAAGCCCGTTCATTGCGGACGCGGTTGTGGCTTGCCACAAGGAGTTTGCGCATCTGCATTGTGCGGAGAAGCTGGGTGTTCCTGTTCATGTTCTTTCTCGGTAAGTTGTGAGTTTGGATACGGATGGGTCTGATACTAAGGTGTTGGGTTAATACAGCTGGCCCTGGAGCCCAACCCGCAGCTTTCCTCATCCTCTTGTATGTGTCAAGATCTGTGAAGCCAAACGGAACCTGGCCAATCTCTTCACATACAGTATCATGGAGATCATGCTTTGGTGCGAAACAGGTGAGACAATCAACAAGTTCCGAACAGAGGTCCTAGAGCTCGATCCGATAGACTTCCTAACCGCAGTCGGCATGCGACACCGGTGCAAGATACCATCTACTTACTTTAGATCGCGCACCTTGCGAGAGAAGCCTGAGGACTGGGAGAGTCATATTTACACCTTTGGCTCGTTCGAGGAGACAGCAGTCTCCGTCCATAGGCGGCTGCTTGAAGACTGTCAGCCCTGTTCGCTTGTCAGCGGGGAGCTTGCGTCGCTGATGGCAAGGACCAAGTATACTCCAGTTCCTCTGTCACCCATCAGCGCAGTGGCCGTTGTTCTTGGAGGAGCCTCGGAGATTGAGGAATTGCAACCGTAGGTTTCCTCTTGAATATCCTTCCCTTGCTATCACTAACCAGCTTCCCTACCTAGTTATCATTCTCGATGGCGACTTTCGAGACCTCGGCCGGACCTTAATCCCGATACCGTCTCAGGAGTCCAAAGAAATATCGTTCTGGGTCATCTAAGTCAGATTTCACCCATTGTCATCACTGAGATCCTGGCCCGTGACTTCTTCCGAATCCATGGGTATCCTCATGGCAACAGCTCAGGAGACATCAATGGCTGGCAAAGCGGGATAGTTGCTGCTGGACGAGTAAGCTACACGTTCTTGTTCGAGCAATTCTGGAAGTAAGGGCACTCACCACTTCACTAGAAATTGAGCCAAAACCTCTGGATCGGCCTCTCCGGTATTTTCACCAGACCCATCGCAGGCGCGCGCGAGGAGGGAACTGTCGGGTTCCTCAAAGGGTTTGGTCAAGGCCTCGGTGAGCTGGTGATGAAGCCAACGACCGGCGCTCTCGAAGCCCCTGGGTTGATCTTTCTCGGTTTCTACCGAGAGCTGGAGAAGAAGCTAGGCAAGGCAAATATTGAGGCCCAGATTGTCATGGGCCGCCTGGCGCAAGGTGAGGAAGAATACGTGAAACTGCGAAAGAGCGAGAGACAGCGGATCGTGACGGCCTGGCGGGTGTGTGAAGGCATGGCGAAGGGGGCAGCGAAAGATGCAGCAAAGCGATAAGCCGTTGCCTCCACAGAGATATAGCCTAGACAATATCACCATTTTTCGCTTGACGTTGGTTTCTTAGCTTGCGATGTCCGATTTTCATAAAACAGCATGATCATGCCCGCTGCCACGAGATGATATCATGATACCGATGACCGCCCGGACCAGGGGGCATCCCAACTTCCCATCAACCGAATGGCAAACTCCAAACTCCCGAGGGCTACGTAACTTTGCAATCACGCACCTCCTTTGTCGAGCCTACCCATCATGCTTACAAGTGTAGTGTAGATTGTTAACACACACAAAAAGCGCCGAGACTAACAACCGGTTAAGTCTTTGGGGCTCCGCCCTCGCTCGGGCCCGCCACGGCACTGGAACCACACTGGAGTCGCTGGAGTTGCTGGAGACGTTGGAGCTCACGGGGGCGGAGCTGGGAATGGAGTCAAGTATGGATTGCCCGTGCATCACTGCGGAGATGGGCCACCGCTTGGGGTAAAGCCTGGGGAATCTGGGTGGACTCGGTGGACTTTCCCCCTCTTCAACGTGCTGCGGATTGCAGCCAATGAACCCCCCCGATATACTGGAGACACGGTAGACACAGCGTCTACAGGACTTCCAGGCAGCGGAAAGCAAGGAATATGACTCGTATTGACAGTTTTGACAGCCTGCACTCGCCTGTCCCCCCCGCGGGCGAGTGTGCCAGATATGCGTGGGGAGAGCTCCTTAGACTCCGTCGCGGCGTGGGCAGAAGGGGGAACAACCTTGGAGAAAATGGGGTGCTGTCAAATGTCGAATGGAGAAAACAGAGGTACTGTAAGAAAAGGAGGGGCCCCGTGTTTTGGGGGGTGGAGGACATTGTGGTTCCTACTGTCCGGCATGTAGAAAGCAAAGCATGTGAGGAGAAAGAGGGGTTTGGTTTGCTGGGGTCTGTGATGTCCTTAGTAGTTTTGATTCTCATGGTAAGAAATTAAAGACGAGGACCTCGATGGATCACTACACATATATCAACGCCGAAAACAAGTCCAACGAGGCTCGTGATGAGGCTCAATCGTCCTTTCAGCCCGTCCTAGTGGTCTTACATGACCCTACCTTAGCCGATCCTTTCTTGATGAGCAGACGGTGAAAGGGCAAATGCAGCTGTTGTATTGAGATACCCCCCTCGGCTTAGTGGCATCTTCTTTCCTCTTGCAAGACCGATCACAAGACGTAACACTGGGGAACTGGCCAGCGCCCGACACCTCCTCTCTGGCCAGTCATCAACCAGCGCCCGACCGAATGTGGGGAGAATGGGTTTCGGCAGACCGCGGTAAAACACGCTGGTTGACCAATTCAAGCTCTTCCGTCTGAGCGACGGCGGCCACGGTCGAGCCGAGTTGGGGAGCTACACTACCTCTACCTGTAGTCAACCCCGCGCCAAGTGTCCCCGGACTAAGAAGGTACACGCTGGTGCTGGCTCGGGATGTTAAGCCGAGGGAGAGTGTAAGGAAACATAAAAAGTCCCTTGGCTTCGAGTCTTCTGTTTTGTCCGGGCCACCTCACTCCCTTTTTTCTTCTTCTCCTTCTTCTTCTCCTCCTTCCCCTCCATCAGCTTCTTCCTTACCTCTACTTAAACACCATAATGTCTGCTGTCAATCGCGGTCTCCGCCAGGCGTCCAAGCAAGTGCGCCTATCCCAGCGTGTGAGCAACCTTAGCTGCGCCAGATCCGCCAGTCTCCAGTCTGCCTTCAGACTCCAGAACTCGTCCTCCACTTCCACTTCTGCTCTCCCCAACACCCGCACCAGCAGCTTCTCTACCATGGCGTCCCTTCAGTCTGCCGCCCCTGGCGTCACCTCCTCGCCCGCCCACCACAAGGGCTATGACCCCGAGATCACCGACATTGCCGACTATGTCCTTAACAAGAACATTGATTCGGAGCTTGCTGTAAGTTCCCTTCTTTTCCCATCAAAGAATTCCAAAAAGCCCTCAATCTCAACGAACCTCCATAAGAGGAACGGGTTTATAAACATCGGACGAAAGCCTATCTGAGCCTACATATGCAAAACACCACATCCTAACCACCCGTTGTACACAGTTCGACACTGCCAGATGGGTCTTCCTTGACACCCTTGGCTGCGGTCTTGAGGGCCTTCGCTTCAAGGAGTGCACCAAGCTCCTCGGTCCCACCGTCCCCGGCACCGTGGTGCCCAACGGCCCCAAGGTCCCCGGTACCCCCTACCAGCTCGACCCTATCAATGCTGCCTTCAACATCGGCACCATGATCCGCTGGCTCGACTACAACGACTGCTGGCTCGCCGCCGAGTGGGGTCACCCTTCTGACAACCTTGGTGCCATCCTCGCCGTCGCCGACTGGATTACCCGCACCAACAAGGCCGGCGGCAACCTTGCCAATGGCAAACAGTTCACTGTCCGCGATGTTCTCGAGGGAATGATCAAGGCCCACGAGATCCAGGGCTGCCTCGCTCTCCTCAACTCGTACAACAAGGTCGGTCTCGACCACGTCGTCCTCGTCAAGGTTGCCTCCACCGCCGTCGTCTCCAAGATGCTCGGCCTCAACGAGAAGCAGACGGCCGACGCCATCACCCAGGCCTGGGTTGACGGCCAGTCCCTCCGCACCTACCGCCACTCCCCAAACACCATGTCCCGCAAGTCGTGGGCTGCCGGTGACGCCTGCCAGCGCGCCGTCAACCTGGCCCTCAAGGTCCTCAAGGGTGAGCCTGGTGTCCCCACCGTCCTCTCCGCTCCCGTCTGGGGCTTTTACGACGTGCTCTTCAAGGGCAAGAAGTTTGAGTTCCAGCGCCCCTACGGCAGCTACGTCATGGAGAACGTTCTCTTCAAGGTCTCCTACCCCGCCGAGTTCCACTCCCAGACCGCCGTCGAGGCCTCGGAGAAGATCCACGCCCAGCTCAAGGCCATGGGCAAGTCCGCGGCCGACATCAAGGAAGTCACCATCCGCACGCACGAGGCCTGCATTCGCATTATCGACAAGCAGTTCAAGCCCATGGACAACTTTGCCGACCGTGACCACTGCATCCAGTACATGTGCTCTGTCATGCTCACCTTCGGCCGCTTGACTGCCGGCGACTACACGGACGGTTCCGAGGCCGCCACCTCGGAGCTCGTTGAATCCCTCCGCAAGAAGATCAAGTGCGTCGAGGACCCCCAGTTCACCGCCGACTACCACGACCCCGCCCTCCGTACCATCTCCAACGGTCTCACGGTCGAGCTCAACGACGGCACCGTCCTTGACGAGGTTGTCGTTGAGGCGCCCCTCGGCCACCGTCTCCGTCGCGAGGAGGCCAAGCCCCATATCCTGGCCAAGTACAAGCGTCACTTGGAGCCCCACTTCAGCGCCGACAAGGTTGAGAAGCTGGTTGCTCTTGGCCAGAACCCCAAGGAGCTGGAGTCTATGTCGGTTGACGAGTATGTTGATCTTTATGTCAACGAGAAGAGCGAGTTTGCTCAGTAAATACGGCTGCTCACTTGGTTGGAGCAGAGAGGGAAAAGATGGGAGGTGGTGCATGATATAGAAGCGATCTTTGAAGTGCTTAGAATAGCGTGAAATGAATATACCATTTGCTTTTTTTTGGTTTACATATATTGTTCTGGTTTTTCATGCTGGCTGGTGATTCAGAGGATGGGATTGTGGACTGTATCCTCCGTGGGAACTCACTTGGCACTCAACCACAGACATCCACAGTGGGACTAATATGGTTATCACCTACTGTAGAACTAAAAAAAATGCCTAAATGGGACAAGACCTTCACTATGACGGCTCCCTTGCCATTGATAATAACCAAAAAGACAAACGATAAACCAGACTCCCTAAGTTGGCGGACCTGGTAGACTAAAGGCAAAAAGAAAAAAACCAACTAGAGACGGATACGCCCTTCATATGACCTGACAATACCCCCCACGCACAATCCGCAGTAAAGTATACCTCTAAGATGCCTGAACCGCGCAAAGAAGACCCAAGAAAAGGGGCAACGATCATGTCAAATGACGTTCTTACCCAACGGTTCCTAACCGTCAAACTCGACGCCCACAACCTTAGCCGTACCACCGGCACTCGCTTCACCTCCTCCTCCCAAACTACCACCGCTCCCTGGTTGCAGCTGAGCCTCAGCAGTAGGGTCACTAGCCTCCGCATCCGCCCCCGTCAATAAATCTCTATCCGAACTTCTCACTACCCCACTTCTAATCTCCGCCGCCGACCCTTCCGCGCCGCCAGAACCATTCCCGTTACCACCAAGCGACAAGCCTTCAACTGGCCCACCATCATCCTCGTCATCATCTTCATCATCACCGCCACCACGATTCGCGCCGCCCGGCCTGTGCTGCCCTGGCAGCGCATTCTTCTCGAGCTCCCTCTGCGCCTCCTCCATACGTCTCCTCACCTCCGCCGCGACACGCATTCCATCCGTGACGATATTATCCAGTACGCCTCTTAGACCGCGGCCGGCACCTACTCCTCCTTGCTGGCCGTTTGCTCCACCGGCGCCGCCGAAGAAGCCCATGTGGGAGAAGGTACTTCCTAGACCGTAGGACGACGAGGCGGCGTTGGAAGAGTTGCCGCTGGACATGTTGATGCCCTTTACGAGGTGGAACGAGCACGGGAAGGAGGACTCGAAGAATTGCTCGAGGAGCTCGTCGGCCAGGACGACCATGCGGAAGGTCGGCAGGGTGATGTGCAAAGGGTTGTTGGGGTCGAGGGCGATGTTGGCCTTTTCCGACTGCTGGCGCGAGACATGGCGGCGGCGGTCTTCGTCGTGGTTGGAGATGGAGGAGGGCGCGGTGGATGGGTCGAGATGCAGCGAGGAAGGCGGTTGCAGGCTCGACGTGGCGGTGTCATCGGTGCGCTTGGCTGGGCGCGGGCTGGCGGTTGGGGAGTCCATGGCTAGGAGATCGTCGTCGTTCTCTTCGTCAAAGTCGTCGTCATCGTCACCAATGGCAAAGGCATCAGGATCTGCCAGGCCCTGGGCGGTATCGTCGTCATCAATGGAGATCAGGTTTTCTTCCTGACGAGACACTGTCTGTTGTGGTGCCGGTTGCTGGCTGTTTTGGTTGTTGGGATGGTCTGGGTCTGCGTACTCAAAGCATCTCCTGATAAAGGCACTGACGCTCCCGAGAAATCTCTCGTTAACAGATTGGTCGGGTATATCATTTCCAGGGGTCATGCCCTCAGTCATCATCCCGTTAGGTGCTGTTGCACGATCCAGCGTTCCCTCCAATCCCCGACGTGATAGAAATAGCAGAGCCTCGGACATGCGCAATATGCCTTCTCGATCAACCTTGCCGTCCCCATCATCGTCATGCAGTTCAAAGAAGTAGTTAATCGTTCCCATGATATCCCGCTTTCCTTTGATGCGGGCCAGACCAGTAACAACGTTTTGGAGGGTGAGCGCGGAGCTGGAATCAAAGTCCCATTTCCTGAACAGCCTTCGGAGAAACTCATGATCTGCTGGTTCAGGACCATTGCCCCAAGGAGACATGGATGATTCGTTCTTCCGGAAGCTGTTGTAGAACCCTCCCCCGTTATTAGAACCGGTGTCACGGCGAGACTGGGTGGGAGAATCCGAAACAGCCCACTTGGCGATACCCGCGAGGAACTCTCTGAAGGCATCGTAATCCATCAAGCTTGTGCTCGGACCCAGCCCAACTCGCCCCTTTTCGACATTCCCCTCGTCCACCATTTGGCCGATTCTCGATATCCGGTTGCTCTTGGCTCTCCTTGCCTCTTCCTGCTTGATTATGAGATCCCGTTGCTGCCTCTCATATAACACTCCGTAAAACCTATCGTATACCGCACCGAGCTCATCGGTGCTAAGAAGCTTGCTTTCCGGCCCCAGGTTCCGGATGGCTGTCCGCTTGGCAAAGCTCTCAATGTTGTTCAACACGGCGTCCTTGTTTTTGAGGCGGAGCTCTGTGATTGTACTGTGTGTGATGCCAGAGAACTCCTTGAATGCTACCACCATCAACTCCTGAAACCTGGTGACAGCCCTCAGCTTCGGATTTTCCGACTTGGGGTGTGCCGACTCATCCAACCTAGCAAAATAATTCTTTAATACCGAGATGAAGGCACCGTCATCAGTGGCATCCAGTAGCTCCTCGCCGTTTATCCTTAGAATAGCCAGGCCAACCTGGAACAGCACCTTGGGGCCCTCGACGAAGAAGACATCCAAAACTCTGAAGGCGAAGACCAAGGGCATAGAGTTGATGTAGAGTGACAGGAACCACGGAAGAGAGACCACCGAAAGCTGCACATCGCATTTCACCAAGTGTTCCCACAGAATGGGCATGGTCCTCTCCACAAGGGATTCGAACACCTTCTGATCCAGGAGAGTACCATACATGGTGGTGGAATAGTAGCCAGGGACCAGCCGATCACAGAGAGTCGACAAGAGGAAGAATGCTTGGGCTTCCGACATGTAAATAAGCAGCGCGGCCACCACAATGTTCATGGCTTGGCAATAGCCAACGTCGGCGTTGACCCAGCTGTAGGCGGTCAACACTCGGCGCAACCGGCCGATACCTTCCTCACTCTGAAACCCCGGATACTCCGGAAGACTTCGATTCAGGTCCTTTTCAATTTCGTCAATCGCAAGGGATTCTTTCCCCGAGTGCTTGGCGAGCGTATCGGCATACAACGTCGGATTCTCTAATCGCAGATAGATGGAGCCTGATGTCAGCTCCCAGATTTCGCCCCTTAGCCGGTTGGGCAGGCCGACTCTGATGAGCTTGTGGAAGGTAGGTTGACGGATCAACGTCACGTTCCGACCGTTGTCTCGAAGGTATTCGGCCCACAAGCGCATCTTTGCTCGGTCTCGCAGCTTCTTGGGATCACCAGGGTATCGGAAGATCATGCCGAGCCCCGCATCGGGCGGGTTGGCGCCCTTCTGCTCCTCGGGTCGTAGCAGGTATTCCGAGTAGCACTCGCCGATGACCTTCTTGAGTTTTCCGACATTGCCCACGGCCGCACGGAGCCCCTTCTTGAGACCATCACAGAAGCGCTCGCAAGCTACCCGTGTGCCGGCAAGCTGAATAGTGATCCGCTGTTCCCTCACTTCTCTCTTATCCTTGGTGTCCTTGGGGGCATCCTGGCTGATTCCGTTCCATGTTGTGATCGCGAGAGCAAACTGTCATTGTTTCATGTCAGCACAGGTCTAGGCACCCTTGTTTGTTGTCTATTTGAAGGGATGATATCTCACCTGGAAATTCTGGCTATGGAGGCGCTCTACCCTGCGAATAGAGCTTAGCGGGAAGGTAAACCCATTGCCGCTGGGTCCTCCGCCATGAGTCTGCCCGGTAAATGCCGAAGAGGTCGATGTGCTAGCCGACTGCAGGAAGCTCGAAGGTGTGGTGGAGAAGCACAGGTAGGCCTCTGAAAGATGCAATTTCCCGGCGTAGTGGAAGCCCCTATCTTGGTCCTTGCCGCCCTGTGTCACGTTCGAAGGAGGGATGGTGAGCTCGGCTGTGATCTCGTAGAGCGGGTGTTGGGAGTCGGGCAGCCGAAATTGGCTCTGGAAGAGGGAGGCCTTGGACGGGTTCTTGTCGGAATCGGTCAGGTTCAGGCCCTGGGTCGGATCGAGCAACTGTTGTGCCTTTTGCACAAAGCTCGATAGGTTCAACATTGCTACTGTGCTTGCGCGAGCTCTCGGCCCTGCCATCAAGAGGCCCGAGGCAGCTGTGTGTATGTATGTGGTTGTAGATGATGGTATCGAGCGGCGGGCAGCGGAACGATTGGCGGGCTGATGGCGGTCGGTCGGAAGCTCAGCGTGGCGGCATCGCCCGGCAACCACTTGTTGCTCTTGCAGTATTTGGCGGAAACAGTCTCGGTGTAGACGACGTTGAGAAGCAGAGGATGGTAGGATGTTTCGGTATACTTAGTCGAAGCAATGGGAACTCGAATGGGTGGTGTAGAATGGTGACGGTGGTGAATGTTGGTTGGCCTTTCAGTGGTTCCGTTCTTGATGGGACTTGGCGAGCACTGAATCTTGGTGACCGGCAGTCTGCGTGACGGTCGCCGGGGCCTGGGCGATCTGTATGATTTCCAAGAGGTGCCAGTTGGGTGAAGGTGTCGTCGAATGGGTAACGACTGGTGCTGTGTAGTGGTCTGTGTGCGGGAGGATGTTTGGTTGCGGCTCGGGCGGGCAGTTGAGTGGATGAAACACCTACACTATCTGATGGAGATTAATGCGATGGAGGTTCCTTTGCCGTCGGGTCCTCTCGTCCATTGCTTGCCTGGTGTACCCGTGCAGGTGCCTCGCCCTCCAGTGTGGGGATTGTCTGCCCTGCTGTGTTTCAACGATGCAAGCCCAGCTGACCCGTGCGGGCCGGGCAACCGCTTCGCAGCGGCAGCAGTGGCAGCTTCCAGGTTCCTTCATACACGCCTCTAGGTAGTTTTCTACGTACCGACGCAGCAGCACAGGGCACCCCCTAGCATGCACCGGACGTTCCTGACGTTAGCGCATTGTTATACAATACGGGCCCCTCAAGGGAACTTCCTCCCAGAGCCCTCCTCATGCGCCTCCCATAACAGCCCGACGCGATGTTTCCTATCACTTGTTACTCACTCATCAACAAGCGGCGAGGTGAAATCAGACTGATCAACCATCTGGAAGTATATCGAACTCAGTCTAAACTATTCCCCCTTTACTGTACTGACAATGTGTATCGTTCTCCATACCTCTGCCCTTTAACAACGTCAAAGTGTCTACCTAGAGCTCTGACTCTCTCTGATGTGCGCTAGGTAGGGGGAATATAACATCATCATCAAAAGCATCAAGTAACCCATAAACCCGCGACGCCCTTCCAGTACCGTCCTGTAATAACTCCGTTTCCGCCTCTTCCCGTTTCTGTCAATTCTCATTCTTGAGAGTTGTAATATCAAATCCACCAAAGTCAAACGCTACAATCATAACCCTTGTTCCGCCGTGCTGTCGCCTTCGAGCGAGGGACAACTTGAAACATTGGAAACGGCCTTGGCCATTCGGAACATCAAGCATGCCCGTCTCCCCAATGTCAAGCGCGCCAAGAAAACACCAAAGTGACTGAAAGCAGTCACACCATCATATATGTCCCATCCGACTGATCATACCCGATATTCCTCGACCCATTGAGCCAGTAACCCAGCTCGAAATCTTCTTACCAGAAATCCGTTCATGTCCCAAGATTTGGGCGCTTCAGCGATTCCTTCGACGACCTGAGGCTCTTTCACTAAAAGTCCCCAAAATACTTTTCGTACTTCTCAAACATCTCATCCGTATACGCCTCGTTGTTGACGTCCTGCTCGGGGTAGACGTCGAAGCACGAAGCGTCGCCGGGGTGACTTAGGTGAGGAATGATCGGGCCCTTGTGCCGTTTTTGTTCCACGGCCTCCCAGTCAACACCCTTGAACCATGGGTGGGCCTTCACTCTTGCCGCGCCGCCGCTCATGTTGCCGAGTCGCATGGACCGATCGACTGTGCAGAAGGACCTAATGATGTCCTTGGCTTCTTCGCTGATTTCTGTTGAGGCGGGAAATAGGACCGGCTTTTCTACAATTCTGACTTGGACGTTAGTGACGGTGAATTTCCAGCTCAGCAGCTCAAGTTGGCAACAACTCACTGTCTGTAAATCTCTAGAGGATTGTTGTGGTAAAACGGGGGATAGCCCGTCAGGAATTCGTATATCAGGATCCCCAGCGCCCACCAGTCCACCGCTGTTGTGTGACCTTTGTTCTGAATAACCTCGGGCGCCAGGTACTCTGGAGTGCCACAAAGGGTGTAGGTCTCGACCAGGCGCTCATCGTCCTTGTACCCCAACCGCTTGGCAAAACCAAAATCGACCAGCTTGATGTGCCCGTCCGCATCCAACAGCAGATTCTCGGGCTTCATGTCCCGGTAGGCTATGCCACCCTGCTTTTCGTGGAGGTACTCGAGTACGAGCACGATCTCGGCCGCGTAGAAGCGTGCCATCTCCTCATCGAACCGTCGGTGTTTGCGCAGGTATGTGAACAGCTCTCCGCCGGGAATATAGTCGAGCAAGAGGTAGAGGAAGTCATGGTCGGAAAAGGAGGCTTGCAGACTGGTAATGAACGGGTGGCCTGTTACATCCTTGAGGATCTGTCGCTCATGGCGCACATGGTCAATCTGTTTTAGCCTGATCACTGTAACCGCGGGTTAGTGATCCCGACGCCCGACAATCTCTGTTTTGCGACCCAACGTGAAACTAACCTTCCGTCTTTCTTAGAATCTTCAGTGCGTAAACCTTTTGACGGTCAATTTCCGTGCCATTGGCTGGTCGGACGAGTACTACACGGGCAAAAGTGCCTATCGCCCGTTTAAATAAGTGGTTAGCAACACAGTCCATAATGCGCGTTGAAAGTTCTGGAACCGTACCAGTTCCTAATGTCCTTATACGGTGAAAATCACTCAGCCGGGGCTTGCGGGTGGCCATCTCGAATCCGCCACTTGTATCATTATTCTGTTGCGTTTGTGATGGGTCACTTCGGCGTTGGTCGTTCTGGTAAGAGTGGTGTTGCGAAAGCATGCAGGGATGAAGTTGCGGTTGCGATGCCGTCTGCTGCTGTTGCTGGCGCTGCTGGGTGGCTGCAAGTAACCCTTTTGCCTGCAGTGGGTGTAGCCCACCGCCAAATGGGTGTGACGAGGCGACGGTGGCCGCCATGTTGGATGCGGACCAGTGAGTTACCCGGAAAGCGACAGGTATGTTTCGGTCGCTCGAGTCGTCCGAGAAGGGGCGTTTGGAGGTATCGACAAGATTCCCTATGGTGGCTAATTTGAAGAGGAACGTAAAGGTGGAAAGGTCATGTAAGGGGTGAAGTAAAAAGTGTCGTGGCCAAGTTACTGCTGTTCCGCTCGTGACGTTTCCCGAGATAGCTGAGGTGATAGCACTCGGTATCAGGCCACCAAGGTTATGCGAGACTGACAGAGACGGAAGAAGGGCCGAAGGAGAAATTCCAAAGCAGGTACCCTTTTTTTCTAGAGGACGGATCAGACGAAGGAGTCCAGACGGGATATACAGCCAGCAAAAAGGGTAGGTAGGTGTGTGTAGTCGGCGAAGAGCGTCAGGGGTTCAAGCTGTCGAGCGCGGTGTCTAGTCTAGACTATATGTATGTGTGTTGAGATCGTATTCTTGTGGACCACACGCTAGTAACGCCAGGCAGAGTCAATAGTAGATCGTTGCAGTGTTGTGCCGGGGCGTAAAGTGAAGACAGCTGGGGATAGAGCTTAAAGAACGGGAGACCACGTTCATGTGGTCGGTTATGGCGGGGKTTTTAGACAAGATAACTGAAGTTCGTTGGTTCTCGGGTAGAGGTCGGGCCCCATCCGGCCCAGCGGGATGCCAGTGACGAAGAGCAGCAATACAGAAAACGGAAGGTGGGAAACTGGAGCCCTGTAGTATATAATCCCGGGACTATAAGTACCTACATAGTCATGAATTGAGGCCCGGCATGGGTAGGTATGAACGGTGCGAACAGACAACGCTGGGGACCTATCCATTGCCTCACTTGGAACTCCCATCTCGACATCGATTGCCGGCTACCTCAAGGTCCAACCAATTTTCCTGGTGGGACGGAGTTCTCTTCCTGACGGACTCCTCACTGCCCACCAGGCACTATACTATTTATGCAGTGATTCACGCGCTTCGCGGTGGGGGTAATGGGGGGATGGGTCAGACCTGGGGGTGTGGGCATTGTGGGCGTTAGTGGGCATTGTGGGCAATGTGGGCATTGTGGGCTTTGTTGGGGAGCGATGGCGGCGGGGATGACGTTGGTTTCTGCAGACCCAGTTCTCTGCGCGACATCTCGTGGGCCTGGATTGCCCTGAATGGCGCCCTGAATTGGGAGAGGCACGGCCTCTGGACAAAACGGGCCGATCGGCGGCGAATCACAGCGAATCAGGTCTTATACAAGAGTCCGAGACGGGATCCGGAACTTTGACAAAAGCTGCATCTGTTAGACTGTGTAGAGAGCGGCTTGCGTTTCCCTTTTTGCGAGGTGTTTTCTTTTCATCATATGTAGAAACACAGACCTCAAAGCTACCTATAGTTCTATCACCAATCTCCAATTTCATGCTACCTAGGTAGCTACAAGCTACATTCATGAAAGATCGGTTCGGGGCAGTTTCAATCTAGGAAAGAACCGGCTTGACGGTTGTTGATATTCCCGTACTCGGCAAGGATTCGCTGCCAGCGCCTAAAACAGCCGCAAGACCCAGTTTGAATCGTATAATTGCGGGGTCTCCCTTCTCAGGCACCGCCAGTCCGGGGTTTAAAGAGGAGCTTGTCGATATCTCCTACATCGTACACTGCGTCAGCGTACAGACAAATACTGGGGCTGTCATCGGATGTCGGATGTCCGTCTCGATGTTTGTTTCCTTGACCGACGTTGTTGTCGTCTCTAAATGTTTCAAAACGCACTCTCCACCCATATAGCACAGCGTCGTTGGACACATCAGACACCCGACAAACGGACATATGATAAAGTGGCGGCTGCCATGCTCTTCCTGTTCGTTTTAGGTAGACGGGGATTCGCCCTAACGCCTGTGACCTCCGGCTGTACCTTTTCCTTCCCGCCCGTGCCTGCTTTAGACTTTCCGTCCCATGCCTTCTGCCATGTGATACTTCATGAATGAGGGGAGTGGAAAAGCAAGCAGCACCTGCCCCTGAAATCTATAGCCTAAACGTTGGTCGTTCCCGTCGTGTGACAGATTGGTTGCCGCAGCTGGTCAATCTCCAGTGTCTTCTCCAGTTTCGTTGCGGAGCTTACTTGTACGTACCCAATACACCATGACATCACACACAGTACATCCATCCCTAGGACGGCGGTGACTTGCCAAAACGGGGAATAACTTCGTGTTCCATGAAAGCACTGGCAGCTTTGCAGTCCGATAAAAGTTTGGTTTTATATCATTCAAGTGTGATAGTCAGTTACGGTTGGCAATAGTAAGCCCTCAATCTCCGATACAATCACAAAGAGTTCCCTTCGGGGCCATCCGTCAAGTGCCAAGAACTTTCCCCTCGTCAGAAGCTTGAAAACCACCACCACCACCACCACAAATAAGGAGCAGAAGCAGAGAGATGCCGATGCGATGAACAAATAGATAAGAGAAAATATTCACTCAGAATCCCTGCTAGGTCGTGTGAATCAAATGCACTATAGAGTTGGTCTCGCTCATCGTGTTCCATAGGTACCTTCACAACATCGATCCAAGGGTACAAAAGACAAGAACTCCCCTTACCCACGGTATCTGATCACCTCCTGTGCCTTGTTGCCTTGTGTGGCGGGCTGACGGCCGTATTATTGAAGGGGATGTTGTCCATGCGTGTGCATGTTGTGATACGAGGGCGCTGACTCGTTTCGGTCGCCCAGACCTGACCCTTCGGTTTTTTGGGGAGTTTTTTTTCTTTTTATTATTAAATTTTTTTTTTTTTTTTTTTTTTTTTTTTTTTTTTTTTTTTTTTTTTTTTTTTTTTTTTTTTTTCACCATTATTATGATTATTATTCAAGAAAAAAAGCTTCCTGCTTCGAGCATTGCACGGGGTGGTCGATGCCGCACATGTCAGCATGCTCGGATATTTGTTCCGTATGCCTGCCTGCTAGACTGTTGACTGGCATAAGCCGCTCAAGTAAACAGGTAATCATGCAGCGTATTGATGACTGGAGTAAGGGACGTACACAACAAACCTTGAAACAGGTGAATCTATCTTCTTGAGGATGACAACACCGATCCATCGAAGCCTAGTCCCCAGACCTGAAAAGTGCATTGTAGGTATATCCTCCTCTCCGAAACCATCAGGATGACCATATAGACGTAGACGGTCGTAAGCATTCCGTACCGTGTTTCCTCGTGCCCCGTATACAATGATTTGCAAACCCAAGAAACCGCCCATGCATACACATTCATCGTCATCATCATCAAACCTCATCTACTACCAACCACGTAACAGCCACCAACTCCCAACACCCATAACCAACAAAGTAACCAGCACCAGCGCTCCGTCCTTCGTACTCCAAATGAACGCCGTCCACCCCACTACCACCTCCTTCCTCCTGGCCGCCGCCCTCCGCTCCCAGGCATGTACATCCACGGCGACCGGCATCGACACCCTGGGGTCCTTTTTCCATTCCTCTTCCGCTTCCGCTTCCCGTTCGCCCTCACCCTCGCTAACTAGAGGTAACCTCATCTCCTCCTCCCCTAGGACCGGCACCTTGGCCCTGAAGAACACAGGTCGGTGATCACTCGTTTCCACGACCGGCAGAGAGTCGTACACCTCCACTTCCACTTTCACCTTTTTCCGCTCTGCCTCTGGCTGCTTTGGCTCTGTAGTAGTAACCCAAGGCGGAACATCCAAATACAAAACCCTGTCACACCACCCTGGCCACCGATGGCTCGCAAACCGCCACGGTACCTCCGGCACTCCATTCACCTTATCCCCCCTCTTCACCGCCTCCTCATTAGCCGCCCCCCCTTCAGCAGGATGGACGTCGTATTTATACGTCGGACCAAAGGTTATCGGCGCTTCAGAAAGGCCGTGCATAGTTCGTCCGGCTTCGCGCTCTTGAGTAAGTTGGTCACGAGGCAAAAAGTGGGAGAAGTGGTTGCCAGAGGAAGGATCGAAGGAAGGGTAGGTGGCGAGGGGAGGGGGGGTGGTGGTGTCGATGCGGTAGTTGAGGTCACCAGCTAGGAAGAGGTGCGAGGTTGATTTGAAGATGGAGATTTGTTGGAGGGTGGATTCGTGGGAAGCGCTGGGTCGGGGGTTGTTGAGGAGGGGTTGGGTATCAGAATCACCATCGCCGTTTCCATACGTGAGATCAATATTTCCTTCGGCGTTGGCTGAGCTGCTGTCCTGGGTACGAGGCACAGGCGCGGTGTCCCCCGCCCCAGACCTATCCGGCGTCAACCGCGCTGCTCGGTTTTGGGATGGGAACTCGCCAGCGGGCAAAATGTCGCGCGGATTGGCAAAAGTCAAGCCTGACACGATGCTGCGCCAGTTTGCGTTGCGCTTGTTGACGTTCCATTCCATCGCCGCCAGGTGTGAGGCCACAAAGGTGAGTTCCGTCGTCTTTGCTTGTTCTGTTGTTGTCGTGATCGTCTTGTCATTCCCGTCCACGACATCTTTCCAAGTAACCCGTAACCCTACCGCGCCCTTGTTTCCCATATCCGCGGCGCCAAATCCACACTCTGCTTCTTCGATCTGCTGAATCTTGGATGGGTCGCGGGCAAAGAGCAGGATGGCTGTCATCCCTACGTTTTTGGCCCGGATGAGCTTGTATGGGTCACCACCGACGCCATCACTGCTTGTCCCGTATTCTTCATTAGCCTCTTCGAGTAGCTGCCCAGCCGCGAGGTTCAACGCATCCGCGTACCGAGCGTAGTACGTGGTCAAAAAGTAAGGGCCGATGAAGGAGTAAGCCAGCGGGGCTACTTCTTGTAGAGAGCTGGATACACGAGTCAGCAAAAATTACAACATCACTTTGGATTGAGAGACTACCCACAAAACAACCACATCCGGCAACGTATGACAATTCCCTTGTCCGACACCTTGCGCCGACAGAGCCGCCTTCAAGTGTGCCGCCCAAACGGCGACATTGATGAGATTCTTCGCGCAGTTGAAAGTGAGGATGAAAAGGTCAATAGTTGAGGGCGTCATTTTCCGCGATGACGTAGACGAGGGTCGCGGGGACGGCTGGTCGAGTGCTGTTGGCGTAATGCGCGCGTCTGTTGTTATTGATTCCTCACCAGATGAAAGATGCAGCAGCAGCTGTTGTTGTTGTTGTTGAGGAAAGTGCGCTTCGGTTTGTTAGTATCAAACTCCCCAAATATGTCGAGCACACGCAACGTTGAGGTCTGTATGTATAGATATCGCTAGGTATGACTGTATGTATATATGCTGCATCAATCGATATGAAGTAAAAGTCTAGAACCGAAGTCCTCCGGAGCACGACTTTTGGTTTGCGTACGAGAGCTTGTCATGTATCGGCTAACCCGAATGCTGTTGAGGTATCGTTATGTGGGGTCCCGAGTGTGGCTCGGCTAGGACCAAAGGTCTTGATTCCCTGCAGTGCCGTTCGTATTGATCCAGATGAGACGAAAGTTCAGTGAAATTTCCCACCATTCAATTGGTAGGACGAAACAGGTTACCCGGGCGCAGGTTTTTCGGGTGAGGCCTCTGATTTCTTGAGTTGAAGTTTTGAAGGCTTCTTGACTCCTGAAACCTTACGATATCAGGTAGTCCCGGCAATAGTGTAGCTAAGTAGAGCGCTTGTCTTCAAAATTGATGGAAGGTTGATGCATGCCCGGTAGAAAAGAGAAGTTGTTCAATCAAACCACGAACAAGGATTGCATCCGAGACCGGTATATCCGGAAGCCTTAAGCTACAAGTGATCAAGTGTCGCATCTTTTTTATATATTTAACATGTTTTACCATGTTTTCATCACCAGGGTACACATGCCCTCCTGCCATGGTAGGATTAAAAAGGTTGTGATTCGACCAGAGGTGTGACGTAGATATTACAGCCTCTTTCAGACACCGCTGTTTTGCTTATCTTGGTGCCAATTCGGCCAACCCGCCGTACACGCATGCTGGTAATCAAGGCTGAGTCGTCTGTGGCTTCACCAGCACAACTGACTTATAATGGATAACCCCATTTGGACATTGAAGCATGATTATCTAGGTCAAAGAAGCTATATGCACGCAGACACAACTCCGGCAATGGTTCAATAGGGCTAAGACATGAAACCTGTATTAGGAGAACTAGCTTGAATTCTATGTTGCCTGAGCTCTTTTCACGTGGTGAATACCAGTCATATCCGTCTTGTCTCCGTGATGTCAGCCAGGTCCCTGATATTTCCCAAGGTCAGAGCTCTCCCACGAAAGCAGCGCAGCTAAAAGGCTCCCTTCTCCGTGTTGCTCGTAATATTTGGGTTTGGGTACGAGGTCGAGAGTACGAGGTCGTGAACGCGTAACCATCGTGTCCTTAACAGCCACGGCGCCAGCAAATGCATCCAGGAATCTTCGAACTGAGCTAAGAGGCCATCTCTGCTTGTCCAACCTATAACCTCCAGCCGATCAAGGTTGACAAGACCTCGCCATGTCGCTGTGCAGTGGCCGCGTCACGGAATCTCCATCGTCTGGACGGAAACTTTGGCACGTAGGTGCCATAGACCAATAACCACCCCGTGACCTGAACTCTGCTACATGATACCAAGCTAATACCAACTGACCAACGATTGATGTATATGACTTTCGCAAAGAAGGTGTAACGCTTCGTCCCCTAATGCCTCCCCACAAGCGAAGACCCGATGCGAGAGAAATGACACACCAAAAGGAAATCGTGCATGACAGTAAATGAAAACAAAACAATGGAAAACGGGATGCCGACTGGGAAGATGCTTATTGTTATCTCGCAACGACATGACTCAAATGAGACTTTTGCCATGAATGACTAGTCTCAATCAAGCCGTATCTCGTAACCGCTGCTGCAATTCCGACGGCATTTTGAACCTCAGCCCTGAGGCAGGCCAAGGTCTCCAACTTCAGCACCCCGGAAATCCGAGATACTGGGCATGCCGTTCGTAAGGTCTGCGGTCAAACAACAGCGAGACAGATTCGACCAGGAATCGAACTGCATTGCTGCCATAAACCGAAGATCCGTCCGAGCCATGAATAAGGGCAGTAACTGATAGAGATGTCGGAGAACGAAGAGAAGCAATCTGTCGCAAGTAATCCGTCTGGCTGTGTAGAGGAGATGCATCGGTCGATGGTGCTGGCCAGGTACAGCCATCCGCTTCCACTCACTCCATCCAGACGCTCGGGGACGTTGGTTGACGAGACGCGGGTGCAGGAATCAAACCATTTGACCAATGCGCAATCTGCTACTCCAACAACCCGCCGAAGATCTTGTTCCAAGTAGATACCATGTGCGAGCATCCGCAGTCTCATTCCATAGGACGATACCTGCCGGCCACATGTCCAGAGCCAGCCCCTTGACCTTTAGCAGCCGAGCGCAGCCTATTATCGCAAACTGAACGTCAGCCATCATGTCAGCATTCTACCTCCGGCCAGCGTTATTGAGTACACCAAACTCGAAGGAAACAAGATTCCTTACTAGGAATGCTGGGCTAGGCTGGCAAACTCACATCCTGTCGCTACCACCGACGGCACGGTTGGTCTCAGGTGTCTCGCCGGTCATGGGCTTCCTGGATCCGCTCCTCAGGGCCTGCTGAGGGTCCTTACGAGCAGCAGCCTGGGCCGCCTCCTTGGAGTCCGCAGGCTGGGGCTGGCTGGAATTGCCAGCAGCCTGCTGGATAGCCTGGGCGTTCTTCTGGTACTTGTAAACGGTCCAGTCAAAGACGTAGTCATACTGGAATCCCTCGCGGACGAAGAGATCACGGAAGATCTTGCGGAGATAGCTGTAATCAGGCTTGTCATCGAAGCGGAGGGAGCGGGTGTAGTTGAGGTAGATGGCAAACTCGTTGGGGAAGCCGCGGCAAAGAACCTCAGTAGGTGTGGTCATCTTCTTCTCCATGATGCGGTCGTACTTCTGCTTCTTGGTGGCAGCCTTAAGGCCCTGCCACGGAAGGGAGCCGCGGCAAAAGTAAAGCATAACATAACCAAGAGACTCCATGTCGTCACGGCGAGACTGCTCGACGCCGAGATGCGTGTTGATGGAGGCATAGCGGGCCGTGCCAGTAAGGTTCTTGTTCTCTCTGTAAGGGATGTGGAAGTGAGTCTTGGGATCTCTGTACTTCTTGGCAAGACCGAAGTCAATCACGTTGACCTGGTTGCCACGCTTGCCAATACCCATGAGAAAGTTGTCGGGCTTGATGTCGCGGTGGATGAACGACTTGGCATGGATGTACTCGATGCGGGAGATGAGCTGATCAGCAAGCAGCAAGACAGTCTTCAATGAGAACTTGCGGTTGCAGAAGTTGAACAGATCCTCCAAGCTGGGGCCAAGAAGGTCGAGGACCATGGCGTTGTAGTCACACTCAGTGCCGAACCAGCGGACAAAGGGGATGCCGACGCCACCGGCGAGAGACTTGTAGACGCGGGCCTCATACTCGAGCTGAGGATGCTTGGCCTTAACGCTTTCCAGCTTGATGGCAATCTCTTCACCGGAGATGATGTTGGTACCGAGGTAGATGTCACCGAAAGAGCCAGAACCGATCTTGCGACCGATCCGGTACTTGTTACCGACGCGGAGATCCTAGCCTTTCAGTCAGCAAAATGTATCCTTTTAACCTGGCCACCACAAAGCCATTAGGCAGTGGTGATTGGAATTGACGGAATGGGCGTACCATGGTAGTCATGTTTGCGGTTTGAAATTAGGGAGAAAGAGGGATCCCAGAAGATCAGTAACTATACCGAATAGATGTCAGTAAAAGGGTCATCAAGGTACGCATACGTAATGATGTCGGATGATGAGCTATCGAGAAAGGTCGGTGTCGCCCCAGGTGTTTTTACGGCAGTCCTTGCCCGGCTCGGTCACGATAGGTTGTTTGACTGCTCCAGGAGGTGACCCTGTGTGGCAATGGTGACGACAACATTTCCAAGAGACCTCTGCGAACACAATCACACCGTGCATCGGCCTGGAAAAGCGTCTGGACGGCGGCGTGGTTGGCAACGGCAACACCGCCCATCAGGACCATGTCAACACGGACGCGTTCGACAATGGCCTTGGCGACACCGCCATCGCTGGTGAGGATTATGGTGATGCCATTCCCGCCACCATGCCAAACAAGTTGTCGAAGCGATTGAACGACCTATCAAGTCGGTGTCGTTGACCGATGGGGAAGTGTGCATCCAGGTAAACGGCGGGCAAAGGCGGCCAGCACGGGCAGATTCGTCGGCGGGCCGAACCAGCAATCAGCTCACCGATACATGGCGGCAGCTGAGTGGAACCACCACCATGCGTGCAGCAACCTCCCTCACTCATTGGGGACGACGACCCGTCTGACGGAGATGATGATAGAATTTTTGACTCACTCTTCGGCGGGATATGTTCTCCTTTTGTAGACGGTCGTTGCAGACCGGATGCTGTGCTCAAGGGTCGTCGGGACCAGGCTGGCAGTAATTAATCGAGAGGGGCGTGCGTGCCGAAGAAGGCTGCTTAAGTGCTGTTGGATGCGTCGGGGGCGACCGAAATGCAGCTCAATCTGTACAGGTATGTGTTAAAATGCAGTCGAGAAGAAGCGTGCAGCAGTAAGCTGATGGACACGGGCTTGGTGTTGATGAATGGTGCAGCATGCGGAGAAAGAAAACGAGATTGTTTTTGTGGTTGGGGGTAGATTTTCTTACCGTCGTCGTCGGCGCCGGGAATTTTTAGGTCGTCGGTGATGGGACGGGGGGCGAGGGAAAGGACGATGTGAAGAGGGAAACGAGACGGCGAGAAAGGAGGAGGCAGTTTGGTGACTGGGACCGACTGGGACTTCTGGGCAGCCGACCGACCTGAGGACTGGGGACTGGCAGGATTTGAGACGGCAACGCCAAGTGCCAGCCAGGCTCGTCAGATCGACCAGGCCCAGCCAGCGCGCGCTCTTTTGGCTTGGTTCTTGGCGGCATCCAGCTGGCGAACTGACGGGAAGTGGAGGAGCCGTGATCCACCGCCCTCATCCATAGTGTCACAGTGCGGGCAAAGCAATGAGCCAGACACAGTGCAAGGTGAGTGAGTGAGTGAGATGGCGAAAAACGACTGGAGCACTCACTCAGGGCATTGGTGGGCGGAGTTTCATGTGGCTTCTGGGCGCGCCCTTTTCTCTGGCAACGTCCAACTGTCATCCAAAGATGTCCGAATGCAGGCTTGCCTTTCAAACAAACAAAATCGGCTGATTTGCCAGTTCGCCAGCCAACATGACAAGACGCCGGCAACACCCTACGACGGCAAAGAGGAATGCGGGCAGTGGACATCGGGCGAGGCAAACATGCTGCGCGCAGTAAGGTACCGACCTACTTAATCGGATAGAACTAAAAGGGTTACTCTACATAATGCGGGCAGAACCGCATCGTACCGACCTACCTGACCGAGGGAAGGCACACACCGCGCCTCCCATCCATATCACGCCCGTTGGACGAGGAAGCCTCAGCGTTTTGTTAGGCAGAAACTGGACGGGGCCCAATGGCCAATCCAGTCCCAAAGTGCCTGCCTGCTCTCACTGTACAATTGAGAGTTTGTGCTATATTGAGTGACTTGATTGGCTTCCGGTCCAGGAGAATTGAACAGTTCTGACTGCCAGGTAACCCCTCACGTCTGTTAACCTCCGATACGCCCAAATAATGGACACCTCAGCTTCATGTGTGTAGGAGGTACAGACACGAATCCGTTACTACAGCAATTGCGACAACTGCGACACATCGCCTCCGATATCAGTCAGCCTCGGAGGGAACGGCACTTTGGTCAAGTCAGGTGCCTTCTGGCTACTTCAGGGCACTACACTCAGCTACACTACCTCACATACCTACCTAGTGTTCTGTGGCCAATGTCCCGCTTTTGCCCCGTGCACAACTGCATCATTGTGATGCTTCACGGAGACTATCTACAACCGAACAGACGAAATGCAGGAGCCCTCTTTCCCAGAAATCAGATCAAGGGACAAAAGCACAACCAAAGTCCAACGTTCCATCATTTAAACCATGGACTGGCTGCTCGGTGTTATAGTACGCCAGGGCCCTGTAGTCGCAGTCGTCTGCTGATCCTACCAGTAGAGTTTGGCAAGCTTGAATACTTACTTATCAAAGCGATCAACATTCTCCACTCCGTGGGACAATCCTCTGTGACTGGCGTCCCGACAGCTTGGAACATACCGAACAAAAGCGCCCTTCCTGTCTTTTCCTTTCGTAGCTTCCTCACAAGGCCCCAGGAGTTCCGTGCTAGATATGCAAAGAACCTACGGCAAGTGGTTGGCAGCCAGAGGAGAGAGCCTATCAAAGCGGTCATGACAAGCCATATTGTTGACGGGCGCTTGTGCAATACACAGAAGCCGGTAGTCCACATGCAACGAGAGAAGCTGCGGAGAAGCAGCCACACCGAGACCTGTCAATATAAAATCTCAAAAACCGCTGCCGAAGATCACGGGTCTGGTGGACCAAAAAAGAGCGCACTGTGTCGTATTATTAGAGGACGTTAGGCGCGGCTGAGAGGCCAAGCCCTCCATGTCAGCGTCTCGCTGCTCTTGCAAGTACACTCGCTACTATCCTCGCTACGACGACTAGCAACCTCCGTCTGAACCCCTCTGTTACCATTCGATAGTAGTGTGTTCTTATACGATCAACATGGACAGAGCATTCCTCAGTCCTCACATTTATCATAGCTGGAAAAGGGCTACGAATATCCTTCCCTTGCTCATGTTCGGTCTGCCGTGCCAGGGGTACCTGGTCGTTTTCAAGACAGTGCCCGGAATTTCAATCCCCCTAGCCTTGCAGAGACTACGTGTAGTGTATCTTCCAACTACACGTACATGCAAGGCGGTGTCGGAGAAAAAAAATCCTCTTCAATTAACAAGCTCTACTTGCATAGTTCCAACTCATAGCCTTGGGAAGATCATTCATGAGCTTAGAAACTCTCTATCTCAAGCTGTCAGTAGGTATGCAGAACCTCATATCAAATCTCACTGTTAGCCGATAGGTTACAGAATACACCCGAGGCATAATGGAGCCGGTCTTGTCCGCCGGTGGTTCGCCTCCGCTTTGCTGCCCAAAACGCGACCCAAGGGGAAGACAAGGGTGACATTGATTTCCCGTGGCTCGATCTTTGAAAGCGGCAAACACATGCCATGATCCCTGCGCATAGCAATGCCCAGATTATCAAATTGTGTGTATCAGACAACATGCCAGTTGGAGGGGCATTGACACCAAAGCTCTTTTCTTTTCTTTTTTTCCCTTGTTCTTTTTTTTTCTTGCTCAAGGCAAATATCCTGAACGAGGGCCGCAGGGCCGTCAGAGTCGCTACACCGCCCTGACCGCCAACTGCAACAGAGCAATCCCATCAACCGACCCTTACCCATGCGTGCCATGCTGTACAAGGCGTTAAAATCGATAGTGTACAGACGGAAACGGAAACGGCAAAAGACAAAAGAAGAACATGCGCCCGATTCTAGAAGCTCAAGGCTACTTATGTGCAATAAGGTGAACTGTTACACCAATTTGACTCGTTCATTCACCGACACCTTCTAGATCCTCTTTTGTTTTCGCATGAAAGACTACCTCCCAACAGTTGTGTGTCGTGGGAGAGAGGCCAGAACCTCTACACTTACAGTTTCGGAGATCGCCAGTTCCAGGTTGCCCGGTTGCACTTTCGGGACATACTTCCTCTCCAGGAACATACCCGACACTTAGGTAACGAAACCGGAACGAGGATGGCTGTTAGGGATTTACCTTGAGAGAGACTCCAATTCGTTCCAACGTCCCGGATCGTGACCCATCAATCTGTCACTCTTCATGATTACCCAGTGAATTTGGTCAATATCCCCATCGGGCCCGGACACACCTCCCGCTAATGATCCATCATAAGACCTTCCAAAACACGCTTCACAGAAGATCTACCGCCCCGTAGGCTGGGTTGTTGGTGGAGTGTATGCATCTGTTCGGTTCCCAATCACTAACGGACAGAACGCTGTTGTGTCTCGAAACTGTCGATCATTCCCCATTGCAAGCTTCCTTGCTTTCATAGCGAAGAAGATTCTTCGCCCATCAGCTGACGGTCTTTGATACAAAACTGTCGTGGCACGCGACTAATGTGCGATTGGTCAAGAAAGCCACCTGGGATCGCCCAAACAAAACCAGCAGAGCAGGATGGAAGCTACGTAGTGTCCTAGAATTAGCCAACTAAAAGACCAATTGTGTCGAAGCTATTTGCCTATTGCAAGTGGGCTCGTGGGAAAGCGGTACTGCTAACAAGACGCCATGGTTTGAGCACGGGTAAATACTCCGGCTCCCGTACAAGTCTGATATACCATGTTCCTGAGTCGTTCAAGATCCATCAAGTCTCTTGTTGCCGAGACTTGGCCAGCCCTGAGGACAAAGAGAAGAACCACCCGCGGAAGAAGATATGGATCTCACATTGCAGCCACCTATGTCACTACTTGCTTGGGTGCCTGGGTATCCTCGAATCTGCGTCAATCGGGGACATTTCTGATCATATCCCGGATCCTGTCAATTTCAAGCTGTATGTGGCAGCCCGAGCTTTCCGACAATAATACCTAGGCGACAGACCGTTTGGGGAATGTCTTGCAAACGTCTATATCACTGTGTTTGAGAAGCTAAGTGGAAGCATCATCTCAGAGTGTGCGCTCCATGAATTGTGTACCTGATGTAGTATGTTACCTACCTCTACTCTTGGCTCTCATGGTCCTTTTCAGACGAGTGTCTGCTTGGTTAATGGTACATACTCCAGTAAACATTTTGAACCCACTTGCTCGCAATGGAATGGGCATGCGCCAAGACGGCAGTTGTACCGAACGTCGGGTACCTGGATATCGACATGGAAGGTGTTTTGCGGGAAGGGGCCAGGGATGATAGACTCTTCTCTTAACGAACGGGAAATACCCTGGGCATGATACCTACCTCTAGGTATACATGGAACAAACAGTCTTCCTTCTGCGCTCATCAACACTCTAAGCGACTCGCCTCGTATCTCTCACAAGTTGGTGGAGTAATGATTGCCATGTATACCTCTACTCCTACAGACTGAGAGCATCAAGACTGCATGTCGATAGCTTGATTCGGCCTTCACAAAGCCCATAGACGAATACTGTTGAAGCGAGGACTCAAGGAGGGCAAAGACAGTAGTGACTACTACACCTGTCCGCTGTGACGAGAGCTGAGTGACCACATCACCCAACACATACAGCCACTTAGAGGTACCTACCTCCACCTATGTCATCGGGATTATGTAGATAGTGCTCGTAAGTACCTACTCAGGAGGTAAGTTACTTCCATCAGGATTCAGTTCTGATGGTACCTACGGTAGTAGTAAGCATGCAATTCAAGTTCCCGGTTGTCACGTGTAAACAACCTTCCGTTGGTTGTTATAGTGAGCAAAGAAGTCATTGGTTAATCCTAGATTGGAGAGCTTAATCTAGCTGCACCTCTTTTGAGATTGTTGAACTTCATGTGGGACCGTTCCTTCGTTGTCGTGTTTCGTCAGCATAAAGCAGTGTCCGGTAATGTTGGAGGTTCATCATCCAAATCTCACGTACATATATCAGTATACATCTATATATATTATGATGGAAAGGAAAATCTTTGTGTCTGGTCTCTCTTGTGGTCTATCATTGTCATGGTTAGTGAGTCGCGTCTTGATACCACAGTTTTTATTATGTTCTTTTCCTCGGTAAACCCTCTCCCCATTTTCTCAACAGGTACGCACCTATCTAGTGAGACTGAGACATTCAAGTGGAAACATTGGCTTCAGTCATTGCTCGCTAGATGCTAGCTTTTGCACACCAACATCTCAATAGCTCAATCCAATGGTGATATGAACGATGGGGACGCTTTTATAGAAAGAAGATGCCATGTTGTCCGTCATTGCATCTTCTAGCAATGAGGTAACCTGTCGTTTGATTGTTGACCTACAAAGCATGCTCCATCTGTGTGTAGATTTCAACTAGGTAAGTAATCGCTACTCAAATCCAGCATATCGACGGACTCTCGCAAGTCATTGGCGGGGCCCTTCTTTGCTCCTTTGAGACTCAACGAGTACTTGGAGCACAGCGTGAAGCTTTTGCCAACAAGCTTCAACTGTAGAATATCCGGTGGCAATACGGGAAACTCACAAACGACCTCTCCCCAATAAAATGTCTTCTTGCGTGTCGAAGTGCCAGTGGTCCTATATAGTGCAAGCTCAACTCTGTGCGCTACCTGCTTTTCAACGCACGCTGGCCACAGGAGGGAGCAATGTTCAGATCGTTCCACCAATAACGTGATATTGTCGGCAATCGGATGTAGCATGAACCGAGCCGCAGGCATATCAGCATTCGAAGGGGTACCATGTTGGTGGGCTCGTGTACGAGTTTCCTAAGATTCACCGTTCACGGGGACACTAAAGAGTAGGACTTGTGGAGTGGTATATTCCTCTGTTTTGAGTTACCGCACGATGTCGGTTTACTACATCACTCGGGATCATAACGCTGTATTGTACAAGACACCTCTAGTTCACTGCTCAGCCCGACGACTGCCATTCGATCCATTAGAGCAATAACTTGGACACAGCGTAATCACATATGGTTGGGTGAAACCATGTCTGAATGCACGCTTGTATAGTGGTAAGTTGAATATGAGGTTGATCAAACCTCCACTAAAATCACTCCCATGGAAGTCATGGTATAGATAAAGACCAGTGTATATCGATGTAGGGTTGACAGTAACAAAGAAGGCATCAAAGCTCTCTGGGCTGTACACTTCCACTTTGGCTGTTGCGTTCAGCTGCGTGTTCCCCGAAGGCAAGATGGACAAGATAGACCCTTTGACCCCAAGCGTTAACCTCTTCCGAATTCTGCCAGCCAAGACCGGATTTGATACCCAATTCGGGGTGGTCTAGACAGATGAGGACACAGCCGCAATGTGACATATATGTAAGGCTCCTATCGTCGAAGCTGCTTTGATATGTGAGGATACTACCCGACAATTTCTCCTCGAGTGGCTGTCAAGTGACTGGAGAGAAGGCGGGTATTGAAAAGGGGTCTCGCAGGTCCCTGTGCGTCCGCAGTACAGAAGAAATTCGGGAAAGTCAAGAACGAGCCACCCTGAGTAATTCACTTCTTGGGCACTGACATGCCAGCGGGTTGACGTATATCAAATCGCATATAGGCCCACATTGTTAATAAAAAGGCCCAATTATTGCTAATCGTTGTAATATGTGAGCGGCTTCATGAATAGAGCCGGACTGGCACCACACAGACCGAACGGCTAGTCTAGCATATTGGCGCCTGCCCAAAAAGGGAATCTGTGGGGAAGCTTCGTTAGGTTGTTTGCGAGTTTCCCGAGCTTCTTCGGTAGCTAGAGGTACCTAAAAACCACGAGGCCTTTATAGACGATCATGGACACCGTTCAGTATAGCGAGATATGTGTCCTGGTCTCGGGTTCGACATCTCCCAGGTTGCTGCTGTCTTCATTCCTGCAACTTGAAGCAGAGAGAAGACGTCGAAAGCAATTCAAGCGGCGCAACTAACTTCGTGTAAGGTACCTCTACGTTACATCGCCGTACCTGACTGTGCTTGGCGCCTCTGTATGCACCCCACAAGGAATGAGACGAGGAACGTGAACAACCTAATGAGCGGGGCCTTTTGCGGTACTAATTCGTTGTAAGAACTGACAAGTGCCTCCCTAGACTAGGTCCTAGGGCCTCAGGCCCCTTTCCGTTGTAAGGTACAGCGGTCAATATCTGCGTTAGTCTTGAATGATTCTAAGCTGGTCCGAGCTCCTCGCGGCAGATAGTTAACAGCCCTTTGATGTTAACGTTTGAAGCCCATACAAGTGGAAACCCCAGATTTCATCCCCTTCATCTACCTCTCTAATGATCCATTTCTGTCCTCTGGTTTTCATTTCCCTTTTCCCATCATCATTTTCCCATCGTTAGTTTCTCCTTCGATCTCTTGCCCCCAGCGGTTTGGATTTCTCCTTCTCATTGGAGGTATTCGGTTTTCGAGGCAACGGAAGAAAACCTTCGCACTATCAGCTTACCCCAATTCTCCAAACTAGGTATCCCGACTCCAAACGTTGAAGAAGAAACTGGTCGGACGGATCCATTTGCCCTGTGACGCAAACTCTCTCGTATCCGGATTTAGCCACCTCTAACAACTTCCAGTAACTCTCCTTGATTCTTGTTGATTCATTGCTTCATAAATTCATGGCTTCATTTCTACGGGAGTTGGAGTCGATGTTCAATTAGCGTTAAGAGTTCGAGAGTCAACCCCTGCTGCTGACAGGGAACCGTCTTCTACCCAACTTTTTTCCAATTAAGCCTAACGCAAACATTGACCGCCGTACCCTTGGACGTTGACCCCTTTCTTGACCGGATATGAATGCTTTCCCCCCTGTTCCCCACAAGCGGCTGATAAGAAAGAGGCAAAAAAGGGTAATTGTCTGGTTTGGTTCCTATCTTCTTCTCGGATGCTGCCACTGAAGTATGGGGTAGGATTGCGCGGTCCAGGGGTCCCTAAATCAAGGGCCCAGGTCTATCCTTCGCAGTGGCTGATTACGCTACGGACAGGTGCCCTGTATAACCTCATGTCGACTCTGCTTGTCAACTCGTCCTTTTCGGACTTGGGGACACAGTACTTGGCGCAGAGACTGGGGCCGGTTGTCTTCGGTTGTTCGCATCCTAAGCAGGTTTGAGGCATCTCTACGTAGCATTGCAGATCCAAAACCCAAAGCCCAAGACACTAACGAGGGTATATGTAAGTGAGCCTGGGAAAGCCCCCCAGCTTGCACACAGATTCTGTGGGAAGCCGAAGACGAACTGCCCGAGTTTCTGCAATATTGCGTCGAAGGATGGTTCTCATGCAGTGACTTTCTGGAGGTTATGTAGCAGCATGTAGCATCTGCGACTTCCTGAACGGTCCTCTGTCTCAAGGATACATGGACGTGGACATGAAGCTGGCCTCTTTCTCAAGGAGGGTGTGAACTTAGAAACCGAGAAAGACGTGAGCGCTTCACTGGAAGCCCCCCCAGAATAAAATAAGACAGCTGCTAATCGCTTCCAGCTGCTTTTACATTTCTTTCACGTGGAGTTGATCAATGTATGGGGAGATATTCAAGGAGGAAGCCAGTTGGTGATCTTCGCACAGCATCACCACCGTAGGAAGGTGTTGTCTTGGGTGATACGCGCGTGTTGAAACAGCAGCTCGGACTCGGTGGAAGTTGCACATCAGTCGGATCCGATGGTTGGAGTTACTGAGTGCTCAGTAAGGTCTCGTCAAGATGGGGATCCCCAGTTTGGAAACACCCTAACCTTAGACACGCGAAGCCCAACTCTGTTTTATTGCTCAAGTGCTTCTTTTTTCATTGCGACCGGCAGCGGTTGTGGGGCCGACCACTCAGAGCTCGAGTTGACCACGACCGCTACCTCTAGGGATCTTGGGGCCTGGGCTTCATCCCGGCTTTCTTCCATGGAATACAACGACAACATTGAGACTGATCATGGCATTATTCTTGCAGACGGACCCATGTCAACATAGATGCTTCTCACGTGGCATCGATCAGACCATCTGAACAGTCGTTTTAGCAGACGGACCGCCCATGTGAGAAAGGAACACGACCGGAAACACCAACACGGCAGAAGCAGGTGCCGCCAAAAAAAGCCCATCTTGCAGCTGGGCGTGCAGTGGTGTCGATGGCCCGTCGATGGAACATTGATGGGGAATCCAGGGCGAGATGGATCATGCAGGCCAAGCGTGGAGATGATCCCAAAGGGGTATGGTCGCCCTAGCAAAAAAAAGCCACCAAGGCACCTGGTGTGAGAGGTGCGTCTTGACATGGAATCTGGAGATATACTTCAGTCGGGTATTTAGTCTCAAAATAACTGACAACAAGAGAGAGATCATCCGGTCGCCGCCGTCCAAAGGGAAATCCGAGTTGCACAGATCGTCGTGTCCTCCAAAGCTATGCCTGGTTAGTTAGGTTTTTCTTTTTTGCTTTTTATTTCTTCTCTTTTTCCCTCCACATCTGAAGAGAAACCCATTATTCCCCGCAACAAAACATCGTCACCACCCGCACCGCCGTGGTCACCTGTCACTCTCTGCGCAAGTGACCTGTGACCATCCGTTTCTTTCTCTATATCGCCGTGATCTATGTACCGCGTTGGCCGCGCTCAACTGCTCGCCGTCTTGCACCAGGGGCGGTTTCTCCATGATACTGATTGTCTACTCTTTTTGTGTTATCATTTCCATCCAGAACAGAGACAGGCACGATAGCGTCAAGATACATTAAAGGGTGAAGCGAGACCCTTTGGCAATTCGGTTGGGGATTGCTCATTGCGCTCCTCTCGCCCATCCCCACCACCTCCACCTATCAAGTAACAGCCGGCACGGGAACCCTCGTCTGCCCCCCCCCCCCCCCAGGACTTTCCAAGAGAAGTCGGTCGATTCCCGTTGCAATCTCCTTTTTCGGATCGCTCGCGGTCACTCTGCCCGCCTCTGCCCGCCTCTGCCCGCCGAAAGACGCTGCCACTGGCACTGGACACTACCGCTGGGAAGTCAAAGTCGACCTCGCCAGCACCCGACAATCCCTTCGCTCCGGTCCTCCCTTTTTCCTCTCCTTCTGTTCGCACTCCTCCAGACTGTTTGTCACTGGACATCCACACCAAGGATCGATATTCGCACTCCCTTTGTGCTTGATCGTGTCCACGGCCTTGCACCACACCGTACACAACTGCAGTGCCCTCCCTGCTACACCTTTACTTACCATTACCCACGACACTGATCGATCCTGGCCGGTCGACAAGAAAGAAGCATCTCAGACTAAACACTCTTATTTTCGCTCACTCTCTCATTCATCCCAAACACCACCACTACTCCCAGCTCTGCAGTGAGCTTAGGATCCTCTGCGCCGCCGGCTTCAGACACCGCTCAGCCTCGAGCCCAGCAAGTCTCGCACTCCCATCGTCCGCCACTTTGCAGTTGCAGTCCAGCCGTTGGTCAGCCGACTCGAGACCAAGTTCGCTTTACGCAACCACGCATAAAAAAAAAGCCGACCGCCCGCCCGTGTCACATCACTGGGACCGATTCGGACCTCAAGGACGTCGAAAACAGCAGGGAGAAATATAGACCTTTCAGATTGAAAAGTGTCGCTAGGCCACGGCCATTTCGGGAACAGAACGGGAAGCGCGATCGAGCAGCAGCAATCGATCTGGGAAGCAGTGCTTGCATATTCGTAGTGAACCATCCTTCACGGCATATCACTCAAAGACCCCGCGCAATCGGGTTCGAGTTCAACGTCGAGCGTCAATTAACAAATATACACACCGGCTGTGGCAGCGTTGCGTTGCGTGGCAAAACCCAGCCCTTCACGACTCATCGTCCAGTCGGAACCCACGGCCGTTGGCTGATTCAGGTTCCAAGGGACATTGGAGATCGACCTGTTGGCTGCCTGCTCTTTTATACTTAGCCAGGCACAAACCATCCATCACCTCCTCCGGGCAATTCGTCCATTCTGCAAACCCAAGTGCGCGACCCGAACTTCTTATCTGGTATGACGCGAGCCCACGGCACGGCATCCCAGAACCGCAAGACACTTTGAAGAACTGTATCACAGACCGCGCGTCCGCATCCCGCAGCACGCATCCAGAGCGATACGGCAACACACGGCACCTGCTCAGATAGCTCAGACCTACAACCAGCGTTGGTGGCCACGCAAAACCGGGCAATCCAACAACCACCAGCATCCACACCAAAACGAACGACGTGCACACCTTTGCATTCCAGCAACCCTCCCCCCCCCCCCCCCCCCCCCCCCCCCCCCCCCCCCCTTTTCAGTCGGAGCAGAATGGTGAGTATCTGGTTCTCTTATATATCTTTCACAAAGCACCCGACCCTGTGCGATCTGCTCCCCCTTCTACCCCTTTCCCAAACACACATGGCCCCCCGCTTGCATGGCTTTGTTTAGCGGCCCCCTTCAATTGCAGCAGAATAGAAACGGCCGATCCACCCATTGGCATGTTCTGAAGGTTGCCGCATTTCCCACTTCCCGGTTTTTTTTGGTCCATCTCTGTTCCATTGGGGGGTCTCGGTTGGTCTCTTGGCTGCCCTAGGCGCTACCCAAGTTATCAGTGCGCTCCGCCGTTGAGTCCGCTGTATCATGTCGAGGAGATTGCCGTTTCATATCCCTATCACAAGCGTCACTTGCATGCATGGTGCCGCTGCCCCTAAACCCACCTTCTTTTTCCTTGATTGACGGCTTGCTGACGCTCTGGGTTTTCCCCCCTGACCTGGCATTTAGATCAGCGGTCTGCTGGCTTGTCGCTCAATTCAAACAATCCTTTTCGCAACCGTGACCGCACCTCTCCCACCACTTCAGGACCTCACGTCTCTCCATTTGACGATCCCCCTCCGAGACCTACCTCGCGGAACCCTTTTCTAGACATTGGAGCTGCCAACAGCACTCGTCCTTCACAAACAACCAACCGATCAGTTTCCGATACAATGTCTGGCTTTGACAAGAGGTCGTCCGCCACGGCCGAGGACCTGTTTGTAGGTTGCCCCCAATCCTCCCACCTGCGGCTGTAACAAGTCACAAGCCCTCATTTGCGGGGTACCATGGAGACAGATTGATGTCGTACCGATTGACTGACATTCATTTCGTAGGCTTCCATCACGCTCGATGACAGACCATCTGGCTCAAAGCCACCCCCGCCGCCGGTTGCCCGCCGACCTGTCCCTCCCCCAGGAGCCAAGTCCAGAGGACCTCCTCCCGCTCATCGCCCCTCTCGCTCTCAAGAGGAAGATGTTCGCTCCAGGAAGCCTCGTGGAAACGAAGATAGTGGCACCCTCATCGACATCGACTCTCCCCCGCAGCAGCGAAGAACGGAGAGGCGTCCACGCAGGAACTCCGATACGTCTGTCCTCGATTTGACCGAGGATGAGAAGGAGCAGAGGGCCCGTGATGCCAGGCGGCGTGAGCGTGAGCGTGAGCGTCGCCATCGTGAAAACAAGGAGAAGAAACCTACCAACCGCAAGCTCGACATCATCGACCAGCTTGATGCCACAAGCATCTACGGAACCGGAAGTGAGTTGTCCCGATATTCAAGTCTGCTTTCTAGCGCTAATCAACCTCATCGACAGTGTTCCATCACGATGGCCCATTCGATGCTCTCAACCCCCACCGCAACAAGAATGGAAGTCGGCGTGCTCCTATGGAAGCCTTCCCTGAAGGCTCGCTGAACAACAGTCTGGGTGGTGCTGGACCTTTGAACCCCCGACCCGATCATGCCACATTCATGGGTCAACACGACGAGGAGGCCTACAGAGATTGGACTGTCAGGGACAAGGGCCTTCCGTCCAAGAATGAGCTGCCTGTTTTTGACCCCACTTCCCGCGGCAGCGCCATGCATGGCGACGAGTCCCTGGGCCTTGGCACTTCGACCTTCTTGGAGGGCACACCGGCTGCGCGTACCGCGATTCAGCAACGCCAGGATGAGCTTGCTCAGGAGTTGACTACCAATGGTCTGGCACGCAAGAAATCCCTTGCTCACCGGATACGCAACATCAACAAGAGCACCTCCCGCGAGCGAGAGTTCCAGTCTCTAGGCAGACTCAACAGCACAGATTACAACTACACAAGATCTCCTCCAGGCGAGGGTGGTAGAACCTCTAACAGCATGAGTACCCCCAACTCTGAACGCAACCCCTTCTTTTCAGAATACGGCCAGGGGAAGGGAGGAGAGGAGGGCTTTAGTGTGCGGAAGACCGACAACAACAGCCCTAGAGGCAACATGGAGCGCCGGGCCACCACAGATGCGGCCATGACCCTTGAGGAAGGACAGCCAAAGCCATCTGGTATTCTGGGCCGCATGAAGAGCTTGAAGGGCGGACGGAGGACCCGGCCGGCCCCTCCCGGCGCTGACGCTGGTCCTGTGCCCTCGCAATACGCGTAGGAACGAGGATTGTCGTGGGTGAACGGCGTAATGGCGACACGAGCTAGCAACACCTGAAGCCGAAGTTTACTGAGTTGTTCTACGCCAATATTTGACGTGAGGAATTGCGAAGCACGACATATGGCTCTGTACACGGCCGCTGGGATCGTTCGGGCAGGACCTCCGTTCTGGGCAATGGTAATTTTCTCGGTAGTCACATGGGAGGAATGGATTGCGGCGTGCGGGAAACCTCTTGTACAAAAAAATTGCTAATTTTTGCTTTTGGTGCGCAAATGATGGGAGGAGAGTAACAGGCGTGCTCGTTGGGACCGCCCCTCCTATGGTGCTCTTATTATCTTCGTTTCCTCTCTGCCTGTTTAGTTTTTGTTAAACGTCGATTGGGTCCGACGATCCCTCTTATCGGACGGTTGTTTTTCGCGATCGGTTTTTTTTCTTTTTTCTTTTTATGCATTGTTTCCTCCTGCAGCTGCTTTCAACGAGAATCAACGCACAGTACCATACCGAGTTCACCATGCACATGATTAAGGGCATTACCTTTGGAATTCGACGGTTTACTCGTCCTTGAACAACAAACATGGAATAGTGTTTGTTGTATGTATGTATTATTTAACATTTGAGAAAACGAATGATCGACTCTGGTACATCTGCAGATTTGCAATCGGTGACTGTTGGGTATATTTTGCCCATGTGTCGTGATAACGACTTTGCTACAGTCTCGAAGTTTTTCTAATCCGTGGTTCTTGAAGCAATTCAGTTTGCATGTTGTCTCCAACTCGCGCATTCTTGGTACGACAATTTTGAATTTCACCAAACAACCCAAGTCAACTTACCAAACGAACCAGGCCGGAAACTGCGCTGATGATGAACAAAACCCCAACCCAACCCCCACTTTGTTTTTCTTTTAGGAGCGAACTCTTACCTACACAATTACCGAAACATCATCCTACATCAATCCTATACACAACTTCGTCACCCATGAACTTTACTTAGGCGGAAGCCATGACCACCATTCCCAAACCCAGCATCCGCAAACACAGCAACCACAACGCATCCCGCCCATCGCACCTTCCCCCCACCCTTCCACCTCCACAACCCCTCCCTGCCTCTCTTCTCCTCTCCCAACAAGATCCCAGGCTCTCACAGCTGCTGATGCACGATCGCAATGGCTTCTTCTCCACCGGCTGTCGCGAGCTCGACTCCCATGTCCTCCTCAACGGAGGATTCAATGGAGGAGGAGGCTCAGGAGGATTCGAGGGCGGTTGTGTGGTCGGTCTAAGCTGCCAAGAAGAAGAGACGATCGGTTTGGCAATTGGATTGCAGGTTATTGCAAGGATGTTGTTGTTGTCGTCGTTGTCGTTGTCGTCAGGGTCAAAAGCAAAGGCCATGATCATCACGACACTTTCCACGACTTCTTTGCTTCCTAGGTTAAGATTGGCGTTGGTAAGTGAGGCTAGGGTGCTTCAACAGGGGAATGGCAACGCACACCAGGTGGTGGATAGGCGGGTGATTAAGAGTTGTTTGGAGAGGGTGTTGGTAGCGAGGGTTTTTGATGTGGAGGGGTTGAGGGAGGTTTTGAGGGAGTTGGAGGAGGTTGAGCCGACTGTTGTTACCCATAGTGACGGGAAGGAAAAAGAAGGAGAAGAAGAAGAAGAAGAAGAAGAAGAAGAAGAAGAAGAAGAAGAAGAAGAAGAAGAAGGAAAGGGAGTAGAAACAGGGGAGAGGGTAACGGACGGCAAAGATGGTCTACCAGACCTAATCATGATAACCAACACCTCCCACCTCCTCAACACTCTCTTCACCCGCAACAAGACCGGCAGCGACAGGTCCGCGGCGCATAACTCGGCGGTTCAGCTTTCTGATCAACTTCGTGGGCTTAGTAGGAGGGGACCATTAGTGATGCTTTTGAACTCGGTGACCTCACCAACCTCTTCGTCCTACTCCAATAGTAACTCAACTTCGATGTTCGACGACGACAACAACAACAAGAAAGGACCAAAGCAACCAGACCTCAGTATCATGCGCTCAATCTTCAACCCACCACCACCTCTGGCACCTAGTATGGAGACAGCACCGGGGTATATGGATGGCTTGGTTGGACATACTGCTGCTGGTGCTGCGCCTGCTGGAAGTTACAGAGGCCCCGGGGGGTATGGAGGAGGACGTGGAGGATACGGCAACCATGGGGCCTATCTTCATCACCAAACACGAACCCAATCAGCAGTAGCCGCCGCGGCATCAAGAAGAAACAAACCCTCGTACGGGATGGTCTTCTCCCAAATGCTTGATTTACATTTATTATGCACTAAAGTGCCTAGGGGCAGGACTCGTCACGGCGGAGGCTACGGAGGGTATGGTGGGTATGTATGGGCAGTGGAGGTATTGCTGGATGAGCTTGGGGTTTATGAGGGCTTGGATGAGGTTTTGGGCAAAGTTGGAGAAGGGCAGAGTGAGCCACAGGAGAAAAAAAGGCAAAGGGAAGAGGGGCAAGAGGAGGAGAGGAAGGAGAAGGGCCTGACTAGAAGGAGTAGGGAGCAGAGATGGGGAGCTGTGCAGATCGAGGAAGGGAGTGGGAGGGTTGTCGATGCTTTTAGATAGGGGATTTGGGGAGATGGAGGTTATGGAGGGGGGGTAGAGAGGGGTGTAGGAGGAAGTGGCTGTTGGGAAGGTTATCTATACTCGGTTTCTGGTGGACCAGAAGATTCGAGATCATCGAAAGCAGGGTTCCCTACTTGATACCTTGCGTTTGGATGTATCAAATGACCCTAAATGAGATGTCCCGCTGATATATTGCTTGCGCTTGCTTTTGCCTCAGCAACGGCATTCAGTTTTGGATCTCAACAGTACGAGGACATGGAAACATTGCGACAAAGAAGCCCAAAAACCATCTATTATGTACAACTCCACGCTACAAAGGAAAGTAAGGAGTGAAAGCTACCAAACAAAAGAAAACAAACTATCTATTCCACGAACTTATCACACTCAAGTCCACAACCCTCCATCATCCCTCCGCCTAGCAAATCAACAGCCGACCTAACCCCCTAAGCCGGTATAGTCCAAGCAACCAAATCCTCCCTAACCTCAAACTCATCCACCTGTCTTGGCTTATTATACCCACTATATCCATACGCTCCTCTACCCGGCCCACTACCAAGCGATAAAGTCGCCAGACTAGCTCCACTATCACTTCGATCGCGTCCCCTAAAACTATCCATTCTTCCAATATGACTTTCATAGCTTGGGTATCTGTCTCCATCCGTGGTGACAACTCCCCCCATGGAAGCAGCGTCTTGATATTGGTAGAGGGGGTTCAAGTGGGCAGCGTGAGTGGGTCCGACGGGCGCAGCAGGGGAAAGCATCTTGCCTAGGTCCCGGAAGGCGGGGGAGAGGCCATTGTTGAGGGAGGTGTTGATTTTATTAACGGAAGAAGCCGAGGTTGCGGGGCGGTTGTGGATGTAACCATTGCCGTTGAGGTTATTTGGAGTGTGGTTGTTAAGGCTGTTGAGCAGGCTTCTGAGGTTATTGGCTTCGTCTCCCGCTCCCCGGGGGTCCCGGGTGAAACCGTAGTTGTTGATGTTATACCAGTTGTCTTTGTCGGCGGCGCCTCCTTCTTGCTCATTCTGTTGTTGCTGCTCCGTCATCATGGTCCGAATGCTCTTATCACTCGTTCCGCTGTGGTGGCGGATGTGCCGCCTTATGCGTGCCATGCTTCCTGGAGTTTGGGTTCTTGAGGGGGCAGCGGTTTGAGGGTGGAGGGTATCTTTGTTGTTGTTACTGTTGCCGTTACTACCGCTGTCTTCATCTCCAGAAGCCGAGCCGCTAGTGGGTTCATCGCGGTGCTGGATGTAGCGGGATCGAGAGGAACCGGCGCTCGGGGTGCGGTAGGTGTTGGACTTGTTTGGTCCGGGAGTCGTTGGCACTACCGGCGTGCCGCCCAGTCCTATGGAAATGGCGGCCGCGAGCTTATCACGCTGGTCACGGTAGTACTGACCCGAGGTGGAGCGGAGGTGGTGTTCGTGTCCTCCTCCGAAACTGTGCTTCTTCCTGTGTCCCGCACGTACGCCACCGTCTCGGTCTCCAAAGCCGTTGGCGTTGTTTCTGTACCCGCCACGACCGCGCGAGATGGGCGAAGGGGTGTTTGCTGCTGAAGACATGTCCGTTCGGAACCCGTCGCCTCCAGAGAAAATGTCCTCAATGCACTGATCGGCTGTCAACTCGCCCGGCTGCGATTCCCAGCTGGCAGCCAGCACCCGACGGTAGCAGTCCTGCAATTCGAACAGGTCCCGCGACTTGTGGCTGAGACTAGGCAACTGGCCCAGTGCCAGGTCGGCCGCGGCTTGGTGGTGGTTGCGGACGACGTTGTGGGCGTCGGCGTTAGGGTCCAGCACGTCACCCGCCACGAGACCGGCGATGCCGCCAAAAACGGGAGCGGTCTTGAGCGGCGGGGCGATGAAGTTGCGCTCGCCCTCGACTTGGATCATGAGGATACTGATTTTAAGGGTTGAGTTGATCTTGCTATCCTGCATTAGGTAGCGGCGCACCACGCCGTCTTGGACGTCATCTGCCGGGGTCGGCGTGGCTGTCGTAGCGAACGTCTTGGTGGTCATGGCCGTCATGGGACGTTCCGGCTCCTTTTCCTCCGCATCAGGCCGTAAATACTGGGGGCTGTTGCTGTCCGCTGGAGCCGGTGTAACCGCGCTTAGTGAGCTGCGATTACGGATGTGTCCGAACCGGAAATCGACCGCTGCCGGACCACCCGGAGATCCGAGAAACGGAATGAAGCCGGCTCCAACACCATCCCGGAGGATGGTTTCACTCTCCTCGACATACTCAGCTAGGTTGAGGCGGACGACACCTAGGATGGTTTTCTCTTCCCTGGCCGGAGCTGGGCCGTTACCGTTCACTGTGCCATTGGTGTTGAAGAGCTGCAGAACCTCAAACTCGATCGGGCATTCTGTGAGGTTGTTGTTACGGTCAACAGCAATGCGGATAGGGATGACTTTTGAGTAGTTGTAGTCAACCCGGTGGTTGGCAATGGGGCATTTCTGCGTCTTGCCGCGGTGCTCCGAGTGAATGCTATGTGGGAAGTGCCATTTGATCAGGGACCCCCCAGAGACGAGTGGCACATTGTTCAAGTCATAGATCTGGAGCTTGAGTTAGACGATGACCTTAAGCAAAGTTCAAATTGAGCACGACTTGCCTTGAGGTGTAGTTCGAATTTGGGCTAGAGCAAAGAAATTAGTACTGTGTAGGTTCCTGTAGGTAACCGGAAGGGAATGAATGGGTGAATAAGTACGAACCTTTTTACCCTTGCCGACTAAAGGAATGTGAACCATATCAGCTTAACGAGTCACGACCGACGGGTAATTTGTAGGCAGATTCAGCGTGTTGAGGGAAATGTCCATCCCATAGTGCTGGAAGTGCCGGGAGACAAGATGCAGCAACGTCATGCACAACAGGACGGACGTTCATAGTCAGGTAGGGTTTGGGGTTAAGGAGTGATGATGAGCTGGAGATATGGATGGAGGGGCGAGTCCGCATTGAGACGAGTGGGAAACTGCGAAGGTGGGTGGGATGGCGGGAATGAGGTGGAAGGGATGTGATGAATAAAAGGACCAAGAGGGAGGAAGGCTAGTCATGCTTACTGAGGGCTGCCATGGCTACATGCGACGGATTCAGCAGGTATTTCCGTCGTCCGTCTCCAAAGTACGGTACGTAGTCTCAGGTCTGTAACTGTACCGGATCGGTCGATCCAGGCTCCTGTGGTTGAGGCCGACACAAAAGGGGCGCTTCAAGTTCCCAGCCTCAACGTGCGCTTTGCGCCCTTCTCGGATCAAGTCGGCGATATCGAGATTCCAACAACGCAATAGCGGCAACGGGACTCGGAAACAAAACCTCAGGTCTCGTCAGTGAGAGAAGTGAGATGCTGGAGTCGTGCCGTTGAGGCGTCTCAGGGATGGCTTGGCATGTATCGCGGACGAACACAGTGGTAACGTAAGGTATTCGGTATTACCCCCCTATCAACCAAAACTAGGCAACAAGACAGCAAAGACCTAAGATGTGTGTGGGTGGATGAAAACTTTGGACTGCCGGTTAGTCATGCTTCCATGACAGAATCTGAAAAAAAAAAAAAACCCTTTCTTTAGCCCAACAATTTTTCCGGGCACATTTGTTATACGTGCGGCACCACGGATATCATGGATGTCCAGGCAGCCCCTTAAATTAAATGAACTAATGTCAAACGGGAATGGCGATGAAGACGATGGTTTCCATTTCGCCATAGGTACGGCCTCACTTCATCATCCACGAGTTTACAGAACTCACTGTACGCACTCGCCACGAATTCTTCCTGCAGAACTCTCATCAGGACGGGATAGCGGAGGTGATGTTGGAACAATGTTCAAGACTGGGGAATGCCGAGCTTCTGGGCTGTGATGCTGCTGGGGGGGGGGGGGGGGGGGGGTTACGCCACTGAAGGGACTGCGCCAAGAGTGCCTGTCCAGGATGCCGTGGAATCGTCAAGGAACGGGACCTGAGTTTGGACAATCCACCAAGTGGGAACACCTCCCCGCTTCCAAGACCCACTAGCCGATCGACTGATAAGCCCCGATAAGAGCTTCAGAAATTCCATCATTCGTTCCTTGTCGGTCGGCGCCAGTGATGCAGTCACTGAGCAAGCAAGACCTGACCAATTCCTCCAAGTACTAACACTACACCACCACCCCAATTACCTCCATGTGCCGGATACAAGCGCCAACGCTCACGGAACCATAGTAGGTATTCACCATGGATATTAATAAAAAGAAACAACCCACCTCTGGTAAGGTGGCCGATTCCAAGAAGCGCAAGGAAGCCCCATCCGCCGCAGCGACCAGCACCAAGAACCAGCACCAAGATTCGCGTCCTCCAGCCCGGCCACAAAAGCGCGTCAAGTTTCAAGATGCACGCAACATTCGTAGCCAGCCTTCCGATGCCGCCCTTGACGATGGAAAGCTCGATCTCCAGAAGTTCCTCAATGCCCGCGAATTCGAGATCAAGGCCCTCGAGACGAGCATGCGAAAATGCAAGAGCGCCAACGCCACCCGGGTTTTCCAGCAGGTACCGCGCGAGATGAGACGGCGGACGGCGAGTCACAACGCCAAGAGAGTTCCCAAGAGGCTGCGCGACAGGGCCAAACGAGAGATGATGGAAGACAACACACCGACCGTCGAAGCGAGGAAACGACGACCACGCACAACACGCGCCAGGATACGTGCCGAAAACGCAAAGCGACTCGACAAACTGGCCGCAAAGAAGAGGAAACGATCGTTGCAAAACGAAGCCGGCGGAGAGAATAGGGACGCGCCCGGAAAGACGACGATCCAGACGAGAGCCCCGAGACCCAAGATACGACGTGATACCCTCAACGAGCCCCCGAAGCCAAAGTCCAAATTCAAAAAGAGACAGATCAACAAGACCTGGCTCCCTACCCATCTATGGCATGCCAAACGAGCGACAATGACCGAGCCAACCAAGCCCCTGTGGCGATTTGCGGTCCCCTTGACACCGACGCAAAAATGCTATCGACCGACCCACCGAGCTTCTGGACAAAAGGGAACCGTGTTCTGGGATACAAGTTACATGAGCACATCCAGGCTCTACGGAACAGTGGGAGGCATTCAGCAGGTTCTCAAGGCGCTAGGGCTGATTCAGGAGAGTCTATGGGGTAACCGTGGCAGAAAATGGAGAAGTGGTACGAGGACATGGAGCGGTATGGTGAGCAGACGACAAGGGAACTCGAGAAGAAGGGACATTGGGCCTGCTACGATTCTATGGAACCCTACTCCGACTGCTGAGACTGCTGCGCCCGAGTCAGACATGAAGACCCAACGACAAATCTTGATTAGAACACACCCCTCATGCTTCCTTGAACTCTTCGACGAGCTGGTTAAGCTTGCAAAGCTACAGACACCCCAAGTTCACATCGAGGATTTGCGTTTCGAAATCGGTAGCATCGAGCTTACCGGACCCGGATCCACAGAGACGTTGCTTGCTGTACTCCAACCATATTATACCGAGGAGCGCCATGGACAGGTCTTCTCCTCTCTAGTCGGGGTAACCAATCCCGCTTCTCTTCCTAAAGATGCAGTGCTGGGCTTCTCAATCAAGGATCCGCGATTGTCGTATCCTCCCAAGCGGGTGGACACCGCCAGCAAGGTTTGCGATCCCGCCTTGCTTGATACTTTGGCACAATGGCCTGTCGAGGAACAGGTGAGGCCATATGGGCTCTTCGACCGTGATGTTCGCCTCAGAGCTTCCAGTCTACCACCCCAAAAGTCCATCAATCGCCGAAAGGGCGCCAGTATCCCGGGGCAAGAGATGCAAGTTACAGCAGCGGACCCTCCTATACCCGTCATCGCGTTCGCCTCCAGGCCGGCAGCTGGTGGTCAGGCGCAGGGAACATGGACACTGTTGGCACCATGGAAGTGTATTCTGCCGATATGGTACAGTATTGTCCATTATCCCTTATCCACAGGAGGCAATCCTCGGCTAGGGGGGTTGAATGAGCAGCGGCAGATCGCTTTTGAACAAGGGACTGCCTGGTTCCCTGGGGATTTTCTGGGGACGAATGCGGGTGTCGTTTGGGAGATGGAGCAGCGCGCGCAGCGCAAGAAGGCCTGGGATCGACGGCCAAAGGGCAAGCGCATCGAATGGGCCTCGCTGGATCTCGGCGCTGGACGAAAGGGCGAGATTGGAGATGGCCTAGCGTGCGATTTTGAACATCTGTTCGGTTTGCCCACAGCCCCTTTGCCGAGCTCATCCCCATATCAATCTACCTCGGATGTCGATCCAAATGCAATGGACGTCCATCCTGGGGATGAGGCTGAAGCCGCGGCCAAGTTGGGAAAGGCGCACAAAGATACTGTGCCGTCTTTGGCGACGGTTGAGCAGATGAAGAAGACAGCGTTTAACGCCCTCATCTCCTCGGCAGATTCGAGCAGACCTCCCCCACGGTCGATCATCTCGGTCAACATCACATTTGCGACGAGAGGCGTCGCAAACGCGTGCGCCAGGATCTATCGTCTCCCATCACGGCCTTCAGCAACGACGACCCTCCCTTCGTCAGAGGCCGAGGTACCCGCTACTGATCCAGTCGCGGCTGGCATAGGGTCTCTACCTGCGGATCTCCGCGATCATTGGCTTCAAAAACTTCCCAGCAAAAAAAGCGGCAGCGGGTCTTCCAAAGCCACCACAGCACACGCAGCACCACACATGCCTCGCGACGTCAGTCAGGGTACTCGAAAACAATTGATGGCCAAGTCTCTCCTGTCCGGGGATCCACTACCCTATCCCAGGCCCGCAGCTAGTCAGACAGACATTGGCGGTGGCCATCTGCTGTGCCCCGGCGAAGAGGACCTGATCGGGTTCGTGACGGCCGGGGCGTACAGCCTTAGCGAGGGCAAGGGTACGGCGGTTGGGGCAATCTCCGCCGAGAAGGCGTTTGATACCATCAAAGAGTCGGGTACGAAAGAGGGAAGGCTCTGTATTGTGAGGAATGCCGGGGAGAATGTGGGCTGGCTGGCTAGGTGGGAGCTGGTGTGAAGACAAAGTGAGATGTTGAGAAGAGATGATATCACATGATTTGAGATGTGGCATCGATTGAGGTACCTGTTAATGGACGCGGGTTGTCAATATCGATAATTGGCAAGCTGCAAGCCGCGAAAATTCACCGAATGAGGTGTCCAGATAAGAAGAATGCAAGTGATCAAGAGTTGTTGAAGAATGAGAACCCTCTATGGTTCGCTTGCAACTCTGTCTCGGCTGTTCAATACCGAAGCCTTGGGGAATTGGGCCAAAGAAACCGGTCGACGGGGAGCTTTTCTCACAGTGGTATTTACGCAGGTTTAACCCAAGTCCATGTCATCGGAAGCCTCCAATGCCACAAAGTTGGGAAGCTTGATGGCCAACGCTACGCCGCTTAGAGTCGTACAGCTTTCACCCTTACGCCTCTGACGGAGACTCGTTCGAGTTCCGAAACTCAACATAGCGGACTCTTCATCAGACCAGTTATCAGTGAGAATAAGTTATTGTATCACAAGAAAAACAAAGGAAAAAAAAACCGGCGAAGTTGAGATCTAGCTAGACTCCCACGATCACAATACTTATACGAATAACTGTGACAGCGCCTAGATAATCACGCAGGTCCCCTCCAAAAGTCGTGACTGGTGATTTTCAGGATTCTCTGCACATCCCCATTGTCCAAGATTACCAGATGATAACCAATCGGGATGCCACCTAGTGTAATCAGCAAAATCCGGGCCGGTCACGATGCAAAGGTCTGTTGTGCAAGCCGAGATGTTGAAGGCAATTTTCACAAAAAGTCTGTTAGTCTCTCTCTCTCTCTGTTTTTTTTTTTTTTTTTTTTTTTTTTTTTTTTTTTTTTTTTTTTTTGTTTGGTTAGGCCTTGTCCACGGGGCTGCAGAAAGCGGGAAGATCGTCGGTGGGACTAAGATTTCCAAACAGTGCCTTGGACATGGACATTACCAGGGCCCATCCATTCCGCTGCAGCCCTTCGGCTTTTACACTAGTGCACCTCTTACACTAAGATGCCCGTCAATGGGGGAAACCAAGAGCCTCTAGTAGTGTTGAGGTATGCACCACCCCGGCGCTGTTGGCCGGTTGGCGAGAGTTTTAGTGCCCAACCTGTTACCAATAATAGTCTCACCTTCTTATAACCAATTCGTCCATGAAAACATTGCTGACAACAAGCCCGGGCCAAGCTTCCCAACCAACCGGGGATGGGTTACTCGGTTCGGCTAATGAGAGACAAGTAGTTTTGTTGACGACAGCCTAGTAAAAAGCAAAGCCAAGAGCCGGAAGAAAGGACGGAAAAGAAACGATGAATGCAGCCGCTCGTTTGGCTGGACTGGTTGGGATGGATGATCTTCAACAACAACGACAATACATAGTCGTAGTGTAAAATAACGAAGCTGCATGTCCCTATGAAGGTGGATCGGCAGTTGGCTCTCTATCTATCAAGTGCTGCTTGGTACTGTACTTATTGGTCTACTACCTACACTACCAAAGTGGAAAAGCTTGGAAGAGGAAGTGGAAAGTACTGGTCTTTGAGTTTTGGTTGTGTTACCAATCTATTAGTAAAAGGGGGGCTCATGATCAGTTATTTCTGTTGGCCTTGTTAGTAACTTTTACGATATGAACTGGCTGACTGCCACAGCTCGTACAGTACAGTTCTGGGGTTAACGCTCTACACTATTTTGCACACGTACACTACAGATAAGGAAGGAAGGAAGGGAAGAAAGGGAACAACACCACCGACGGTGAGGTCGGTGATGATCTCGCGAACGCGAAATAAAAAACTGATGGTTCACATCCCAATCGTAGATAGACTATGGAGGTAGTGTGGAGGTCAAGGTGAAGATGCGAAAAGGACTTGTCTGGTAGAAGAAACCCACTTGGTGTAACCATTCGTGTATCCTTAGCCATCATATGATGCTATCACAAGTGACTCTCTCAACCAAAGTGGGATGAGCCGCTACTTGAGTCGCGTTCAGAGTTCGAAATCACCATCGTATGTCGTGCGAGCTCGCGCGCGCTGTCGTGTGATGAGAACTGATGGGGCTGATTGCCCTTGACGGTGGAGATTTAAGATGACAGGCGTCAACGATGGTGCGACGGACGAGATTCGCTGCGAGCGGAACAACGACGGAGGGTGTGATCTTGAAGAATCGATCTCAATTACAGTACTTTACACTATGTAGGATAGGTGATGGATGGGCCCTGCACTATCGTGACGTGACTATCCACCCCCGGCCGTCACGGCGACAACGACATCCGCTGTACATATGAGAGTGTAGCAAGCTAAGATCGCAAGATTGAAGGCGGAAATTTGAGATAGCGCTGTGGTACCTGGCGCTACGGAAAATGGAGAATGAAGTATGGAGAAAAGGCAAGACATTGGCAACGGTCGATGGTGACGGATGACAAATGATGATGACACAGTACTCTCCAAATGGCCGGACTTTGCCAAGAAAGCCTCATCAACCTCCACTTTGTAGACTTGCGTGATGAAGGATTTGAGATTTCAAAATGCCATCGTCGTTTCCTTCACCTCAGTCTTCACAAGCCTTCTCTTGCTCATTTGGCTAGCTCAGTGGTTCTACTCCAAGAGATTGCGGGCAGCTGATCAAGTTTTTTTCGGAACCGCGGTCAATCAGCAAGCGTTTGACGGGACATTTGTTCCATCACCAAAGACCAATCGAAGCCTTTTGTTTGTCTTTGTGTGGAAAACTCGTGTCGTTGGGCTGAGGCTCTTTTGGCGTTGGTGAGGTTGGCTGTCTGTCTATTCTACTAGTAAGTAGCTGTCATACGAACACAGAGACGCGGACTTCAGTTCCTCGACCTGGAGCAGTTGTGTTGGATTTCTTAATTGCCTCATTCGTAGAGGTACCCGCCCCAAGGGGCCCCACCCCTCGGGGATTCACGCAGGCGCATCACACATCCTTGCCCGTTCCTAGGCCGGGCAGGTAGGTAGGTAACGTTAAACGCACCAACCAAGCGGCGTCCATTATCCCCCGCGTTGCTTCCCAACATCCATCAACAACGGCATCGAGAATCCCGTCGCCAAGTGTAACATCCCTTCTCTTACTTGGATGGGGAGGATGAACATCGTGATTTCTTGCCATTCAGCCATGCCCTGCTTCAAAACAACTGGCAATAAAGCCAATCTGCTCACAGCTCTTGGTCCAGGCTGTGATGGTCTAGTGACCTTGCTGCGTGCGGAACGCAAGCCGGGCCTTGTAATGTACACACACTACTACTACTGGTAAGGTGATGTATATTTGGGCGCCAAACTGCAACCCTCGTCAGGTCTACTGCACATCACTTGCTTTAGCTGGCGATCTTTCTGCGACTTTGCGTGTGATCCCTCCAGCTCAAATTTCTTGCTGTCTCTGGCTTTCCGTTGGTCTCTCTCCCTCCTCCATCTCCCTCCCCCTTGAACCCCTCCACCACATCTCATAACTTTTTCCGAGCTTACTCCTCCCGTCATCTTAACTCTTTTCATCGTCCCTTGCCTTCCCTTGCCAACACGCTACATTACATCTCACCACTCCCTGGAGCTCCATCTTTCGGCAACCACTCCTAGCCCTTGTTGTTCAGAAGGCCGTACATTTGTCAACACCTCACATATTGGCAGTGGAGTGATAGCGTTGTTGATTTGCCGTACTCCGTCAGCCCACGTAACGACGGCGGTCGCAAAGCCCTGGACATCCGGCCGGCCCTTTGGATCGACATTCAACGACCGAAACTCCTCCGGATGGATGAACCCCACCCTCGCCCATAGTTTTGCGTCATGGGAATCCCTCGTCTGATAGATCAGATCATATCCTTAATACATATCTCAGCCAATTCCCCAAACTCCCACTTGATACCCCAGTCTTCTTCCTCTGCCGCCGCCATATGCCTTTCGACTGTCTTGCTTGGTAACCGTTCGCTGTAGCCCCGGATATCTGCTGTGTCGATAAGGGCGAAAGGAGACGGAACACTGTCTAATAATTCGTGACGGGATGGCTGGATTAACCTCGGTGTCGTTGTCGCCAGCCCATCTGGTCGACACCATCACCAACCCACCCGAACTAGACGAGTCCGAGTACCTCCATAAGGTTTTCGGGATAACGACGAAAGATGCCACCGCCACTGAAGCCGAGATCGAGAAGAGCTTGACGGCAAAAGCTTTGAGTTTGGGAATTGATGTCTCGAACCTTACCACTGCCCTGAACGCCACATCAGTGAGAAGCAGCACTCTCGTTGCCCACCAGCGCTCCAACACAATATGCTCCAACGACAGTACCACGGGTACGGAAACGGCCACAGGTACCGATAATGATATGGCGTCGACCTCGTCGACGGCAATGCCGGCAACTCTCACACAATCCACAAGCAGGAAGAGGACCAACACTGCCAATTTTTCCCAATATGAGAAATACTTGACGCAGCTGAAACCCGCGCTTCACCAGCCAAAGTTTTCCAACCAAGCAGCGCCCACAAGGCGGCCGTCGCACAATATCTTTGGCTTCGGGCACTTCAAGGGCGTCAGGGAGCTCCGGCGCGGCCTCACGGGCAGGCTGAAGAGGAGGAAAACGTATCCGGTTTTATCAATCATGTAAGTGATCCCGTTGAACCATTACTCCTACCCAGACAGATCCTCTGGCCATGATGACCCACGATGGAACAAGGCATCTAACGAGTTTTACCATTATATAGAAGCTGTATATGCTGCCGCGAGGATTTTGCCGAGGACAACCACCTTCTGCAAACGCTACCATGCGGCCACACCTACTGTCAGAACTGCTTAGCCGTCATGATCAACCAATCCACCACCGACGAGTCCAAGATGCCTCCCCGCTGCTGCACCCAGCCCATTCCCAGCTCCATCATCAAGACGGTCCTCACCCGCGACGAGCAGCAGGCCTTCCTCAAGGCCGTTCTCCAGTACAGCACGCCCTGGGAATCCCGCATCTTCTGCCCGAACCCGGCCTGCGGCGAGTTTATCCCGCCTAGAGCCAAGCTCGACCCCAAGCACCCTTTCGAGACCATGTGCAAGACGTGCAAGATGCGCGTCTGTGTCATTTGCAAGCGCAGCGCCCATCGACTCGGTCAGGATTGCCCCGAGGACATCGAGCTGGAGACGGTGCTAAAGATGGGCGAGAAATCCGGGTGGCGTAGATGCTACAAGTGTCGCAACCTAGTTGAGCTCACGCAGGGGTGCACGCACATGACGTGCCGGTGCAAGGCGCAGTTTTGCTACATTTGCGGCGCCGTCTGGGATCCTGTTGTTGGGTGTCCCAACTTTTGCAACGGCGAGGAGGAGCTCGAGCGGCGCAGGAGAGAGGAGCAGACGCGCCTCGCGGAGCTGGAGCTGAAGAAGCGGGAGCAAGAAGAGGCGGCTGCGGCGGAGGGGCGGGCGCAACAAGCAGCGGAACGGAGGACGCGAGAAAGTGCCGAGTTTCGGGCGCTAAGGGAACGGCAAAATCATGAAATGTCGAGTGTTTTGGCATACGAGGCTAGGATGCGAAAAGACATGCGGACAAGGCAGTTGCGCAAGAAGAAGGCGCTACTGGAGAAGTACGCGGAGCTCACAGAGAAGATGAAGGAGCGCCATGCGAAAACAGAGCAGCATCTCGAGGACCGGCAGATCGAGGCCGAGATGGAACTCCGCTCGACGCTGGACGCTTCGGAACGGAGCATTAAGATACAGCTTAAGCACATGGAAGCCTATTGCAAAACGCTTTCGCAAGTTGAGCAAGTAAGCGAGAAGGACCAACAAGCCCTACAGGACTCGAAGATGCCCTCCAGGGAGGTCACCCAAAAGCACCTCGACCAGCTCAGCGAGCAATACCGCATCCGCGACGGCATGGAAAGACGGCACCAAGCCCAGATCAACGTGCTTCGCGAGAAGCAAGGCAAAAAGATGGAGCAGCTGCTCGACCGACACGAAGACGAGATGGAAGCGCTTCTCCACAAGAAATCCGAAGAGCTCGAGGACCTTGCCGTGGAGTTCGCCAATGAGGCAGACGCTATCTCCCGCACATTTGCTGAGAGGAAGGTCAAGCTGCAGAAGAGATGGCTGGTTAGCGTGGAGATTTTGAGGGCAGAGCTGGAGAAGAAGACTGGGATGCGGTACTCTTCGATGGCTGTACCGCAGTGGCCTATTGCGACTGCGACTGAGAGCGAGGAAGAGACAGATACGGAAACTGAGACTGAAAAAGAGGATACGGCGGCAGCTGCTGCTCATCCGCAAGAGCAAGAAGTTAATGAGCTGGCACGACCCAAAGCTGAAGCCAAAGTGAAGGAAGAGGCTGAAGAGAGGCTCGTCGACTGGCCACTCACCACCACCACCACCAACATCAAGACCACCGAAATCGAATTACCCTCAACACCCAAGACGATGACGCCGGTGGTGACCCCGACACAAGCTCGGTTCGAAGCTGAGCTCCGGAGGTACAGGTCACGGACACGGCTGGAGGCTCCGGGGGAAGAATCACCGCCGGTATCACCACGTACTATGCGCTGATGCTTTCAAGCGGACATTCTCCTTTTCTTTCCCCCCCAAATCATTATACTTACACATGCATACCAAAATACGATACCCCTACGATTCATTAGGCTTACTTACCATCCAAAAAACGACTACCATTATTAATACCACCACCAACCAATTAACCAACCAACCAACTATCAAGCAGCAGACTGTCAGCAAATCAACAGCACCACTCAACTCTCTCATATGTCCATTCATCATCATCTATCTCGGCAGCATTCAGCATTCTGCATAACAAAATCACGGAACATAAGGCACCCACATCAAAGTACACATCATCTCCTGTACCAGTGATCACTCTTTTCTCATACGTTCACATTACTTTTTGCTTGCTACGAAGTTGACGATTTTCCATACCCCCTTATTTTTTCTTCTTTTTTTTTTTATCCTTGTATGGCCACGCCGCCACGCCGGAGCATTCTCCAACCGATGTCTTTCTTTGTCCGTGGGGGGGTTCAGAGGTTTCCCACGTGGTGGGAGGATCTAACATACGGTACGTAGGTGGAAGATGCTGGGGCTGGAAAATAAGGACAACAAAGACAGGCAGGAAGGGCTCAGGACCAAGGGACCGAGGGACGTATATCAAGGAGGAGAAAGGAAGTTTACTGGAGGAGGGTTTGGGTATTCGGGGTATCTATTTGGGAGGAGCAAAAAAAAATTCATCATCATGAGTGACTTGGATGTGCGAACTGTTGGAGGATATACCCATTGTAAGATTTAAGTTCTGTTTCTTTTTCTTTTTAGCAGCTACCTAGGTAAGTTATATGTAACGGGAAAGAAAGTTCAGGACCATACATACCAAGCAATAAGCACTTGTCTATCTATATGCCTTTGATCAACTGGATTGCACTTGTAAACAGGAATGATGTGGAATATGTCAGCGTTTGCTGTCTTCCTGACTGGATATGAAACTGTAAAAGACGTCCCTCTAGTCTACTTCAGCCTCACAAAGTCGCATTCAAGAATTATCTTGCGAAGTTCTGAAAATCCCTTCCTTTGCTTGCTGCGCTTCCAGTATGTATAGTCTAATAGGGTCATCAAATTCATCATTTCGCCTCTATTTTAAGTAGCCCTGTAAATACCAGTAGTTGGGTTCCTTTTTGCGCACAAATAAAATAAAAAATCCTGTTGTCCCACCACACAATGCCAAGGTACTTTCTCCATACTCAGTAGGTATAACAACATTCGACATTTCAACCCTTTACCAAGAAAGCTCTCTCTCTCTCAACTATATTCTAATTAAACTCACTGGTTGCTTAAGCGCTCAAAGTACCACGGACACCGGTCTTGGCACCAACCTCCCTCGTCGTTACGGTGACCGAGAGGTTGGCATCAACAAGGATGGTGACCTCGACCTTGCCGCCCTTCTTGACACCGCGGACAGCGGCCTCGGCAAGGGTGGAGCCGATCTTCCATACCTTCTCGCGCTTCTCCTCCTCCTCCTCCTCCTCGTCATCGGAGAAGTCCGAGTCGTCACCCTCCTCATCAGCATCCTCAACCTTGGCGGCCTTGGACTCGTCCTTGGCCTTGGGTTCGGGCTTGGTGACCTTGATGTGGGTGTTGCCCTCGGCAATCTTGACGAGAACATCGCCGCCGTCCTTAGGGGCGGCAACGTGGATTGTCCTCCTGGCGGGGACGGCGGTCTCGGGGGCGACGACGGGGACAAAGACCTCCTCACCGGCCTCGTTGAGGGAGATGACACCAATGGCGTTGGTGATGTGGGGGACGGTGGTGACGGCGGCGTGGGTGGACTGGTCGATGTCCTCGGCCTCGTACTCCTGAATCAAGCTAGCCTGAAGAGCGGCACCGCGGGCGTTGAGCTCGGAGGGGTTGATGGCGGCGGGGGTGGTAGAGGGAGCAAGGATCTTGGTGGTCTGGGGGAAGAGGTAGCCGAGGTTGGCGGCAATGCGGGGAGTGTGGGAGGTACCGCCGGACAGGATGACCTCGTCAATGTCAAGAGCATCGAGGCCAGCCTTCTTGACGGCGGAATCGACAAGACGAGTGATGCCCTCGAAAACGGAGCGGGCAATGGTCTCGTAGCGGAGGCGGTTAATGGAGCTGGTGAAGTCGATGCCGTTGGCGAGGGACTCGACGCTAAAGCTGGCGTTGGCGCTCAAGCTGAGGGCCTTCTTGGTCGACTCAGCTTCAGCCTTGAGCTTGGCGAGGGAGCGGGCATTCTCGCGGGGGTCGACCTGGTGCTTCTTGATGAACTCCTTGGAGAAGTGGTCGATGAGAACCTTGTCGAGGGCAGTGCCGTGGAAGTCGTAGTCGTGGACAGTGGCGAGGACGGTGTACATGCCGCTGCGGCTGGCGACAACGGCAACATCGGAGCGGGTGCCACCAAGGTCAGCGACAACAACGATCTTGTCCTGGACCTCGGCCTCGGCGCGGGCATCGTAGGCGAGAGCAGCGGCAACGGGCTCGTTGATGAGCTGGAGAACCTCGAGGTTGGCGGCGGCGGCGGCAGCGAGGAGGGCGTCCTTCTGCTTGTCGGAGAAGTTGGTGGGGACGGTCATGACGGCGGAGGTGACCTTCTTGCCAAGGTACTCGGAGGCGGCTTCGATCAGGCGGCGGAGGTAGCGGGTGGAGACCTCGGAGACAGAAAGCTTGGAAGCCTCACCCTCCTCCTTCTCCTGGACGGTAAAGGCAACGGTGCCATCGGCATCCTCAGGGTGGGCAGAGGCGTGGTTGTGGGTAGGGTCGACGGCCGCAAAGTCCTTGCCGAGGAAGTCCTTGAAGTAAGCGACGGTGTTCTTGGGGTTCCTGACGAGGAAGGCCTTGGCCTGCTGGCCGTAGTACTCGTCGCCGTCAACGTAGGACAGGATGGTGGGGATCTGACGATCTGTACGACGGGAGTTTGTTAGGAGCGGTCGCATAGGGAACAAGAAACGGCATGGCACGTACCGCCATCCTCGTTGGCGATAACCTCAGCCTTATCGTCGACGGTGCAGGCGATGGAGCTGTTGGAGTTGCCAAAGGTGATACCGATGACGGTGCGCTCGCTGGGCGCAACGCTGACCTTGGACTCGCTCATTTTTGCGGAGGGTGTGAAGATGTGGGTTGAAGCGGAAAGAAAGGACGGTATCAAACAGACAGGCAGAAGATGGAGGAGGAAGGGAAGAGAGCGCAAAAGTCAACGAAAAGTAGTACTCTGCTATGCGACAAGGCAGGAGCCAGACCACGAACGACGGACGGTAATGTCGTCCAGCGTGTGGGGGCTCAGAAATTTTTGGAAGGCGGACGCTAATCGATACGGGATGCTGGTTGGCCCCACATCGTCACTTGTGGTGGGCACCGTTGGTGTACTCGCTGTTTGTTTACATATGCTGTGGTCGACAAGGTTTGTGAGACAATCTAGGCTAATATTCAGTATGTCAATGTCGATATCTCTTGGATATACTACAGCTTCTGGTCAAGTAAGCCCAATGCGTGAAATAAACGGTCAAGGTGGACTCACAAGACCGTTCGTCAAGTCCATCCATTGTACCCCCCAAGCTAGCCCCAGCCAGCTGCCCCACCATTCAAGGCTTGGGGCTGGCCTCGCCGTCGCAACTTTCCCAAAGTAAACTTACACCAAAGAACCGCGACAGCACAGGTACCTTTTCAATATAGCTTTCTGCAAAACGAACCTCGACTTCTAAACCAATCAACCCACCACACACAAACAACCAACATACCGCCGCAAGGCTTACAGCACCGCCATGTCAACAGAATCGCCCCTCGTCGTCCTCCCGGGCGAGACCATCGATCCTTCCCTCATTCCCACCCACAAGAAGAACCCCCTTCGTCTCGGTCCCGGCCTGCGACACATTCCTCCCAGCGAAATCGTCCCTACGGTAGCCGGCCAACTAGTAGTCGACCATCGCAAAACTTCCATGTGGATAGAATACAATGGCGGCCGCGTACGTTTTCTCTAGCACTGCATCTCTTCTTCTCACACAACCCCCTCTCTCTTCTCCTCCTTCCTTTACTTCCTTTTTCTCTTTCGGCTTAGCTAACTTTTTTTCGTCTTCTCTCTCACTAAAAACAGTACATACCTTCCCAAGGCGATCTCATAATCGGCCAAATCGCCCGCTCTGCCACCGACTTCTACTACGTCTCCCTCTCGCCCTATACCCCCAACGCCACACTCCCGCATCTCGCCTTCGAGTCAGCCACCAAGAAGACCCGTCCCCAGCTGGCCTCGGGCGAGCTCGTCTACGCCCGTGTGTCCCTTGCCAACCGGCACATGGACCCAGAGCTGGAATGCGTCAACTCTTCTACTGGCAAAGCGGATGGGCTGGGCCCCTTGAAGGACGGCATGGTGTTTGATGTCAGTCTTGGGTTTGCGAGGCGGTTGTTGATGGCAAAAAGCAGGGAGGAGGGCAAAGTGGAGGTTCTTGAGGCGCTGGGTGAGGAGGGATTGGCGTTTGAGACGGCGGTGGGGAGGAACGGGAAGGTGTGGGTGGGTAGTGACAGTGTCAAGACGGTGGTGGTGGTGGGAAGGGCATTGAGGGAGACGGATGAGAGGGGGCTGGGAGTGGAGGCGCAGAGGAAGTTGGTGAAGAAATTGGTTAAGGAGATGCGTTGAGGATATGGGGGTGGAAACGGGTTCAAGGGAACAACGATCATGATGATGAGAAGGAAGAGCACTGGCCAGCAGCGGCTGGGCACCTGGTCTGGCAGCGCTGCGAAGGGACTTCTCCGCAAGAGACAGGAGGTGGAAAACTCTGATGCCAAGACTCTGCGAGAGTGGCATGGCCGATTCTCCCTTCCAGCAACGAAGTGATTCTTCAGCCGTCAGCGAAAGCCGGTTTGAGTCCAGAGATTCCTCATCCAGTAAGGGAAGTGTGATACCCCGAGGAAGGGACGGACCCCCGTGAGCCGTATAGATGCACAGCCTACGAGCCAAGGGTGTCAGTGGATTGCAGAGTGGCAATCATGAGCGAAGGAAGTTCAAGGGAGACAGATCTTCGGTTGAAAGGACAAAAGTCCATGGCCATATGGTATATAGATGATGCCCAATGGCTTTTGCTAACGTATAACTAAGACAAACGCCAAAGCCATGCGCTCCATGTAGATGCACTACATACTATCAAAAGCGTTTCTTGCATTCCACAATGAACAAAGAAAGAAGAGGCAAGTCTGTACTTCTGAAATCTAAATGTCCAAACCATTCATTATCATTCAAAATGCCGGTGGGAAAAAACAAGAAAGAAAAAAAAAAAAAAAAAARAAAAAACACAGGGCATTCAATGCCCGAACTAGGGTGGGTATCATGGTCCCCTGGTCTTCTTTGGCGCACTCATCACGACCATCAAGGCCCCTTATCAAACGCTTGCCTGGCGTTTTGTAATCAGTTCAGCACATTAATCCAGCTCGCTCATCAAGAGCAAGAGCATGCCACCCAAGCAGCCCCATCGTACACTGCTTCCTTCTATCGAATACCGTAAACTGGCGAGATCATCGATCATCATGCGTCGCCCATGGCCACATCGTTGTACTCGATTGGCTCCTGCAAAGGCGTGATTTGGTGCTTGTTGATCATGTGCCTCCTCCAGTTGTCCTTCCTGGGGAACGAGCGGCCGCCCTGTCTTGACCAGGGGCACTCAGGCACCGTGCAGTGGAACTGGCGAGTCTTTTTGTGCTTGTCGTTGATGTGGCGGTCCAGATGGGTCTTGGTGCCGAACCGCATGGTGCAGCCAGGGTGGGTGCACTCGTGTGGTCGTTCGTGGTAGCGTTTGTGATGGCTATTTATTAGGTCTGTTAGTGATCTGTGTATTTGTAGGAGAGAAATAAGGTGCGAAGGCGGAGATGCTCACTTCAGCTTGTGGATTTGGTCGAATTCACGGTGGCATTGGTCGCAAGCAAACACCCGAGGTGAAGCGCCGCTGGATGATGGTGTGGCTGGGGACATTCCGGACGGAGGGATGCTCGAAAGGGATAGGCCTTGGGGGTACATCACTTGGGCTCCAAACTCGTTGACCGAGAATCCTCCTGGTGACATTCCCTGTGATGAGGAATAGTCATTGACCGACAATGCTCCGGGTGACATGCCCTGGTTTGACGAGAAGCCGCCGGTAGAAGAAGAAAAGTTGGCTGGGGAGTTGGGAACCATGAGCGGCGCAAACTTGGGGTTCTGGTCAAAGTCTGGCCTGGGCGATGGCGAGTACGTGAGCCGCGTGCTAGGCGTGTTCTGCCTTGAGGACTCGGACAAGGGTGGAGGAGTAGAGACATCGGACATGTCTTGTAGGCCGAAGCCGTCATTGGGGTACAAGGCAACCGAGTCAATATCAAAGTCCTGGCCGTTTTGCTGGATTTCTGGTACATGCGTATACTCGCTATACTGGGGCTCCGGCTGATACTGTTCCTGGGGGCTTTGCATCTGCTGGGAATAGGCGAACTCGGCCGGAATAGTTTGAGGGGAGAAGGCACTGACTGCAGGAGCGGGCGGGGTGTTCCTCAGCTTGATAATCTCCTGGTTTACAGCCCAGGCGCTCTCGGCTTGGTTGGTAGGCCTCATCATTTCCATAGGACTGGCGGTCGGCCCAACAGTCAAATCCACACTAGGACCTGGGAGGTCAGAGACAATGGTAGTAGGTGGTAAACTGTCGGTGCGATTGATGCCTTGCTGGATTTCCCACGAGGCAAGGAGGGTGTCTTGACGGAGGAGACTGGTGGGTAGAGCGGTAGGTTGCGGTGCTGGAGGCGCAGAAAAGTCGTCGGGATGAGGTTGGCTGGTGTTGTTTAAATATGGGTGGCCGTGGTAATATTCGTAGGCAGCTCCTGGCGCCTCAGTGTCAACCTCGAAAACAGGTGGGACGGGTTCAGGTTGATGTGTTGGAAGAGGGTAGTCGGCGGTGGTGACAAGCGAAGGCGACCGTGTTCCAGCGGTGCCTCCAAGGGTTGATCGCTTGCTATCCCTCCGGCTGTGGCCTGACTGACGCCTGTAAATCAAGTTCCTGATGGACTCGGGGAGATGAGGGAAGGAGTGACGTTGAGTGGGGCGTTCAAAGGTTTCCGGCTCTTCAGTGATGCCTCCTCCAGGTGAAACGGCAGGTGGTATTTGGTGAGTGGGAGGGCTCAAGCCGCGAGAGTCATCAAGGCTCAGGTCGCCGCGGTTGCTCTCGGCTTCAGTGGTCGCTATGGATGCCAACCTTGTTCTTGTCGAATTGGGATCAGGTTGGTCTCCTTGAAGGCTTGCTGTGGCTGATGTGGTTGGTGAAGGCGGTTGAAAGGGCGGCGATGTGGAGGACGGCAGCCCTTGTTGTATACCCACGCCCCGTGGGAGGGCCGGGGTGTATTGGGACTGATGGTGGGAGGCCGCCCTCTGATCGGGGTCGAGGCCGTTCCCCGGGATGAAGGTGGCCGGTGATGCAAGGCCAGGCGGAGGGGTGTCCGGAGCATAGCCTTCCCCTTCACCGGAGAGCCGCTTGGGCGTGCCCCCGGCGCTGTTGGGAAAAATGGGGCCTCCGGGGCCCTGCCCCATTTCCGCATGGCCGATATCACCATGCTTCTCGCTCCGGCGTCTCCGCGCACGCACGACAAAAGGAAACAGACATAGGAGAATCAGGAAAAACCCAATGCAAGAGCCGACCACAGCCCCGGCGATGGCTCCTCCAGAGAGCGAGCTGCCGCGCGGGGTGAGCACGGCCCGCGCAGACAGGGACGCTGCCATAATGGCGTTGTCCTGGAAATGGTACTCAAGTGACACTGTGGGCTGTCGGGAAGGCTGACTGTCGATTGCGTGAACCAGAAACCCGGGATCCAATGCGATTCGCCGCAATCCGAAATCTGAGGGCGCCCGAGTTGCTAGTGACCGTAGATATCGTCGATGTGATCAAAGTTGCAAGGTTAATCGCAAGAGGTGTTGTTTGGCGGTGCTTTGTCGACAATCCACCACAGCACTGCACCGAGGCTGTGCTTGACCCAATTCAGGGACCTGTGGACGGTAAGTCTGACGCTAGCTTCTGCTCCACGGACAACCCGACAGGACCACCAAACGCGGTTCTCCTTTTTTGTTTTTTGTTTTTTATGTTTCACAACGTTGATGACGGAATGGCTTCAGTAGATGATGATCGGGTGGGCTGTGCAAGTCGAATTGATAGATTGGGATTGAAAATTGGTCGATAGTATGAGATGTGATGCGGTATTGTAGGTTACGATGCTCGACCGACCGGATTAACCAGTGGAAATAAGGTTGTTGCAAGGTAAGAAGGAGACTATCGGTAAGCTGAAGCCCTAACGATTAAATTGCGACGGTTGGTTATTTGTGTTCAGCCTCATCAGCAGGTGGTAGATGTCAGGCCTAGACTCATTCTGGATGAGTTCTTTTTTCCTCGCTGGTGGGAAGTCAACAAGTTGTCGAGGCGGGCACTGGAACCCGACCTCTACACTACACTAGACCAGTCAACCAAGGAACCAATTGCCCACCGCCCATCGGGACGACGAGGAACCCGGCGGGACGAGAAAAGCTGGATCCCGGCGCGATCCAGTCTTCGAGAATGGAAGCATGCCCGGCGGGGAGGGTCCAGGGTTGTCCCCTTGTGCTCCACCTCAACGGTCTGGGTAGGCGAGACAGGGGACCACACTAGCTCACTAACAGCTCAGCGTTCTGAATGGGTTAAACAATGTTAAAATCTTTCCTCGTAGCTGGTTAGCGGCAACCTAGAGTGGGAGGACCCCAAAAGCAGCGGACGACAGCTGCCGCGACACCCCATACCTTGACTACCGTAGAGCGGCCAGTGAGAAGATCATGATCATAATGGCTGTGCTGGCTGTGCTTGCTGTTCTTGGCACCCGGCCGGCACCCTGTCTGCTGGAGTCTCTTCACATTTCAGATTCACGATCTTCCACTTCTCTCTCTGCTCCCAATAAGTTACAACCAGGTCAACCCTGCGATGTCCTCCTGAACCCCACAAACTCATGTTTCCTTCCACTGACGAGAACGGTGTGTTCAGTTGTCCCAGTGGACCCCAGGTCATTGTACCCATGTTGCTCGAAATGCCGATGTCATGTTCACCTCAGTTCAGGGGCTGGACATGTCTCTTTCTACACCGTGACACAACGCTGAGGGAATTGTTTGTTGGTCCTTATCGGCAAGTTACTGACGGACAATAGAGAAACAACAGGTTAATTAAAAAAATTAAAAAAAATTCCAGGCATCGGAGAATCCAAACCCAACCCCGCTTGTCAGACTGAGATGATGGAAGACTGAGATGATGCGAGAGAGGGGAAAGAGCTTGGTAGCGACTCGACAGCCTGCCACCCCCTCGCGGTCTGCACTTCTGTGGCCAGCTCAACCGATCCAATGAGAGCGGTGCCACGATGCCACAGCGAGCTGTACGCCGATGGCACAGCATGCCGAGCAAATGCCTCAGTCTGAACAATGCTGGGCTGGGCGACCTCAATACATGCCTATGTATCCGATTTCACTAAAAGAAGTGAATTTCGGATACCAATCCGTTTGGTTCCGATATCATTGATACATAGACGGCTAATTGCTGGGTTGCATATGCTCATTATCTGGAATGACCGACGTGGAAGCGACTGAGCCTCAGCCCTCCTGGCCGCAAAGCGTGGCCGGGCATACCTGTGGGCATTGATGATGGCTTCTCGGAAAGGTCCGCTACCTGCAGTGGCAGTTCGCTTTCGGTCCAAATCGGCCAGACTCAAGGGGAAACAGCTTCTGCCTTTTCTTCATTTTCCAAACCGTTCTTCTACCAATACTCTTTCACGTTCTCACTGGGGAAGGTTGGAGGAATTCGTGACGTCGGAACAGGCTACATACAGCCCTATCCTAGTGTAGATGGCATCGTGGGGCCTCCGCTAAGGTCGGTGGCGATGCCGCGGCGCCGTCATCTTCTTGCGGGGAACATCCCACCTTCCCCAGACTTTCCGCAACGGGGGAAGAACTGGAATGCATGACGGCACTGTCCGGGACTACATTTCCGGAGGCTCTGTTTCTAGTCTGTTTCGGTAAGCAGCTACGGTCGGCGAGATTTCATCTTTACTTGGGTATCATCCCGTCAAAAGCAAGTTCGGTTCATGAGCATAACGAACACTGTTTCGATGGGATGGGATGAAAGCCGTGCTGAGGAGAGATCGAACAACATGACGCCAGCATAGTGGCACAAAGCACCGACTGATCCGAGATCTCGATGGAGAGCCAATCAGTCATTCGATAACCCCTCTTTCTGCCGTCTTGTCATCAGATCTTGGTTGAAGCACTCCTTGCAGACATTTGGGATGACGGCCGCCGCAGACAGTTCAAATGCACTGTTCAGACAGTCAGAACGGTTGAAGAGACGGCATTGCATTGTTGAGTAATCGTCGTCGTCGTCGTCATCTAACATGCATATACAAAATTACACGTACATATAAGTCACAACAGCAGGTGTTTACATGTGAGAAGAGCTTTTTCACATAAGTTCTCTTTCTCTTCACGTTTCCTTGTCAGTGAAAGTTCGGATCTTCATCTTGAGTCTCAAAGTTTATTAGAGACTTGGTAATCATGAAGCAGCAATTCCTCCCCCTCTTTGCGGCTGGAGCCGCTGCACTATACGTGCCTTTGCTGGGAGTTAAGGAGAAACAACTCCTACCCATTGCCGAGGACGAACTTGGAAATAACGTTCTCTCCAAAGTCCAAGACACTTGGGACGACTCTGCATCCTCCCTCTACTCCTCCCTGATCGAGAAACACGTCATCGAGGAGCTTGAAGCTGCTCTCCACAAGGATCACAAGCATCATGATGATCACGACCATGATTATGATGCTGACCACGATAGCCACGGCCATCACGGTCACCACCACCCGGGCGACACCAGCAAATCCATTTACGAACTGATCAAAGAGTCCAAGTACAGCGAGCGCTTCGCCAAGATCGTCGACGAGCACGACGACATCAAGAAGCTGCTTAACAACACCGACGGCAACAACAAGCACAACTACACCCTCTTCGTGCCCACCGACAAGGCCTTTGAAAGGTTCCCTCACAACCCTGACCATCCTCCCCCGGAGGAAGTCGTCCGCAACTTTCTCCTACACCACATCCTCCCTTACCCCCGACCCATCTTTCACCATCATCGTCCTCACCATGACCACGACCACGATCACTCCCAAGCTGAAGAAGAAGAAGAACAAAAACAAGAAGACCTCTTCCACACCCTAACCTTTCCTTTCCACCCCTTCTCTTCCCTCCACACCCTCCCCACCGAACTTCACTCTCCCCTCCTCGACCACCGCTCTCAACGTCTTCGCCTCTCCATCAGCCCCCCTTTCTTCGGCCACGGCGGCATCCGCGTCAACTTTGTCAACCGCGTCATCCTGCCCGACATTTACGCCTCCAACGGCTTGATCCACGCCGTCGACGGCATCTTGCTCCCCCCTCCCCCCGCGCTCAAGGGGGTATCTCTTTTGCCGAGTCTGTTTAGCACTTTCTCCCTCGCGCTGGAGAAGACGGGGCTTGGCGAGGACTTGGGACATGGAGATGATGACGATGAGGACAACGCTGACAAGAAGGAGAAGAAGAAGAAGAAGCAACAAGGAGGAGGTGAAAAGGAAGGAAAAGGCCTCACCTTGTTCGCCCCCACCAACCGCGCCTTTGCCCGTCTCGGCCCCCATCTGAACGCCTTCTTGTTTAACACGGAGCCTGGAAAGAAGTACTTGAAGGCTATACTCAAGTATCACTTTGTTCCTGAGCACACGGTGTATTCGGATGCTTATTACAAGGCTGGTTCTGGGTCTGGTGATGATGATGATGATCAGGATGGTGATCAAGACTCTGACAAGCACGATGCGGACTACAACTGTTGCCCGCCGACCCACTACAGCTTGCCTACGCTGTTGAGCGAGGACGCAAGGCTAGGCGTGGATATCAAGAATTGGAAGGGGCATGTGACGATGGTGGTCAATGGGTTTAATCACCCGAGCGTCCTGGATGGACCGGCGGCGGATGGGGTCATTCATGTTGTTTCGAGTGTGCTGATTCCGCCACGTAAGGGAACTTCTGGTGATGAACAAAAGGGGGAGGAGGAGGAGGAGGAGGAGGAGGAGGAGGAGGAGGTTGGGAAGATGAGTGTTGAAGAGTTGATGGCTAGGTTGGAGCCGTATATGGATAAGGAGGATGCTGGCCAGCCGCACTCTGGTGATTTGTGAAGGAGGAGGGGATGGTGTGAGGTGTAGAAACATCCTTGGCAACAGGAGAAGGAGTGCATGACATGCGGTGTCGCTTGAAAATATGTGATTTGAACAGCTGTTTTTTGTTATATTACCCAGTAGGTGCATAGTACCGTGTCCCTCTCGCTCTACACCTCACACATATGAACATGAGTAGGAAAATAGAAAGGTTAATGGAACGCCTGGACAATCCTTCGTACCCTTCAATAGTGGTCCTGGTTTAGCCACCTTCAGCCTCTGTCCCATCCACCACCTAAAAGATAGAATTAACCAGATTAGCGCCCATTGTAGCACCCGCTCCAAAGACCGCAGCATTCCCAAACTTCTTTCCAATACTTTTCCCGTGCTTTTCAAACTTGTTCTCCTCCTTCTCCCCCTGCGGTGGCGCATTAGGATCATAGACCTGTCCAGCCGGCGGTGGGGGCGCCACATATCCTCCCGCTCCATACCCTGCCGGACCCGGCTGTCCATACCCAGGACCACCGGCCCCGTAACCCCCGGCTCCCGGATATCCTCCAGACTTCTCGCTGTGTGGGCCTTCCCATGCGTTCGTACTCTGCACAGGCGCCGCCTCCACCTCCACATAACTCTTGGGAAAGATACCCTCCTGCCCTGTACGGACGCACCGCCCCATCCACCAGTCGGCATTCATGTACTCGTAGACTTGGATCTTGTCGCCTTTGTCGAAAGAACAGTCGCGCGCGTCCGAGGCGTCGTATTTGTACAAGGCCTTGCAGTGGGCTATGACCGGCTTTGAGGGGGGTGCGACGGCGGGTGTTGGTGGTTGGGAGCGGCCCGGCAAGGGGGGTACGGTGGTGTTGGTTGATTGGGAATATGAAGGGGGTGCCGCGGCCGGAGTTGGGGCTGGGGAGGGGTTGTTGTTGTTGTTTAGGGAGAGGTTGGAGAAGGCATTGGCGGCGGAGGTGACGGCTGGAGGAGGGTTCTGTTGGAAGCGCGCGGCAATGGAGCTGACGCCGCCGGTGGCATGAGGTTGGGCGGCAGGGGCAGCGGCGGCGTGAGCGGGAGCAGCACGCGGGGCCGGGACGGGGGTCGATGATGTGCTGGAAAGACTGGCTTCGGCGGGGAGGAGGGAGGTGATGCTGTCGAAGGCGTCGTCTGTTATGATACCCTTTTCGAGGAGAGATTCTAATTCCTGTTTTGGTAAGGGTGGGGTGTTAGTGTGAATGGACTGGAATGCTACCAAACTAGAAGTGTAAGGGAGAGATGGGTTGGGAAGAACGAACGGTCTGCCCGCCCAACCGGCGATGCCAAAGACACAAGAGGGAGAAAAAGATATGAGTGATTCCCTTACATTCTTGATGAGACGCAGAGACCGGTTGGTCTCGATGATCCGCTGACGGTCTACTGACACCATGACTGCAGTTCGAGGTCTCCGGCGATAGACGAGTGCGAGCGTCGGGTTTCTCTTCTGGTGTGAATGATGCTGCTCTCCGGGAAATCAAACAGTCGAACGCTTTGTTTTCCGTGGATATAAACTTAGTTGCAAGCGAGCCAGACGGGCAGGCAGATTCGGAAATTGTTTGATGGAGTCGGTTGTAATAAGTCAGATAAGACGATGGATGGTGGACGAGGATGGAAGTGGAAGGCGGGAAGATCAGTGCCGTGGCGGGAGGGAGTGGCGCAGCCGGAGACCGTCGGAGAACACAGCTAGCTGAATGACGCGGCGAGAAAGAGGACGGGGCAGTGCTATTGGGGGCAACTCGGCACCACTACTAGAACCGCTCCCAGAACCCCGCCTTCCCGCCAAGTTGTCCGCTGTGGACTCACTTACTCGGTACTGTAGTGTAGCCGGACAGCCCTACATTACCTAGGTCAGGTTCGCAGAGCTGGAGGTGTCCGGCAATTCGTCCACCACCGCTGCCCCTGATCCCTGAAGCTGTCGTACAGCAAACATCACTCGACTTGAAATAGTGGGCGAAGCTTCTTTGTAGAGAATTGATAAGTTCCTCAATCCTCTATTCATTGAGGCCATATCTAGCTGATTTCCCATGTCTCAGGTTGATCAACCTTCTCATCCCAATCGTACACCACAGTATGCGCTCTGTCTATATCCGTCTCTATTTGCTAGGGGTAGGGTGCTGAAAAAGGGGTGTTTCTCATCAGACAACATCAAACGCTGTCGTCAACAACACGAATCATATGATCTTCCACATAGCGGCTACTCCCTCGATTCCCATACATGTAATATGCTCATAATACTCAACAAAGTCCATCTTGTTAATCGTCCATCTCGCCCTTTGAGCAAGTGCTTTGAAGCAAATAATCATCCTTCCCCTCAGACAAACAAACATTCTGACCATGAGGACACTCAAGGATGTCTCCCCAACTCCCTCATCAACTCCCTCAAAGCCGGGACAGCCATCTTGACATCCGGAATAATCTCCTCCAAGTTGCTGAAAGCCGGGCAGTGCTCCTCCAGCTTCTTTAATACTCTTGCGTCCGAACGATCCCAATCCTCCGCGCTCAACTATTTCGCCGTGTTGGCTAGGATAGTGCGCCAGCCATTGGGGATGAATGAGAGGTGCCTATCAATCAGCTCGTTGGCTGTTTTAGTCCTGCGGGACGGTTGCGAGCGGGAAGGAATCGACGTAAAGGAGACATCGAGTTCCTCATAGGGAAGAATGTCATTAGCGTAGTGGAAAGGGGTAGAGCGGCGACGGGCTGAGTGTGACTCTGACTTGGACGTGAACCGGGAAGGATCACGGACGCGGAATTCTGCGTCGAGACTGCGGCGGGGGCTGCGGCTACGAGATGTTGTCGCCGTTGCCGTACCCTGCGAGTCTCTTCCTGGACGGAGAGAAAATTGGGAGGTAGATTTTCTGTTGGCCGAGGTTGTCACTTCCAGAACGGGTTCATCGTCGCTTTCCGATGCCAGACGGGTTGATCGACGGCCCGAATGTAAACGGCGTTTTGGAGCGGGAATTGGAAGCTCCGAGTCGGCGCTGCTGGTATCCCGCTGTGTATTTCGAAGACCGGCTACACCCTGCTGTCCTCTGTTGGCTGGTCGAGTGGTCAAGTCCAAGCCGCTTACCGCAGATCGCGGGGTGCCATGTTGATCGAGCTCCTTGGTGTTGGGAGCATCTGTGTTCTTGTCGACCTGAGAACTGAACGGAACCAGTGCAGACGACGTGTAGCTCTGCACGTTTTCATCCGCAAAAGTCAGCTCCATTGGGCTTTTCTGGAATGATTGCTCTTCCAAAGCAGCGAGATTTCGATCGTTCAGAGAATTCATCTCCCTCATATTCCTCGTGAAGAACTCATCTTCCTCCGCAGGGATATCTCGCCAAACCGACGTCTCTTCCTGCTGCACTTCCATCACCTTAACACGTTCATGACTACGCGCCTTCTTTAATTCCTCGATCTCAGCCTGCATTTTACGAATCACCATCCACAGCTCCTCCCTGGTTTTCTTCTCATCCTGCTGTCTCTTCATGTTTTCTTCCCCGATCCTCGCTAACTCTTCTTCAACTCGCTGGTTCTTTGCCTGCAACGGTTGAATCCAATTGCGATAGATATCACCCCCTTGCGGATTAAGCCTTTGTTGCAAGCCATCGACCCTAAGCTTAATGTTCATGATCTCCTGCTTGACCTTAGTCTTGACCTCCTGGCTGACTTTATGCTCCAAGCTGGGAGTCAGGTCAGTCGTGGATTGAAATGGAGTGAGCGCTGGAGACGGAGGTAGAGCGACATGGCTTCTGGTCGCTTGGTCGCGATGATGTCCCAGAATGGGGGCCAGGCTCTGAGCTGCAGCCGAGGTAGAGGCAGACTCGCTGGAGTTGGCGAGGACCGGGAACATTTCTTGAAAGCGGGCATGAAGGCCAAGTAGGTCTCGCGAGAAGCCCTCGAGGTCGTGCCGCAGAAGCAACTCGGAGTCAGATGTTCGCAACATCATGAGTGAGCATGCACGTGACGGTTATTAAAGTGAGCCTTTGTCGCTGTCACTTGTCCTTGAAGCTCCTTCGTAGCTTGAATGCGAGCCTACTGCCTGAACGGTCAGTGTTTCTTTCCAGTTATTCCACAAAAGGGGACACAATATTCATACATACATCAGGAAAGCGGAATAAGATTGACGTGACAGTCAGGTGAGGGGTCACGGTATTCGTTCGAGAGATGTCACTAGCCGGGCAGAGTGAGAGGGCGTGAAGTTGGGACGAGAAATAGGTACTCAGGCAGGATATCTGTAGGTAGTATCGAGAAGCTCGTCAACAGAGATGCTGTCCAGTATGGTCAACGGTCAATGCCAGTCGCGAATGAGGTAGACGTGAGGTACGTGGTGGAGGAGGAGGAGGAGGAGGAGGAAGAAGAAGAAGGTGGGGTTGAGGAGGATCTGTGAGAAGGCGCGACTGGCAGGCATGACTTTGAAGAACCTGAGCACGAGGTGATATCAAAGTGACCAAGGCGGGTTCGGCTCATGGCAAGTCTCGCATGCAAACAGCCTCAACAGCGGCAGCCTTCGACATGGCCGGCCCATGCCTATCTCGCAAGTGAACGAGTGCACATGATCGCAGCATGACAGGAACATGGTCATCCTCCAAAAAGTCAATTTAAGTTCATCCATATTATAGCAACCACTACATGCTCGAACAATCGCCAACTGAAATCGTAGCAATTGCACCAAGAATAGCCCCAATGGCCGAAGAAGAACAAAGAGCCACAAAAAAAGACCGCGTTCCTCGTATACTGTCCAAAATTCACCATCTGCATGCTCTCCGTAGCGTCAACCCCAATTCAACATTCATCCCAAACAACACCCAAAGACAGTATCAAGCTCCGTTGAGAAGCCAAGTAGCCTCATCAACAGGGTCGACGACAGGAATAGCGCCATCCGCATCGGGAACATCGATCGACAGAGTACCAACGGCACCGTCACCCCCAGACTCAGCATTCAGATCCGCTTGAGCTTCACCATCGACATCAATGGTCGGAGCTGGTATGGCATCGACATCAGGTACATCGGGTGACTCGGGAGCTTCAGGCTCTTGAACCCTCGAAATATCCGCATCCTCTACATCGAGGTCATCCGTGTTGATGGACGGGATACTTGGGAAATCGAGACCATCCACATCAATTTCGGGGATCTCAAGGTCGCCTACGTCAAAATCGATGTCACCGAACGAAGCAATCAGAGCATCGAGCGCGGCAAGCTCCGCTTCAACGTCATTGTAGCCGCCGTCGTCGTCGCCATCAGCAGAGCCAGTCGGGGTTTCCTCGCCAGCAGTGGAAGTCTCCGTGGGTTCAGGGACAGTGGCGCTGGACGTGGTGTGGTGATTACTTGAGCTGATGCGGAGGCTGAAAGTATCATTCCTAGAAGAGCTGTAGTTGATCACTCCTGGAATGTTCAATTCTCTAGCTCCTTGGCTGTTCCAGAAGATATCGAGGGTCGAGTCCCGGAGGAGGCTGTCGAGCTGTGACTGCGTAAGGCCAACCTCTCCTGAGATGGGGATCTCGAACTGGTTGGTGCTGTGGGAAAGTGAGTCGGAACTTTGGTCAAGCAGGAGCCTGAAGGTGTCGCTGTGACTGTCGCTCATGTCAAGAATTCCAGGAATGTTGAGCACACGCTCACCTTCGCTGGTCCAGTCGAGCTCGATGTTGGTAGATTCGAGAAGATGGTCTAATTGCTCCTGGGTAAGAACAATGGATCCTGCAACAGGAATCACAACGGCGGGCGGCGGGCCCGCGGGAGAAGGAGGGGAAGGGTGACCACCGGGGCCGCCAGAGAAACCAGGTGCTTGAGGGAAACCAGTCTCCTGAGGGCCGCCGGCACCATAGCCTTCAGAGCAAGGGAGCAAAGTGGTCTCGCCAACGTACCAGTAGCCAATGATGGGGATGCAGCGGCCGGCTTCCGGGGGCGGAGTAGGCGCGAAGATGTTAGCCGGAAGGGAAAGGGTCGCAATATCACACACCTCCACAGGGTTTCCCGGAGGAAGCACACCGGTTGGGTGAGGGCCAATATGAGCAACGTCCCTCAGTCTAAGGCGTTGAGTAGGTGCAGCAGTCATGCGCGGCTGGGCACTGCTGCTAGTACTCTTCTTAGGGAAGATGCTTCCAATGCCATTTATTGAGTCGAAAACGGAGTTGAGAATACCAGCAAAATCCTTGCCATTAATCACACCAGGACCGGATCCATCAGCAGCGGTGGTAAGCGCATCAGTAACGGCACCCGCAAGAGCGATCAGCGAGTCGGTATTAACAGGGCCAGGGCCAGTGATGTCGCTGGGGAGAGTGTTCAGCGCTGCAAGAACAGTGCTGGCTACGCCGGCCAGCTTATCCAAGCCGACGGTCACCGGAGTTGTCGCCGGATCGGGAATGCGAATGTTTCCTGGAATCAGACTACCCAGATCCTGTCCACCGAGAACGTTTTCAAGACCCGGGACAGAGCTCATCAAGCCACCGAGGTTGAGATTGCTAAGCACGTCACCGATGAAGGTATCTGAACGGACGGCAGCGCTGTCCATGGGATCGCTGGCAAGGGTCTCGAGGTCCTGGATTTCATCGTTGCTTGTAGAGATAGCGCGAGTGGATCCAGCTGGCTTGGGTCTTAGGAATGGGATGTCGAATATCTTGTCGAGAGAGCTGAAGACTCCTTGGAAAGCTGGACCAAAGACCTTGTCAAAAACAGCCTCTACACCGGAACCGCTGCCACTGCCGGAGCCTGAGCCATTACCGGAGCCAGAACCGCTGCCACTGCCCGGGTTAGAACCATCGCCGGAGCCAGAACCGCTGCCACTACCGGGCTCAGAACCATCACCGGAGCCTGAACCGCTGCCACTACCGGGCTCAGAACCATCGCCGGAGCCTGAACCGCTACTGGAACCATCTGCGAGACTAGAGAATCTCCCGCCCCAGTTACCCATGCCGGCTGTATAATCAGTAGATCCTACTCCTGCGTTCTTGAGGTAGCACGGTGCGCCAATGCCGCTGTTCTCGGCAGGGCCATGCTGATAGATAAACGCAACACAGTCGGCGGTGGTAGAACAAGCCGCAGCACATTCAGCGTAGCTGTTAACAGGGTCGTTGCGTATGTCGCCATCGGGGTATTCGACACCACACTCGACATGGTAGATCTTGTTTTGGGCAGTAGTAATAGACTCCCCATTGTTATCTGGGCAAGTGATTGGAGTTTCCTCATTTGGGACACGTCGGCCTAATCGAAAAACCGTTAACTACTGAGCAACATGGATGGAGGGAAGAGGTGAATGGCCTACTGGGTGTACAAGTATATGTCGGAAATCCGGCACCGATGGTCGCCAGGCGTTGTGAGTACACGCCGCCCTGGTTCAGAGAATAGACGACCGGTGTAGTCACAGCGCCGCAAGCTTTCGTGGCATCGTCTTTGCAACGGACTCGGCAAGTTCCCATATCATCGACTTGACCAGGAGTCAGAAGAGAGTTCGTGCAGTAACAGTCCCTGGCAGAATGTTTAGTATATTTTCGTCAGTGGGGTCCACAGCGCACTACTCACTTGCCGTTGACCATGCCAAAGTAGCTGAAGGTCCCGTCCGAACTGCATCTGCGCGCACACTCCTCGAGTGTACCCGTGGTGAGATCTGAAATGATCTGGCCCGACGGCGCAGTGAGGTCGAGAACCTGTGCAGGAGCATTGCCGTAGCACCCATTTAAGTACCAAGTTTGTGTACCCGTGGTAACGGTTATGGGGCGGACGAGTGCTGTCCCTGAGACGATAATATCATCAGGGTCCACGCTCGATAGCGCGGTGGTAAGAACCTTGGGAGGGCCCAAGATGTTGGACGGTGGGGTGTAGCAGGTAAAAACTGCCTGATCGGCCGACTGCTTGAACCCGGGTATCCTCGGGACATAGCATCCTTGTAGTTCAGAGTTAACGTAAACGGGATAGCGCTCGTTCCTTCCACAGCACTTTTGGGTCAATGGATCACAGTCTCCATTGCTGTTGGCAAGCGTTAGACCATGCGGGAGAAAGTATAGATAGAGGTATCTTGAACTCACGTGTCATCGACTGTACAAAGAGCATGGCAGTCTCCAGGGTTCTGGAGAGTCGATGGAGCAATGCGATAGTCGCCGGAGTGAAAGTTTGTACCGCACTGGCATCGAATTTGTGCACTACACACACATTTAGTCAGCTAGTGCGAGATACATTGCCGCTAGGGAGCGGCAGGTTGAAGGTGACTTACCCTTCCCTGGCACCAAAGACGAGAGGATAACCCAAACCGGCGCAGGTTTCGAAACAAGTCTCGATGTCATCGACAAGTGGCCTGGCCCTGGCATCGTCTTGTGTGGCGAATCCGCGAGAAACGTAACAACCCAGATGCCTGTAGGTAGAACTCAACTGCACATTACGAGGTATGATGGGCACCTGGTCCGGTGCGGCAAAGGAGGGATCAAGGTACACCTGGGCGTTGAGGCCACCGCCGCAGGTCTGAGTACTATCACCACTGCACTGGGCATTGCAAGCCGAATTGTCCGAGTTCGGGACAGCAGCAGCCGGGAGCTGCAGGCCGCAGTTACAGGTGTTGTCCCTCATGGCCGAATACTTGTAACCGTAAGCTCTGCAGGTGCGAGCACAATCAAGAGGAGTCTGCGTAGAGTCCCAAGGGGAACCGGGGTCCCATCCGGGGAAGCTCAAGGAAAGGTCAGCGGAATTGTAGCCCTCCGGGCCGAAGCGAAAGAAGTCGCCAGCATTGGCGAGGAAGTCGCCGTAACAGCCGAGATAGACAAAATTATCGCCACCACATTTGTTTATCGTATCCTGATAGGTTCCGAAGTAAGCCTGTCCGTTGACAAGGCCTAAAAGGCCGGCCGCGGCCACGACAAGGCGGCCAGGGCTCGATTGCCAGCCCATGTTGACGAGAGATGACCTCGCACAGAGTGGGGAAGAAGGGTGAATTTGTTCAGAGTCGAACGAAGGGAGAAAGAAAACGAAAGAGGTTGGCTCATACGGCCCACACAAAAAGAGGTCGGGAAAGAAGCATAAAAGAGCGACTGAGGACGAAGAGAAGAAAGGAGATGGTTGAGAGCCGGCGATGGCTTGGGTTGATATTTGAAGATGTTGATATCAAGGGCAGGACAACAATATCTGGAATGATTCCAGCCATCATCACGCAGGCGCCCTTGACGAATGGATTAACCAGAAGCAAAGAAAACATGGCGAACGCGTGAGCTGGAATGCTCGTAGTGGGAAAGAAAAGTGGCAAGATGAAGATTCGAGACAGTCTTGACGTTGGCATTCCTGGCGGAGGGCGACTGGGCCTGGAGGATGTTTGGGTTTCGGAAAATCATTGAGACGTTGGGTGGTACACGCCGACATTGTCTTCAAGTGTCCCTCCAGAGTCTTCCTTGAATGCTCGACGAGTGTCTCCAACGGGCAGACAGTAACTATTGCCTCGAGTGTGAGGGCGTGACCTGCAAGGGATGGTGGTCTTGCAAAGCAGATGCCATTCATGCGATGGAATGGGAATGTCCACCAAAAAATTTCTGTGTTTGAAAACGCATGTAAACATGGCGGCGGGTTCCAAGGGCTAGAATGTCATGCCTTGATCAAGTTCCAGGTTGTGAGGTTGAGGACGGAGATTCATGTTGACAGTGTGATGCGCATGTTGACAAGCGAATGCTGATCAGCTTCGACCGTTCAGTATGGAAGAGCAGTGTTGAGAAAGCAAAATGATTGTCGGACGGAGAGATGAGAAATTGCGGCGTTTCGGCCATTCCTGTGGTTTTGGCTGGATTCATTCAACATTCGGCCAACGTCATTGAAGTTGAGAGTTGGGATTGGAACGAAGTGAAAGCGACATTGTCGCGATGGTGTGAAGCCTGCCGGAGGACATGCCTTGCAGACAGCAGAAGCACAGGGTTAAGGTTAGCCCCGTCGATTGTACGTGCATATGGCGATCCCTCTAGTTCCTCCACGAATGCAACTGCCATCACTATGTCAACATTGCGTTTTAGAGCTTCTAACTGTTTGACTCCTTCCCGACACCCTCAAGCTCTTTCTTCTCGAATGCTTGAGTCTCGGAATATAATGTCCCCTCTATTCACCTAGTATATCGATCTAACCGAGCATCATAAAAGGTCCTTACACCAACCGAGAGCCAGAGGCATCACACAGGAGAATACATGACACTACAGCCCAACTTTAGCACACCAAAGTCTTCTTTAAGCACACCGTTTCCAGATTTTACCACGTCCTATTGCGTTACAGTCATTTCAAACGATCAGAGCGTGAGGAAACGCTCAATGTGGTCGGCTGCTCACTTGCCCTTGCATTAGTTTTTTGCTCACTCTCGAAATTCGAAGAGTGCAAGACTTCACTTTGCTCTTTCCCATTGCAGAGTTGCATCTCGTTCTTCGATACTTTCATAAGGAATGTCATTCGCCCGCTTCTCCCTCTGCTGCTGCTCCTCTTTGTCATCTCCACCACCAACTTCTTTGGCACTTCCAGTCTTCGCTCCAGAAGCACGAGCATCACCCTCCGGCTCAGCATCATCCCTACAATAGAACAGATCGTACTCATGACCCGGCTCACCCAGCTTCCACCCATCAGTCAAGTACCTCGTTGCACTTCCCGTCCTACACATGGTTGACATCTCGGCCACTACGATGCCCTCCGCCCTTTGTTCCATGTCGGCAATCCGCTGCACATCGTAAGTCCGTACCAGATCCTGCTCCTTCCGATTGCTCGAGTTACGTAGTCGCACTACAGCGAGTATGGAGTATTCCTGCCTGATGGCTTTTCCTTGCTTATCAAGGCGCGCCCATTCTGCCAGAGAGGTTGAAGTGTCAATTTTGCGGCCGCCGATGGTGATGTGCCTGAGGTCGTCAAATCCTGGGTTCTGGTCGTAGGGACTGGCATTCTCGTCCGGCGAAGAAGAAGGGCGAGTGTCCGCGGCGGGTACGTATCTGACCCGCAACACTTTGGGAAAATTCGGCTGATAGAGCAACCACTGCCCATCAGGACGCTGGCGGGGAAGAACCATGGACGTCAGAAAAGCGCCAAGACCAGCGAACTGTCTGCGCTCGAGCGCCCAGTCGAAGTGAAGGAGGGAGTAGTGCGCGTTCATACGGGTCGGGATTTTCTTGCGACCGGCCGTCCACGGTCCAGCTTCAGTGGGGGCGCAACCGACGATAGGGGAGTAGTAGAGAAAGGAGGGGTGACTCCAGAGCGCGTCGTTGGCCAGGTCGCTGGACATAATGTAGGAGAAAGAAATCGGTCCGTCGTCATGCCGGTGGTTAGGGAAGCTGGAGAGGAGGAGCTCAGCCATTTCAAACACCGTTCTGTCGTAGGCCGTCGATGATGATACGCTTTCGGTGTTGCTATTCTCTTCCTTTTTCTGAAGGATGCCGGGTATGTCGACCCAAGATACTGCGAGGAGGGGAAACTGCTCTTCGTTGTCGTAGAGGTGGGATCTGAGTTGCAACTGCTCGCTCTTCTCGTCTGTCTCGGGCTCTGATTCCCAGTCCTCGTCGTCCTCCAGCAACTCGAGACTTGGCTTGGCCGTCGCGGGAGTCGCCAGCACGTTGCCGTATATCATGCGCATCACGATCATGGCGACGTTGAAGCCGCTCATGTCTTTTTCGGGGTGCGACAAGGGTTCAAAGCAGGCCTGGTTTGTGAGCGACTTCTTGATAGCTGTGACATCGTCTGCCTGGTCAAGCCGGAAATCGATCCAGCTCATGTCGTCGTAGGACTCGTCGATAATGGTTCCGGGGGATGAGACGGACATCGTGATGGCTAAATATTGTCGAGTTATGAATGTCGTCGCGTTACTATTTGATCCTCTGCCTTGGAAAGTGACCTTGTCGCGAGGTGTATGTCGACGATAAAATAACACAAGAAGTGACTAAACGCGACAGAAGAGAGGAAGGAGTGGAGTGTTGACAGAAAGACTGGACGAGTGAATGGAATTACAAGTGAAAGTTTTCTGAGAAAGGGCAAGAACCGCAGCCTGAACGACGTTCTGCCCGTCCAAGCCGTGGTCGAAATCTACTTGAATGATGCTCGCCCACGCTGGCATCACCGGAAGAATCCGCGCTTCCCAAGACTAACCGTAGTCGCAAAGGTCACGATGGTAAGCAGGGTAACCTCCAGCCAGCGAACGAACATCAGAGATGAAGAGCTCCGTAGTCGTGTTGCCCAGAACCTGTGCGAAATCCTAGACTACAACACTTTGTGCCTTCCTGCTAACACGACTCGGATTCACACTGTCACCGTGGCATCCATCTTCTGCTTTCATCCAATGTGTGGGTCGAGTGACAGTGGAGCGCGAACTTTAGCAAGCAAACACTGTTCAAGACAACAAGATCGTAAACAGTATTACGCGTTCTCAATCATTTCTCGTGACAACGAAGGCCTCGAATGTATCGCGGCAAGGGAAAACCATGAAAGCGAAACACACAACACAAAGAAAACCCGTAAAGAGCTCAGCTGCCCGCCTCCGTCCTGGATTGAACCTGAGATCAGCTGCAACGACCTACGAAAACACCGCGCATTTTCTGCCCCAGCACACAACCACGTAAGCTACTGGAGGTGTTGGAAAGGTCTGAGCTTGGTACTTATATGAGCCTAGTGAAGATCATGTTGCTGGAAAGCCAGATGTTGTTGCAGTGGGGATAACAATTTGGGAGGGAAGGAGCAGACCAGACTGAGATAAAGACGCAGATGAAGAATGCTGTGGTACATGGAGCGAAGGGGGTTAGACTGATGCTAACTATTACCTACATCACCAAACTAGCCCATCGGCCGTTCTATACCGTAGCCCCTGTCCTCAATCCGGCTGGATCAATTTCAATCTCCATATCAGTCTCAATCCGACTCTTTGCAATTCTTAGCCTCGTCTTTGATACGGACCTTGTCGCCCCCTTCCACGCTCGAAAGATCAATCCCATAAACCACCTGTTGATGACATCACCGTAGTCCAGCCATACCCGCCAAAAGACCACGATGGCGATGGTTGCTGGCACTGTTGTGACAAAGTAGATCCATAACTTGTTGGATACTTCCCAGTTGCCTTTGTCGCCATAGGTAAAAAAAAGGTAGTGCTGAACAGGGCCTGTCGTCACGCGGCTCCAATGGTAAGCAGGTAGTCAAGTTCAAGTGAGGAAGGAGCGATGGGTTTAAAAAGAAATGGAGGGGAAGATGCCGGATGGCAGTCAAGACTGCACTGGTACAGGTATAGGTACCCTACTTAGAGATACGCTAGGGAACATACCGAGATAAATGTGGCAGGCAGAAATATCATGGTCAACAGCGCTATTGACTTCATGACGCTGTTATCTTGTCTGGCAATATTGTTATACACCTGTATCTGATTTTCATCAGCATCGCTTACTTCCTCACAAAAAGTTCACCACCGGCAAAACAACCTGAGACATACGTGATCAAGAAAGTGGCAAGCAAGGTTCAGATAACATACCAGCCCAACCTCGCTCGTTTCAATTACTAGCTGAGCGCACATCCACGTTTACAGTTGAACCGATGAGAACAGCACGTGTACGGAACCAAGGTCTTACACCAGAAGTCAGTTGAGGAGCTTGATATATCATGAGGCTCCGCCCCTAGCAACTACAATTGTCGAGCCGTAAAAGCCCTATCGTTGCCTTCGTAACACGACAGTAGCCTTTTGGTCGGAGAGCCCTGCGTTAGGCCTCAATGGATGTTGCTCATTCGTAGCTACTCAGCCACATCATCAATCCTCGAGCCAGACTAAATGGCTCAGGAGAATTCTACTCGCCACCTTGACTGCAGCTATTGGGCACAATCAATCGATGAGTATGGGTCGGTGCAATTGTACCGTTTTGAGTGGTGCATTGAGGCATCAACATATATGTCGATAAAGGAGCATGAAATTAACTTGACCATGAAAGTCGCTTCTCAGACATCAGCTACCGTCCTCACCATGAACGTGAAGATAGGGCAAGAGGAGTTGGTGTATTAAAGCTCAAAGGGTTAGAACTAGGATTTGCCGTCTCCTTTTCCTTTCTTGTTACCTTCCAGCTTATGCTCCTTGGTGCCGTGCGATCCGGTGATTACCTTTCTTGATAAACAATAGTCAACTTCAGTTTTGAGCCCCTGGACAGACTTCTAGAGTAACTTGGTAGAGGTGAATGTTGCACTTATTAGGTATCTTGATGGTGCTGACTTACAGTTCGGGCGCTTCGGAGAGCTTCGAGGTGAAGCACCCCCAACTAGGACCTTCACATGCTACCTTACCGTAACTCCCATCTATCCATGTAACACATTCCGAACCACTGCCTTGCAGCGTCGAGGAGTCCGGGATATCTGCTACCTACTGTATAGTGGCATCGCAGAAAATCGTTACATGTGACACGGTACCGGTCATTGGCAATGGCTGACGGTTGCAAACCCCCTGGAAAGGCATGTCGCTGGGCTCTTGTGGTGGGTTGGAGAACTATCGTCAGAGGTTACTTATACGGTTGTGCGAGTGGATACAAGCGCTGCACTTGCTAGTAATCCTGTTGTTGGACAAGCGATATTACTTTTCCGTCTGGGATGATAGAAAGAATACGAATGATTCCAGGCTTTGGAATTCGGTTACCTTACCACCTTGCACCACCTCTAGGCGGGTACTACCACGGCCATTGGGGTTGCTCATAGGTTCACCCGTCCCCGGGCCGAAGAAGAAGACGCCCTAGAACTTCCGTTCGAAGAGGTCGTCGGAGTGCGTGCCGAAAAGGCGTTCAGCGATTGCGACTCATGTAGTATTTTGACTTTCAAATGATGGTTATGCCTTGGCGTGGGGCACTTGAGGGTGTACTTTGCGACGGTAGGCGGAAACTGAAGTCGAACCTAGAATGAGGTTATCTTGGGACGGTACGACAGTACACTATATGGCTTGAATCGGAAGCTGGTTAACAGTGCAGGTTGAGAAACCTAGAAGAGGGCTCCGTTTGGGGGCCATGTGAGTATCTCGTTGGCCATCAGTGTAGAAATGCATATTGTGGTGGAAAGATATGCAAAGAGTCCAGACATGATGAGGATTTGGTGAGTATTGGAACCACGACTGGCAGGTTGTTGTACGGTATGAATATCAAGGTATGCCAGTGGTGCATATGCTGTTGTGCATCGTGATAAGGAGAGGCGGCTCCGAACTTGCAAACGCCTCGTCCTGGTCTCCCAGCAGCCGGTTTTGTGGGGTTTGTAGTGTATGTATGTATGTGATATGTCTTTAAGTGCAGTCAAGATTAGATGAACAAGCGCCGTGGTACCTCTCCGCATTGCTTCCATTCTCTCCAAAATCCTTCAAACTAACCTTCCCACTCTATCGAATCGAATAATGTAAAGTGATGGTGTTTGAGATGTATCAAGACTTGAACCCTGGCATTGTCCGCGGACAAGAAATCCAGTGAGGGATCGTTCGCACCTGTCTTTGTGACTTATTGACCAGGGTGAAGAGGTCACCTTGAAAATCGCGGGGGGCTGGGATGTGCGTAGACACTGTACACTACTTACTGCAGCTCAGCCCAGTAAGGTGTCCGCCGGTGGAGGATCTCCCGCGGTGGAGATTTCTTGTCTGCGATGCAGGGGGGGCTTTTGGATGTTTTGGCGTGGAGATGTACGAGAGATTCCCCTCAGAGCGCCCCTTCCCGCTCAAGGCACCCTTGACATGAGGGTATTCTCTTTCCTGAGGGTCCTTCAGGGCATCGAACCTGTCTTCTGTAGCTTTTTCCGCCGCCAGATGTAAGCCGTGATGTGCAAAAGCGACGATTGTTAGTGTCCAAGGGGGGGAAACGGGCAGATATCCGGCGGTAATTTCCACGCACTGACACTGACTGTGTCATACTGTCGAATCTACAGTAAAGATGTTGAATGGTTTACAGCAGTTGTTGCCCGTCGTCGTTCCCGTCTGTGAAGCTGGCGGGCAATTGAAAGGTGCATAAGTCTAGTGTATGTACACCGGCCTACTGACCATGCTGCTCTGAGCAAATCATGATCCGGGATAGACAACGGTGCACAGACACAGTTCACGTTGCGTGTGGGACTTCTCTACACTAACCCCACTTGTCCCTAGCTCCATGCCTCCCTCCTCTTTTAACCGTGTGCACGGACTTGCCTAGGTACCTACCTCTACTCATCCTAACGCCGATTCGAACGTCTCTTGGCATCTCTTGTTCCTGAGCAACACACTTGCACTTTTTCTTTTTAAATTTGGTACACTCTCACTCCAGTTTTCATCGTCGTTGAAGAAGCCACCTCCAATCCGCATGGTTCCTGCCAATTAATAGCTGTCTTTGCTCTTTTCGCTCTTCTTTGGCATTGACATCGACCATCTCTGTCCAGCAAGCGGATTCGTCATTCCCACCTAGATCATGGAACTCCTCAATCCTCCGACTCCCTCACTCGCAGAACCCGTAGAGAAGATTCCATCTCCAAGCTAAGCTGCTGACCGCTTCCGGATCTATGCAGTCAACACGAGCCGGACGGACTTTTGAGCCGAACTGTGAAAGAAACAAAGTATCAGACCATGGTTTGCATATCGCCTTCGTCCTCGTCTGGTCATCATCTCGATTCCACGTCAGAGGTTCATTTCTCCATCATGACCTATCCATCGCTCCCCATCCGCATGTTTAGCAGAACGGAGCTGCTTGTACACACATTCCTCCACCAGTACTTTGGTCACACAACCAAACATCTCATGACTGGACCTGCATTCTGCAGATACTAGGCATTGGCCAACAAGAGCGCTCGGATGAATCTCTAGAGCGCCCTGTCTGCATGAGGCGAGGCGACAACGGCCGTCCCAATGGGGTGAAGACCACCGACCTTCTCCTGGTTCAGACTTCATACCCTCCGGACCTGCACCAGGAAAACTGCGAGCAATGCAACCCATTCTGGTCGAGACGCGGTGGCGACTTTAGCTAGAACCACAATCACTGTGAGATACGGTTGATCTCGCATCCCCCGGCCCCCTTCTTGTCGTCATGGATATACTCCTGAACAGCAGGAGGACCTTCAATATCTGAGCGCACACACAAAAGCGAAGCAACAGAAAGGGAGACGAGGACCCTCGGGGAGAGAGTGTGTGCAAGGAAATCCGGGGAAGATGCTAAGCTACCCTTTCCAGGCTAAAACCAGGTTCAACAAGGTAAGCCCGGCACTGGTACTATACCCAGGGACCAGGAACTACGACTGAGACTGAAATAGATACTGCATCGGCTACACTGTTCAGCGTTACATCTTGTCCCCCGGAACTACTTCCCCTTCCAGAGTCCAGCCAGTAGGATAGAAAAGCCGCACAGCGTCCATGTTGCAGCGCCGGTCTTCACTACACTCCCGCCCCGGGTCTTGTTTGTGTCATATAACAGATGCTTGACCCGCTCTTCACTTTCGCCATAGAATACGTCTCTCTTTGAGTGTATATCCAATATCGCCGACAAGGCCCTCGCGGCTCGAATCCGAGTCTCAACAGAAACCCTTTTCGGGGTTCCAGCCCGTTATCCAGGGCCTACACTCTCATGTAGGTAACCACGACGATGTCGAACTCGACCGCAGCAGTAGAAGACAAGGTGTGGGAGTCGCGCGCCCATGTGCCTATTACGGTCGTGACGGTGGTGCTGGGCTTCGCTACGTTAGCCGTTGGCCTTCGAACATATGCTCGTGCCGTGCTGATTCGCCAATTCGGCATGGACGACTATGCTGCCGTCATTGCTCTTGTTTTTGCCATGGGCAGTGGTATTATGGTGGCTTCAAGTATGTGCTGTGACAAACTCACCAGTTTCATATCGTACTAACATGCTACTAGACACCATCTATGGTGCTGGTCACCACATGGGCGATCCTAGGATCGACTGGACCCAGTTACCAAAGTATTTCAGGGTAAGCCTGCGGACAGTCAGCTATGACACTTGGTTGGTGTGTGCTAACTCCAACACCAGACATTCTACATCTCCATCGTTCTTTACAACGCCTCCCTGACGGCAATCAAGCTCACCTTCCTACTCCAGTACTACCGAGTCTTAGGTACACGACAGATGCGCAAGGTTGTCGTCTATGCACTGATGTTCGTTGCTATATGGTCCATATCGCAGCTGCTTATCGTCATTTTCTCCTGCACCCCGATCGAAAAGTTCTGGCTCGGAGACTCGATCCCGAACGGACACTGCATGCCCAACTTGCCCTTCTGGTACATCAATGCGGCTGGCAACATTTTTACCGACGTCCTGATCTTTGTTATCCCCTTACCGGCGCTGGGAAGTCTCAACCTTCGGAAGCAACAAAAAATAGCGCTTATCGGCGTCTTCTGTCTTGGTTTCTTTGTAAGCATTCCTCCCATGGCAGTCTATCATACTGAGCCCGACAGTCGGTTACTAACACATTACCCCCCTTCTTTCTCAGACCTGCGCCATCTCCATCATCCGCATCCAATATCTCAAGCTCAGCGATGACACCACCTGGGACAACGTCAGCTCCTCTTGCTGGTCCGTCTCTGAGCTCGGTTCTGGCATTGTCTGCTCCTGTCTACCTACGCTTCGTCCATTGCTCTCGCACGTCATACCTGGAATGAGCTCTCACAGCGCCCCTAGCCACGCCAAGTACATCCACCACTCATCCGGCCGCGACGTTACCGAGGGCAGCACCAGTGGTCTTAGCAGGAAGCCTAAATCCGGCAAGTCCGGTGACCGTAGCGTCGTATACCCGGAGGACGTCGAGCTCCAAACCAAATCCGACAGTCAAGACCAACTGGAGCTGCACGCAGCCGTGATTGCCCAAACAGCATTTCCTGTACTACGCGGAGGACACTACTCAAAGACGGCAAGCAAGGATCTGTTCAATCGGTCGCCGTCGCAAAACCGCGGCCCCGGGGGAGCACGTGCAGAGGAAGGCGGTTACGTGTCGCCTAACCAGCTTGGTCTGCAGCCAACGGTGCGGACAGAAATCAGGGTTGGGTCGCAGCAGCAGCAGCAGCAGTCGAGGTGGACGATACCGATGGAAGGGACAATTGCTGTGAAGCATGATTTGGTGGTTACCCAGGAATAACTGACCAACTATTCATTTTCCTTTGCTCTAGTAATTTTCTTTTCCTTTGTCCTCAAATTACTCTGCGTTATTGTTTTTCCTTGACGGCCATCGACTTATAACTAGAGAGCCTTTTTTTCCTAAACCTGCGACAATACCTTGTTTTATCAATTGCTTACACTATTTTGAGGCAGGCGGTTTCGGTGTCGGTGTACATGCACAGGTATGTAGGGAGATGGGTGGATGGACGTATACATGGTAATACATGAGAAGGACGGAGTCAACGGTATGCAATCCCTAATCAAAAGAAAAGGAAAGAGGTTGAAATACCGCTGACGAGAGCCTCAACCCGAATCGCTTATGCCACAAAACGGGCGAAAAGTAGATGTCCATCTGCAGCAGAGTTCACGCAGGCAACAGTTACCAAGTAGACCGGACGAGGCCACCCGCCATGTGCCGTCTGCCGTGGGACGTCACTATTGTGCTGACATCCATTGAAACTAGAGTTTTTCGTTGCGTACCTCTACGGTGGCTACTGCAACTGAGGGAGAAACTTCAACTTCACAAAGTCGAAACAGTCTGAAACATGTCAAGGATAAATCTTACAGCTTTTGGTGTTCATCACCGTTTACCAAAGAGTTACCGGTCACCATCATGGCATCAGCATCCGCACTGCCCAACCCTTCTCGCCGTGCAAACGGTTCAGCCCCGGCCTTTGAAGTCCAGTCTTGAACCAACTGTCCCATCAATCCAAGAAGAAACCCATTTTCGACCATTCGCTTAAGAGCCCTTGGCCAAAGCCTTGAGACGATCGAGAGAGCCGTTGAAGATATCCGAATCACCACCATATTTATACGTGTCCGCATTCTGCCAAATGGTCTGATAGCTCCACCCTCCAGGCATCGTACCGACCGAGCTCGACCACCTCGCCAGCACCAGCGGGTTGGTCGTGGAAAAGCTCTTGGAGTTGCCAGTGCACTGGCGCCACCACGAGTAGTTGGTGTAAATCATGGGGTAGCGACCCGTCTTGCTGTGGTAGCGGTCGGAGAAGGACTTGATCCACGAGACCATGGACGCGGTCGACAAGCCGTAGCAGGTGGCCTTGCCGGACACGGACTCGAGGTCGATCATGCCGGGCAAGGTGATGCCGTCTTTGGACCAGCCGCCGCCGTGCGCGAGGAAGTAGTCCGCCTGAGCAGCGCCGGAGGAGGAGTCCGGATGCGCAAAGTGGTAGCCGCCGCGGATCAGGCCGGCGGAGGTGGCCCCGGTGTAGTGAGAGGAGAAATTGGGGTCGATGTAGTTGGTTCCTTCAGTGGCCTGTTGAGGGGTGGTGGTTGTGGTGTTAGTACAGATGGATGGATGTTTCTATGAAGAGATCATGGGTCTTGCTATAAGACTGGACCAAGACAATCATTCACCTTGATAATCACAAAGCGGGCGCCAGAAGAGTAAGCGCTGGCAAAGTTGACGCTGCCCTGGTAATGAGAGATGTCAAAGCCCTGGACGGTAGCCTGGACAGCGCCGATAAGGCCGGCGAGGGCCGTGAGGACGAAGGACTTCATGATGATGCCCGGTCTTACTGTCGTGGAGATGCTGGGTCGAAGACTGGAGTCAGGGTAGAGGTAGACAGACGATCGAGAAAACGGGATCGCGAGAGACCTTTTTATATCTGCATTTCAATCCTATCCGACCGTCTCATTGTCTCAGCGTGGAGCTGATTTACACGGCCGGTGCCGGTGGTTCAACTCCATTGAAATCTCACCATTTCTTCCCCATGTTCCGCAAAGAGTGGGTAGACGGCAAGGTGCAAAGATGGAGATCCTCAAGATTCAGTTCTTAGGTATGGTTGCATCCAAACAAAAGTTGCAGGAAACAAAAGTTGTTTCCTTTCCGGAAGCGGTAAGGAGAAGATGTTAGCATCGTGGTGTGATCGCTAAAATTCAGTTCGTGAGATACTTACCAAAAGGCACTACTTGGGAGGATGGTGAATCCCATTGGCCTGATTCCCTCGTCTGCAACAACTAAAGCCGTCGTGCATATACGCTATCCTCATCATCTAAAGGGCTACATTCGATAGACTTCCAAATCTCTCAAGAATGGGCAAAATCAGTATTCCGTCTTCAAGTCGGCCGACGATCTCTTTCTGATACCTGTTAGTGTTACTCCATCGTCACTCCGTTACCGCTGGTGGAACGCGTTGCATCATCGGGCGTTAGAGAAGACCTGAATGGTTTGGGTTGTGTAACTCCGCCCTGGCTGCCTTTGGGAGACACCGATAATCGCGAGCGATGTCCATATTCGTTGCTCTGAATAAGTTTTGAAGATTGTGGATACTGCTTCTGCACGAGGTGTATTGTTTCGTAAGAGATTTACTAAACCTGGTAGGTACCTAGTTTTGGTGAAAGAGCAGCATATGCACGGCGGGACTCTTTAGCTGCATAGGTACGAGCAATCAGTCCAATGGGATCCTCTCATCTTCTTAGCTAGCGCATTTGGTATGAGTGAGTACATGCGGTATTGGCAGTTCTTGTTCTCCCCTTGTCATCCCACGTGTTGTTCCAGAAGTCGCCCGCAGGTCAGCGGTGCATCGTTGAACGGTGTGTATGTGGGGAAAGCTGTCTCGGCCACCTACTTTAGGCCACCTACTTTAACGGCCGCAAAATCAATCAATTTTCACATTCATAGCCACATCGGGCTATCTGTCAATGCTCGGAAAGGTGGGCGCTGCGGGCTGAAACAAAAGAGGCCCAGCTGCCCATTGAGGAATTTGTCTGCCGTTACTAGATACTTTGTAGTTGGTCGCAGGCAGAAAGTTCGCGCTTCATGTGAGAATAATGATGATGATGATGATGATGATAGCTTCAATTTTCAATGGTGGTCTGAAAGAAGAAACATTTCCATACACTACATCAAACTAATATCATTAGTTCTCCACATAGGAAAAAGATGTAGAGATAGCTTGTCTGTGGATGTCAGATGTTTGGCGTCTTGGGACCCGTCTTGGCTGCTTCATTGGGCTCATATAATCCCTTCCGGCTCGCTGCCGGTGTCAGATCTTGGTCACTACCCGTCTGCGGAGAATCAGGAATGCGCTAATTCTTGAGAGAGAGACAAAATATTGTAAGCGATTGATTTCCTGTCAGCCACCGGAGGTCGGAACAACCCGTAATATGCAAGGGCAAATGTCAAAACTTTGAGCAAAATGGCTATGGTGGTGAATCCCCTTACGAGATCGCCGTACTAGGCAACGGTCACAAGGGCTCCATCCTCCTTCCTGCGTACCTTGTCTGGCCTACGGTAATAGAGGTAATCAGTCAGACGCGAATTTTGAATGCAATCCAAGACTTTGGCATAACCTTCAACAATAGCCCTTATCCCCACGAATCTTTGCACAGGTTTATCCCCACCCTTTGCGCAGCTAGCCTCTCTTTTATGTCGTAAGTCCGCGCGGATCAGCAATGCCCAGCAGCTCTTCAGCTCAAAGTGAGCTCATCCCACAGATACCAATCACAAAAGGACTTTTATCAAAGGCTAAAGATCCTCAGACCTGTTGCGTCTTCAACTTGTCTGTACGACCGCCAAGCCGATATATGACATAGGTCAGGAGGCTGAAGTTCAGACGATCTGGGTTTGGTAAGGCTTTTGAGGAAAGCTTCACCATCAAATCATGGTCTTTGAGAAATTCCGGAAGTGTTTCAGCTTGGATCATCTCCAGGATCGAATCCCACTATGTGGTCAGCAACATGGCTCGCCTGCTGTTACTCGTCAATATGGCCGACTCACTCTCCGCCATTTCAGCCATTTTTGTCCCAAGACAAGCTTCGCCATCACACTGCTCCAGTTCAGCCATGGATATGTTTATGTTGGGGGATTATCTGCTTCCACTGCCGTGGAAGCCTTCTGGCAACCCAAGCTGTGACGTCATGGGTTGAATGGTTGGGGACCCTGATGGCTGCGTCTTATCGATAAGGACATCTAACTACACAGTACGGTATTACATGGTCACGTTCCTGGTCCCCTTGATCATCTCGGAAGGCACAATCTCGGCGTCGAAGATTGTTGCTGCCGTGGTAGTTACCTTAGCTGGTGGTTCACTTCTATTTGAAGGGAACGTCAACTCAAATCATTGATACACACCTCAAATTGCTCCCGCAACACACGGGCAGTGGCCGCAGTGCAGCTTTCCAGCGGCGAAAACCTTCCCAGGGACTACCTACCTACCTAGAGGTACCTACCTATATAAGCCCGCACTTCAGGACCTTCCAACACCTCCAGTAGCAGACGCGGCAGTGCCCGTCCTGGGGCAGAAAATACGTGGTGTTCTCGTAGGTTGCAGCTGGCCCTGTGTTCAATCCGGGGCTTGGGCGGCCGAGCTTTTTGCTTTCTCGCTTCTCATTTCGACTGTTATTTTGGAAGCTACTTCAATCTGCCAATACGAGTTTCATGCTCGGTTCCATACAGTATCAACTGGCATTCTTGCAGAGGCTGCATCAAAGTCGTACCATGAAATCTCCATCTCCGTCCCGCTCTACCCCCCAGTCTTGTCAGCTCTTTCCCATCTCCTCTTCCTATCACCCTTTCCCGCCTGCTTCCCAAACACCCTACCCAAAGCAACCAGCCAACCCCATCACCACAACCAACCCTCAATATACCTCCTGGCCTTTGAGAACCCCGAGGCTGGGTTTGCACCTTGGATGTTGCCCTTGAAGTTGGTGACGTGGCTGGCCTTGGCGTTGAACACGGATGGAATGGAAGGAATCCTCGAAGGAGGTTGATTTGATTTCGGTTGATGGCGGTTAGAATAATGAGAGATGCCTTGTGCTCGAGGTACTTATATTAGGATTCGGAGCGCAAATTCCCTCTTCTATAGACGATGTCGGGGTGGTAAACAGGGGCGGAGGGCGTTGACGAGGGTTTGGTTGGTGGAGGGGGAAGGGGGAGGGACAATGGTTTCGGAGTTGCGGAGCTGTTGGAGGTAACGCAGGAATTCACCGAAAGGCTTTCTTGCTTTGGGAGTTTGCTGGGACATGTTGGGTTAGTTGGATGAAATGTCTACAGATGAAAGACAGCTGTATGGTCTAACCGAAAGAGGTATTGTGAGGGAATGAGATGCAGTAGAAAAGCCGGGGACGATTACATTACTTTCTGGCTTTATACAGTAGCAATGGATGTGGTAGGAATGATGGACGTCAGTTCTTTAGGTGGGTGCTCATGAATCATTTCTCACCACAACTAAGATGCACTGCAAGGCCAGGTAGAACCAAAACAAACTGTACGTACACCACGGCCACTCTTTGGGTAGGGTTAATGATTTGTTGTTCACTATTGTTTTTCTATCAATATATAACCTCTTCCTTGATCTTTAGTTGGTAATCCATGTGTTCCCATGTAAGTTTCAGTGAAACTGTTCGAAGTTATCTCAATCGGATATGGAGTAGGAGGTCACGATAAAACATATCCATGACCGATAGCGTCAGTTGGAAAGGAAGCAAACATCTTGTATCAATGGCTCTTGGTCAAAGATCGAGGACTGAGCGACTGAGTAAGATGATACATTTCCCTGACTTATCTTATACGATTTTCTGAAACAGCTTCCACCATGCTCTGGTCATTCCGAGCCAACACCATGTCAATCATGTACTTATGAATCAATCCTCTGAAAGGAAAGTCCAGCGACACCGGTAACCACTAACAAACCACCTGCGTCACCCAGCCTTCTGCAACGTAGCACAAGCGATCCGCGCCAAAGTAACATCGTGGGAAGCAATTCCTCTATTTCCGATGTATCCCAAGGTAACGATATCAAGGGCTGAGTAAGGGTCGTTGAAGCTGCATAGTTGTTTTCATGGACTGATTAGCAACCTAACACCAACACGCCAGAACCTCATCATTCTTTATTTCCCCCAAAAAGTCAATGGGATGAATGTAGAAGTCTCACCTCTTCAACACGCTAGGTCCCATCGCAATCCCGTATTTCCCCGAATTATCGCCAACCTCACAAGTCTGAGGCGCCGCGCAGGTACGAGTCAAGGTGGCCAGCTGTGTCGGCGCATGTACCGTCGGAGGGGACGGCGCGGAGGTGGACGTGGTAATCTGCACATGTGTGATGACGGTAGGGGTTGGTGACTTGACCAGATAAAGCAAAGCGCTTCTCGGGGTGAAAGGCTAAATGTGTACGTGTTGACCGGCCTCAGCTCTGCCGGAAGCCCCGTCACGTCAATTGAACTTTGCTATCCAAACTTTGCCAATGATGGGGTTGTTACAGACGGGACGGGCATCTCCTAGCTTGCCTCTTGTGTTATTGCCGGACTGGCAGGCTGCAGGAGTAGCAGTGGCCACGAGGCGGAGGAGGGAAGTGAGGTGCGTCGTTCAGATGTGTTGGAGTTTACTGTCGGTGATATCTATGCATGAAGCTCAGGTCTTGGGGAGGTGCGAGAAACCAGGGCTTTGTAGAAGTTCTCATCTATGCACCGAGCTAATGCCCGGTGGTGGGAACATGTTCAAGGGACCGACGCAGGAAGATGCGTCTTGATGCAATTTTTGAAGTTGGGGGTCGGACACGGATTTGCGATCGGTCGTCCAGAGAACCCGCAAAAGGGAACGGTGATAGCCCGGACATTATCCCGGGTAATCTGGATGAGTTCTCATTCCGGCAGCACCAAGCCACGGCTTCATCCCGCAGCACAGCAGCACGCTCGACGGTTCGCTTATGTGAGGAGGCACAGATGGCACGCATGAAACCGCTGTTGGCGCCATTATTGGCATTGACACTTTGAAGCGCATGGCGGCGTGTGTCTCAATCTTTTGATCAACTCGTCAAGACGATCTTGTTATGTTAGGGGGTTCTGAGATGACTGGATGCTCGACGTGGAAAGAGCCTCAACCATCGATCGACACACAAGCCTCGAAGAGGTACAGGGATAGTATGGATTTGTAGGCTCAAGGATGCTTGCAACTTGAACATGTGTCTCCTGGGGGTACGCAACACACGTCAACACACTTCTGACAGTAGTCTTCTCGACCCGGATGTAGCACAAGATGGTATCCTCTGGTCGGTCGTCGAAACAGGACCCCATAAAGGGTACTGCCCCGTCAATTCTCAAGCATGTCCCTCGATGAATATGGCCGTAAAGCAAGGAAAGTGAGGCATCGTGGCCGAAGAAGCCAGATATATAGGCAAACTAGGGTGTTCCTAGAGGCTGAAATTTCAGCTATTCAACGATGAGAACGGCCCGGTACGAAGTGTGAGTGAGGTAGGAGAACATGGTCGAGAGACGAGCTTAACATCAACTTCGTGCATTTAAGTGTATCGTGAACGCAGATTTTCCTTCAAAATGCCGCGAATAGCGATGAATAAATGTGGTGGTGAAATACTGTGAGAAGGACATGTAGACCAGACTCCTTCTCCGATCTTGACCGGGATCGCAGTGTCGCTCTTTGTTGGAAGGACCGAGTCGAATTCTGGCACCAAGAAGTATAAAGTGAAGAATTGAGGTGGTAAACCTTTGAAGGTCAAAGTGTGCGAGGATCACAACAACCACTGCGCGAGTGAGGTGTTTGGGTCAATTTGTGATATCCCGTCTGTGGTTATGGAGCCGTTCGTTCGTCGTTAATCTGGACGGGAAGTTCGACGCAGGAGGCGGCAGGCAGTTTGGCAGCACTGCGATTGCACACCATTGGCTGGAATGTACAAGTAAGCGAGGACGGATAAGATAAGCGGGTTGCAAAAGGGAAGCGCGGAGCCCCGGAGGGCAGTTTTTCCGGAAAACGCACAGACCAGGCACACAGGGCACACGCAGCACCACCCAAATTTGTCAAGGTGGGCAAAAAATCCAGGCTGAAGCTGGTCAGCGTACGATCTTCGACCTCACACATCAACGACCGACGTCCGAATCGCAAAAATGGTCAACGTACCCAAGACCCGCAAGACCTACTGCGCTGGCCGCTCTTGCGGCAAGCACACCCTTCACAAGGTCACCCAGTACAAGGCCGGCAAGGCTTCGGCTTTCGCTCAGGGAAAGCGCCGTTACGACCGCAAGCAGTCCGGTTACGGTGGTCAGACCAAGCCCGTCTTCCACAAGAAGGCGAAGACCACCAAGAAGGTCGTCCTCAGACTGGTACGGGAGCCCGAATTGGAATCGAGAACCTGAAGAACTTGAGGAATTGGGGCTAAAAGTGGTGAAAATTACAGGAGTGCTCCGTCTGCAAGCAGAAGAAGCAGCTTCCCCTCAAGCGCTGCAAGCACTTCGAGCTCGGGTAAGTTTTTCCTATTCAATGTTGGCATGTTTTGGATCAAGAAGACACGGCATCATCATCATCATCGAAATCCGGGATATGCGACAATGCGCGATAAGCGCAGACAATTTCCGCCGCCGAACTGCGAGACGATCGACTGCAATTGCTACCCTGCTGGGCGCGAGACCGAAACCTCACGATTACGATCACCGACAGAGCTCGACGCGACATGAATGACTCCGTATTGCATTCGAAGCCAACCTTTGCTTGGGAAACGTGTGAACGACCGGCTCGCCAGACAGCCAGCCGTTTCGTCGATATCCACCAACAATAATTAGGAGTATCGCCACACCTGTGTTCCGCGCCTAGCAACAAATTCGACACCGTGAAGGATGCATCGACAGAAACAACTGAAGAAGTATGGGGCGACTGCAACCTCCAGCCTGGCATCACCCAGACAAGATACCGCTCCTTTCGGATCCGTCGTCAAGCTGCGCCACTGAGACATTATTCTACGACATCCCACGATCGACCGCTGATGATGTGGTGTCTTCTTGACCCAAAGAATGTACCGTGTAGAATTGGTTCTGACTCTTATGTAACAACAGTGGTGACAAGAAGACCAAGGGCGCTGCTCTCGTCTTCTAAACGCCTTCCATGGGAAGAATGCGGTGGTAGCGAGGTTGCGAAGCCGGCACTGGTTTTCTTGACTGGTCTTGCATGGGTTTGCCGTGTCGTAGCGTCGAAGTCAACGGACTGGCTTCGATGTGGGCACGGGAAAGTTGGTCTTTGAGGTACATGTACAATGGACACGGATGGTCGGGTGCGGGAAACGAACACAATACCATCTTTGGGGCGTTTCGTCTGCGGTTTCTATCTACCAATGCTGCCACCATTTTCCTCGCAACTTTCTTTTACGCAGTTCCTCCGCCTAGGACATTTTTGGGTCAAGGGGTGATGTGAGATGTGTCCTGACGTCATATCAGTCTTGATTTGTGTGCTGGAAGACGGAGTCTCGAGACGTGCTGATGGCCAGGGAGCTCATGGTCGTTATCCAGCCAGGAAGCAAACCATGCGGACGAATACTCTGGTTTCGCAACCGGAGTCCATCAACAGTCAATTAATAATATCAGCAAGCCACCAACCCCCCGAATTCCATTGCTCTCCTAAGTGTTTCCTATGAGTGGCAGCCCGTATGCACTTCTTTGACAATCTTGCGGCGTTTCGTTTCCAATCACACTGCACCAACAGCACTTGCCTAATACAACGGCTTGTCCAGACAATGCAGACACTTCAGTATCACTTGAGATCATGCTTATACTTAGGATGTCGTCCAAATTACAAATGTTCTGGAGTTCCTCCAGGCAAACTGCTAGTTACGTAGTTGAGGGTCGACAAGTCGCAAGCTGTGCCTGAGCTGGGACGGCGAGACGAGTCCAACTGACATCACACTATAATCACCTGAATCATGATGCCTTTCCCTCTAGACGAACGCCATCCCCTCTCCACCCCAGAGTGCACTGATAACGATAACCTTAAAAGCGACAATGCCCCACGCAATTGTGGGGTTGGTGGAGCGTGAATGCAGATCGTGAATTTCCCATTCTTTCTTTCCGTGTGAGATTGTTGCCTCCTTCCAGTTCTCTTCTTCCCCAACACTGAACTTCAAGTTCTTCGCTTCGCCGTCAGCTCCCAACCGTCTCCTTAATTCTACACACCAACCTGCTGGTCCGCCACCACAGATATGACCTCGCTTCCGAGTTTTATTTACTTGCACCAACGTATATGCCGGTTTGAAAAGCGTTCGCATAGTCTTTGACTCGTTCGTTGGTACCTTTTTGAGCCCTCATGATCGCGAACGGAAAAATCCCATGTCTTTGGCCTTGGTGCTCCCACGTCTCATCGTCATCACGGACGGCTCGAGTGCTGGCAACATAACGCCCTTGCTATTTGCCGACCTAACCCTGCGTTTCCAGCATTCGCATTCAGTTGGCGATCTGCTTAGCCCGAAGCAGCGGACAGCCTTCATCCTGTTCTACTGCCTTCCAGTCCCGTTGGCTGTGCAACAGCTACCTTTCCCTCGGAGGCAGAGTGATTAGCGTGTCAAACACTGACTCAGCACTCATTTCGAAGGCCACAACTACCTCTCAACACGCACTCACGCGGGGCATTCAATCCAAGTATTCCTGCGAAGCCTGTCATCAATTTCCACTATCGTTTACAATTGATGCTGCGCGTGTTCTGTTCTCACGCTGGACTCCAGGTCCAACATACTTCAATAGTAATATCCTTTTCGCGGTTTAGCCAAAAGAAAAAAAAAAAAAAAAAAAAAAAAAAAAAAAAAAAAAAAAAAAAAAAAAAAAACCTGCGTACACCAAGTGGTGTGCCTATTCGTTCCTTCAGCCGCAAGCAAATGGCGCTGCTGGGGGACTAAATTCGGGATTGAGACACATATGAAGGCTCAGGATGTCTATGCGTAGTCGGCCTCAACTTCCTAGGCCTTCAAGATGGAACTACAGGCGGCGACATGCTGTCTTACCCTGCTACCCTGCTATCTGTTCACCTTACCTCGCTACTACCACTGTCATCCAGAGACCGGCGTACTGAAGAATAGATTGTCCTGTGTTGAACAGTCAAAGATACTCAAACTTCCTTCGGCACCTCAAGTGTTGGTTCAGAGGTTCAGGGCATGATGATGTTCTGGGCACGCTGAGACCACCAGACCACCCAAAAGCTCAGATCATGATGCATGGCCCACCACAAAGGGTACGCACATACCGACCGAACGTTTTGCGGCGGGACCAATGTCACGCACAACCCCCTTTGCTGCTTTTACACTATGTACAAGAGAAGATACCTACCTAACCACCGTTTCCCTTGCCTTCATCAAGCAGAGAATTGTCAATACGAAAACCTTGGGCGGTTCTTGAAAATCAAGGAGGTTAAGAAGGCTACGACTAACCCTAACCCCCCTCGTGTAATGCCTGCCCAAGCATGCCAAGGTTGGACCCAAGCGCTGGGAAGGCTGGACCAAAAAAGAACGGAGTAGCTATGCAAGTGGAACACTCCAAAATTTCTTTTGTGGGCCGTTTGTACTTTGCCTTTGCCTTATAGGATTTTTTTTCCCCCTTCGTTGGCCTCACAGTCAATATTCACTTCTTCACATTCAGGCCCTTAGTGTTTGTTACCTTCACCAACGCAAGTAACCCTTTGTCATTGATTCTCCTCACTCGCATTTGCGGTCCCTCTGTCTACGACTCATCAGCTCTTTCAGCCATTACACCACATACATACAACAACAACTATGGACAGAATCAGCAACGACACCACCATGCAGAACTCTGACGCCCTTGCCGAGGGTCGTCGCATCTACATGGGCAACCTTCTATACTCCGTCAAGCCTGCTGACGTTGAGGGACTCCTTCAGGATGCCGGCTTCACTCAGTACGAGAAGATCCACATTTCGGTTGATCCCCTTAGCGGAAGGAACCCTGGCTACTGCTTCATCGAGTTCACCACTCGTGAGGAGGCTGAGCGCGCTCTTGAGAGCTTGGCTGGCGTTGACCTTTGCGGTCGTTCCGTGAAGCTCGGCCCTTGCCACCCCAAGACTTCGTCTCAGCGTCGTGAGGGAGCGTCCGCCTCCCCTGCGCCCCGCTCTACTTTCGATCGGTGGGGCGACTGGAGAAGCGGCAGCAAGCCCGCGGCGACTGAGGAGCAGAGGTCGTATGGTACCCAAAGACGCACTGCTAGTGATGCGAAGGAGGGCGTTGTCCAGAACAACAAGAGACTCTATGTTGGTGGTCTTGGCGAGATGATCGACCAGGAGCAGAACGACGCTGAGATTCGTGAGATCTTCCTTGGATTTGAAATGTAAGTCAAGAGAGCCTCCTCATGGTTGGAAGCCAGCCCAGATACATGTGCAGGCATATTGACTCTGTGTGATAGTGTGACAATTGGCAAGCGTATCGCTCCTAACCCTCTTTCGAGGCCTCAGAACGGCAGCGGTAGCCACCACTACTGCTTCGTCGATTTTGCGTCCGAGGAGGAGGCTGAGCGTGCTATGACGGCGACCAACGGCAGGCCCATCCTGGGTGGCACCCTTCGTGTTTACCCTGCCAAGTCCAAGGCTCCTGTCCGGGAAGCTGAGGAGGGCTCCTCCTACAGGCCTCGCGGCGAGCGCACTGAGCGCACTGAGCGCCCCGAGCGTGCCGAAAGGGCGGAGCGTCCCGCGAGGACTGATCGCAACCCTGAGCGTCAGAGGGAAATCCTCGGTGCCAGGAGCTGGAGGACCGGCCCCAGCGCCGTTGCTGCCGAGTGAACAACATGATTGGTTTATCAAGCGCTACTGTCCAAGACAGCACGGGTGTGCCCTAATTATACCCCTTCGTCAAATCTACCTCCAGAGTGTCACATCCTGGTGATGGAGACAACAGATGAGGTTGACAGCCGCCTCGCGTTCGGTGGCATCGTGAGCTGGATTATACATAGCCATGCAGTTGCTTGAATTGGCCCAGACTCCCGCCATTCGATGCAGTAGAAGGGGCAGAAGTGTGGATGCATGAGCGACCATGCAACAGGCCGAGCAGCCAGTGCTGTACGTCATTTGCTTTGGCTGAATGAGCTCAATCAGGGCCGAACAAGCGAGGGGAGAGGGCACTAGAGAGGGAATGGATAAATGAAGCTACAAAAAGGGTCTCATGAGTACGGAGGAGCGAGAAACCTAGCGAGAGCAGGGTATGATTCATTCAAAAACTATCACCTTCGGGCTTTACAACCACATCTGGTCTTCAATGGTCCTTCTTTTCCCTCTCCGTGACGTGGAAACGCTCAAAAGGCCTCCTCTGTTGGAGTCTTTCAGGTCCCTGCTTCCACTGAATCTACCCTAGCTCATGATCGAAAGTTTTTCTACCAGATCCAATTCACATGCCGCTAATCATTTAGGCCCTGCAAGCTCGGTTATTTCCTCTTTTCTGGAGCCTCGGCGAGATACCTCTACTTAATAGGACTTCTATCTGTCCAGGCCCAGCTCAACCTTCCAGCATGACTTCCAAATTTGCCGTCACCTCACTCATCACCCTAAGCCTCACAAGTCACATCAACGCCAATCTACCCGTCTCCATCGTCTCTTACACGCCTTACCTCGGATAACGAAAATGCGTCAAAGATTGCATCTGGCATTCGGGTTCCACAACAGAAGACCTCGATGTCGCCCTCGGGTGTAGCAGGCCATGAGTTAACGAATGTTATTGCATTTCGGCAACGAAATTTACGAACACGCCAGCACAGCTAGCTCCTTTCTCAGGAGCTGCGTGGCCAAGAGCTGCTGAACTCCGTCGACGGATTCGCACATTATGAGTGCTTTGGGCCCTTTATAACGAGTAGTGCACCAAGGCGGGGATGGCGGTTCCTTTAGCGGTGGCGGCTAGTACTGCCAGACCTAATTCGAGGTGACGGGTGTGGTGACTGGGTCTGAAGGAGACCGGGAGCCGACGGCGGGTGTAGGGTCTGGCTCTGGAATGTCTGACAAAGGCTCAGGTGGGTTTGATCATAACGCGTTCCCTGCGAGCCTTTTCATTTTCTGCCTATTCTTCACTGGCCGATTTGATATTACTTTACCAGGTTTATCCACGGCGCGACGCGGATGTTGGGACAGCAGTCGGTTCTGCTGCTGCTGTTTGGGCGCTGGTTGCATCTTCTGTCTTTACCTGGCGACTAAAGGTCAACACTCGTACACAGTATATCTCCTTCCTGACGCAAGAATGTCACAGAAGTCAATACAAATGACCTCGGAAAAACTGAAGTTCCTCAATTGCAAATCATTGGGCACTGAGGGCTTTTAGCAGCGACCACTCGTTACAATCAAGGTGCCGAAATTAGCCAAGATCCTTTGACCACCAAACGAACCACACTCACGGTCTACATACCACATGCAAGCGTTCACCGGCCCATGCGGCCCTACCAGGTCTTACACGGCCCCGGCCTGTCATATGTAAGACCGCTACGTCATTGGGCAGCATCTACTTTCCGTGCGTGCCGTCCCGATCTTTGCGGGCGGGATCTTCGCAACGTGCATGCCGAGCGACGGCTTACATGGGGCTTCTCCGCAGTTGCAGTTCAATTTCCGGAATGCGTCTGAGGAGAAGAGGAGATGGGGTAACAGCCGCCCCAATAGGGTTTCAGCCGCTTAAATTCAGAGTCTTGGGGTAAAGATGAAGTGGTGACAATGACCAGGGAAACAGAGTCAGTGAAGAATTATATCGTCATATACTCAAGACAACGGGATAGGGGTGCCACTCGTGGATGCCGGTAGTGGGAAACCCCCGTGGTGATTTGACAATCGTATTCAAAGATGATGACGGTCAATTAATATATGTACTGCCATCAAGTCCCACCATAATTATGCATCTTTAGATGTCACACTCATTCATACAAACAAGCCTCCAACTACCAGCTTGTTCCCTATGAACCATGAAGTCACCCACTCATCCTTTGCTCCCTTTGTTTGCCTCTGTCCTCACGGCCAACGCCTTCCAATTCCCCGACTGCACTAACGGCCCTCTCGCCAAAACCAAAGCATGCGATCTCGCCGGCACAGCACCCGAACGTGCAGCATCGTTGGTTGACCAGTTGACCATTGACGAGAAGCTCGTTAACCTCGTTGAGTAGGATAGCCCTATTCTTATGATCACATCTTAGCACTGAACCTAACCTTCACCCCAAACAGCCGAGCTCTCGGGGCCCCTCGCCTGGGGTTACCAAAGTATGCGTGGTGGTCCGAAGGCCTTCATGGTGTGGCCGCCTCTCCCGGCGTCGTCTTCAACACCACCGGCTACCCCTTCTCCTATGCCACTTCTTTCGCCAATGCCATCAACCTCGGCGCCTCCTTCGACGACGACCTGGTATACGAAGTCGGCACAGCCATTAGTACCGAAGCCAGAGCATTTGCTAACTATGGCTTTGGCGGGCTGGATTACTGGACGCCGAATGTCAACCCCTACAAAGACCCGAGATGGGGGATAGCGTCCGACACTCCCGGGCAACACCCCGTCAGTATCAAGGGGTATACGAAAGCCATACTGGCGGGCTTGGAGGGAAACGAGACGGTCAGGAAGTTAATTACGACTTGTAAACACTATGCCGCGTATGATTTGGAGAGGTGGCACAACCTGACCAGGTATGAGTTCGAGGCGATTGTGACTCTGCAGGATCTGAGTGAGTATTATTTGCCGCCATTCCAGCAGTGCGCGAGGGACTCGAAGGTGGGGAGCATTATGTGCAGGTATGTTCTCCCCTCTCTCTTCTCTACAAGCGTCTCGTCGCCAAATGGGAGTACACATATGCTCACCTGTCGGTCCCCAAATCCAGCTACAACGCCCTCACCATTCGTGAAATGGCCGGCGGCAAGCAAGACGAGATAATCAACCTCACCACAACGTCGCCAGCCTGCGCAAATCCCTACCTAATGACCATATTGCGCGACCACTGGAACTGGACCGAACACAACAACTACATCACATCTGACTGCAACGCCATCCTGGATTTCCTGCCCGACAACCACAACTTCTCGCAAACACCTGCCGAAGCCGCCGCAGCGGCCTATAACGCCGGTACTGACACAGTCTGCGAGGTATCGGGCTCCCCGACCACGGATGTCATCGGCGCTTACAACCAATCCCTTCTCCCGGAAGCCGTCATCGACACCGCCCTCCGCCGTCTTTACGAAGGTCTCATTCGCGCCGGCTATCTCGACCACGGCCGTGGTGGCCCGTTCTCCTCCCCAGCTTACGACGCCCTAGACTGGAACGAGGTCAACACGCCCTCTGCCCAAGAACTCGCTCTCCGTTCTGCAACGGAGGGTATCGTCCTGCTCAAAAACTCCGGTGGTTTCCTCCCCTTGGACTTTTCGGGGAAGCAAGTGGCGCTAATAGGCCACTGGGCCAATGCTACTGGAACGATGCGCGGTCCTTATTCAGGTATACCGCCCTTTTATCATAACCCGGTCTATGCCGCTCAGCAGCTGAACCTCTCCTTTTCCTACGCCAACGGCCCCGTTGTGAACGCCAGTGACCCTGACACTTGGACGGCTCCTGCTTTGGCGGCCGCGGAAGGGGCTGATGTGGTTTTGTATTTTGGCGGGACGGACACGACCGTTGCTGCTGAAGATCTCGACCGTGAGTCGATCGCGTGACCGGAAGCGCAGAGGAAGTTGCTGTCAGAGCTGGCGGAGCTGGGCAAACCGTTGGTGGTGATCCAGCTAGGCGACCAAGTGGATGATTCTTCTCTCTTGAGCAACGAAAACGTGTCTTCGATTCTGTGGGTGGGTTACCCAGGTCAGTCGGGCGGGACGGCAGTGTTTGATGTTTTGACAGGCAAGAAAGCGCCGGCGGCACGGTTACCGGTGACGCAATACCCGGAAGGCTATGTTGAGGAGGTACCGTTGACGGAGATGGGTTTGCGGCCCTTTAACCACTCCTCCTCCACCACCACCACCACCACCTCCTCCTCCTCCTCCTCCTCCTCTGACCTAGAAGAGGATGTCCCCGTTCAAGGAGGGGGCAGCCTAACAATCCAAACCCGCTCGACCCCCGGAAACAAAACCCTTTCCTCCCCGGGCCGCACCTACAAATGGTACTCCAGCCCCGTCCTCCCCTTCGGTCACGGGCTTCATTATACCACTTTCAACGTCTCCCTTATTTTCTCCTTCGTTGCCCCGTCCCCCTCCTCCTCCATCCCCATCTCCGGGCTCCTCACCTCCTGCACCGCTACCCACCTCGACCTCTGTCCCTTCTCGCCTTCTGCCAACGCAAACTTCACCGTCGTCATAACCAACACCGGCAATCGCACCTCCGACTACGTCGCCCTCCTCTTTTTGTCTGGAGAATTCGGACCTGAACCGTACCCGCTCAAGACCTTAGTGGGCTACAAGCGTGTGAAAGATATCAAGCCGGGGGAGACGGTCACGGTTAAAGACATACCGGTGAGCTTGGGAGCGATTAGCAGGGTTGACGGAAAGGGGAATACGGTTTTGTATCCGGGGCTTTATCGGTTTGCTGTTGATGTTGATGGACTACAGGGAGTGGGAGGGACCAGGGAGTCGCCGGTTAGATTGGAGGGTGAGGAGGTGGTGCTGGACGAGTTCCCGCAACCACCAAAGGAGTGAGCAGAGTAGGCGACAGGATTGGGTCAAAGAAAGGAAGGAGAGGAGAGGATGGTTTTGGTTAAGTCACTCACTAGTCTAGAAGGCTGGAAAGGACCAGCTATTCTATATATGGTATGGATTCGTATATATATATATATATGGTTCAAGTATGTACATCGAAGTTACAGGTAGTCGTCATCTTCACAAGGAATCATGACTCGTGGTTGGACTAATCAACAAAGTTATCGTTCTTTCCCCATGGTGATCTCCTCCTCACAGCACACTTCCCCCACCCCTTTACACGCACTGAGAGTACCAATCGTTCATCTTCTTGCAAGTGAGAGATCCAGCGCAAACAGTGCAGCCAGTGAATCCAATGCCTCCGCACTGGGCCCAATGCTGGGCGGTGCACCCACCCTTGCTGGCAGCAGAGCTAGGGGTCGCCGGAGCAGTCGGAGGCTTGACACGGGTAGCAAGCGTGGTAGTAGGAGCAGCAACAGCAGCAGCAGTAGTAGCACCAGCTTTGGCGCTAGGCGAGGCATTGTTGCCAGTAATACCGAACCACTCGAGGTCATCTTGAGGAAACATGGGGGTGGCATGTGTGATACCAGTTCCATATGCACCAACAAGATTGGGGCCGTAAACATACTTGGTCCAGCCCGAAGCAGGTTGGTTAGAGAGAGTCTGCTGGGGTTGGCCGTACGTGTAGCCGAAGACGCCGGCCCACTGCTTGAGCGTCTCATTGAAGTTCTGCGGGTTGAGGGTAGTGTCGGCGGAACCGTGATGGATCATCATCCTCGGGCGTGGGCCATTGTAGCCTGGATACATGTCAAAGACAACGTTGGCCCATTCCTGCTGGCTGTGGATTGAGTGGCCCTGCGAGCAGGTCGAGTTCCAGCCATTGACGGTGCCCGTTGCAAAACAGCCGGCACTAACGCCAGAGTACACGGAGGCCGCTGCGAACAGCTCCGGGTAGGTGGCGGCCATGACGTTAGTCATCATAGCGCCGGAGCTGGTACCGGTAACGAAGACCTTGCTGGCGTCGGCACCGTATTGTTTGATGGTATAAGTAACCATCTAGTGAAGTGTTAGCATCAGGAACCTTTGACGTGAATCAGATTGCTGTCTGAAGACTTACGTTGGCAATGGAGTTGCTGTTGCCTCCACCGTTGTGGGTTAGAGAGGCCGGCGACGAGACATCCCAGCAAGTGCCTTTGTAGGGAGATTCGGGGTAGATAACCTATCCAGCAGGTCTCTGTTAGTTATGTCCTCGAGGAAAGAAGGACCAAAGACAAGAACCCAGCACTGACAATGTAGCCATATTTCTCAGCCAACTGGGCATACTGAGTGCCCTGGTAGAAGGCCTGAGCGGTGCCGCTGCAGTAGTGGATGGCGACGATGATGGCGGGTTTGGCAGCGAGCTTGTTGGGGACATAAAGGTACATCTTGACGCCCGAGGGGTTGGAGCCAAAGTTGGCGACCTGCTGGAGCGAAGCACGCTTGACGACCTCTGCGGCGCTGGCGAGGGAGGCGCCGAGGGCCAGAAGGCCGGAGGCGAAGGACGAGAACTTCATTGCCGTCGAAGATGAGTTGATCCTTCCGAACAGCGAACTTTTCGATGGATGATACGGCTGGAGGGAATGAGTGTTTTCCTCTGGTCGAGAACCTCATAAACTTGGGCGGCCATGACATGCGGGCCCTCTTGAACCCTTTATGCGTCTAATCGCAAGCACCATGGGCACCAACCCTGGCCAGCTTGAAATGACCCGGCATAGTCGGCATGGCCAGCGGCTGGCCACCAAATTTCCAGATCAGGCAAGCGACGCACCGAAGTGGACTCGATCGCGGACGGTCAAGCTCCGGATGAACCATGGTGGATGAGGTTGCAATGAGCTGGGGTTTTGAAACGACCCGCTGCCTCATCATGATCCGTGGGTTATCAAAGCTACCATCCTGTCATTTCTTCGAATTTTGCGGGGCCGAGTTGGCGATGTGAGGTGCTAATCCAGATGACATCAGGTGTATGTGTTGCTATGTATTGCGGACGATCCTCAACTGGTGATGATGGTTTTGGGGGGAGGTTGCAGTCGCATTCCATGCTGGGGAATCAGGGATTTTCTCAACTCTAACATCAAGCCCCACTTTTGTTAGTGAGTGTGAACTTGGACGCAACCTACCCTCGCTTCATTCCGAATTGGATCAAGGCGCAGGCGCCTCAAGAGCCTCAAATGGAGTCTTGATGTCTGCTCTTTGGTAAAGGAAGTAATTTCTTTTCTTTTTCTCTTCTTTCTTTTTTTTCTTTTTTTCTTTCCTCATCATGGCGAAAGACGGCACTGTAGCGGCAAGCCTAGTAGAACGGCATAGCATAGCGCAGAGGGACCACAACAGACAGCAGGGCAAAACACTGTTTCCCGAGCTCGAATACACTTGATCGTTTTGTTCACACAATTACTTGCAATCAAGTTTTGGCATTTGGGCCGTCGAAACAAAGGAAGCAGCAAACCAACCAAGTCAGGTTATCCTATGTACCTATATGGTGGAGTTGCAAGCGAATGGAGTCCGGTTTCGTTTTGTTTCGTTTCGTTTCAGAGGTCATCACCCCCTTTCTCTTTGTGCCAAGAAAACGACCAGGCGCTTGAGTTTGGGAAAATGGTTGCACCTCTACCACGTACCCGGTTACGGCTTCCCGTCTATACCGCTTCCGTCTGTGCCTCTGTGCCATGTCGCAGGGCGTCATTGCTGTGTCTCACGTCCATAGACCACACACAGAGGAACAAACAACAACAACAACAACATCCACCTCAATTCCCCCCCCCCCCCCCCCCCACACACACTCTATGAAAACAACGAACCAATCCCCTCCCTTCCCCAAGCCAAGATATTACTCTTCTAGGAAAGTGTTTTGCGCCCGTTCGGCCGATGCCTCAACCTACTCCGAGAGGCATCGACATAGAATTACCTCGATAAACATGAAACATATCGAAGACCAAAAGGGACTTTGCGAACAAACAAAGCCTGGTGTGCAGCTGAGGGAAGGTAGGTAATCCTTTCCAAAGAAAAGCGGGAATGCTTCTAGCGCGCGGTAATGGAACCTTCTCCGTACCCTTCGCGTATTTTGCCTAAATTATAGGGTTACACCCACTGTGCGAATGCATCACTATATACAAAGGCCTGGATGGCTTGTCCACCAGAATACACTAAGGGTTGGAGCTTGAAAAAACAGTCTTTCTTTTGCTTTTGTAGAAATTCCAACTACCTAGGTATGCATAGCATCACCAGGTGTTGTCTGTGTGCGGCCTGCCAAAGTCGGTGGACGAAACTCTTGCATGGATATGTGCATTTCTGTATTTGTATTAGGTGTAGTACTAAGAGTAAGGGTTACATATCTATCTTTTGTTTGGTTGCCGTCCTTTCCCAAAAAAACTGACTATAGAAACCAGCTTCCGGGACGGTATTCGCATGATTGAAGTAAGATAATACTGGGTAATCATGTAGTCCGGTCCGTATTACTCCCTCTTTTCCCCCTCCCACACCCAATGCCCTCTTTTCCAAAACCCATCCCAGCTGTGCGCGCCTCTTCTTTTTTTATAGTAAAGGAAAAGGAAAAGAAAAACCACTACCTACTACCCGCCTTCTCCTCATCCTCAGGCGCCCGTCTCCTCCCCTCACCCGCCGCATCCTCCTCCGCTTTCTTCATATTATCCAACCCCGTCTTGTGCTCCTCATGGTCCTTGCTCAACGTCCTCGAGCCAACAAACAGCGAAATAAACAAGCCCAGCGCAGCAAAGGCAACGTACACAATGTACATGGTGCGCAGGGCGTTGAAGTAGGCCTCGCGGGCGATCTGGCGCTGGTCGGGAGGCAAAGAAGCAAGTCGGCCCACGTTCGACGCGGCGCTTCCTCCTGTCAGGAGACTGGCGTTTTTGGGTCCCAGTTCTTGGACGAGGCGCTCGTGCTGCTTCTCCATGCGGTTTTGGAAGACGACGCCGCCGATGACGACCGAGATGGATGTCGAGAGCTGGCGAATAAAGCCGAATGTGCCTGTGGCAGCGGCGACGTCGCGGCCGGGGACGGTAGTTTGGAGAGCAATGAGAGGGGCCTGGAAGTTGGGACCAACTCCAATACCAGCAACGATCCTATTTCGAGTGTCAGTCATCTTATCCCCAAGGTATACAAGAGACGAAAAGAATAGCTTACTGGAAGAGGATAATCTTGGCCCAGTTGGGCCTCGGCTCCAAGTCGATGAAAAGCCCAAAGCCCAGCGTCATGACAGTCATGCCAAAGATAATCGGATGCAGGTACTTGCCAGTCTTCTTGATATAGACACCGGTAGCGGCCGACATGATGGACAGCGACATGGCAAATGCCAACACGTACACTCCCGACAACAACGGTGTGGCACCCAGCACGGCTTGGAAGTAAAGCGGGAGGTAGTAACTACCTGAGATAAAGACGAATCCCTGGCAAGCACACACCAACAACGAAGCCACGCTCGCCCGGCGCTCGAACAGCCGCATCGGGATGACGGGGTACTTGGCGACCTTCCACTCGATCAGAACAAAGATGCCGATCATAACGATGCCGAACACGATCAAGCAGATAACGGTCGCGGACTTCCAGGGGTACGATACGCCGCCGAACTCCAAGCCGAGCAGGACCATGAGTGTGCCGCCGACAATGGTCAAGGAGCCGAGCCAGTCTACCGCCATCAGGCCCCGACGAATCGGCGTCCGGGGGTTGTGCAGCTTGAGGACAAACGCCAAAATGGCCATGCCCACTCCCGAGATGGGCAGATTGATGTAGAAACACCATCTCCATGTGACTTTGCTCGTGAAGGTACCTCCGAGAATGGGTCCAATTGCGCTCGCCAGTGCCCAGACCATGCCCATGACACCAAAGTAGATTCCTGTAACACGCAAGAACCGTCAGCTTTTGTCCCCAATAACACTTGTCTCCCCAAAAAGAGAAGAAAAAAAGAAGAAGAAGAAAAAAAACACACCTCGTTTCCGCATCGAAAACAAATCACTAATACAAATATTCACCAAAATAATGATCCCCCCACCGCCCACACCCTGAATCGCCCTCGCAGCCAACAACATGCCCATACTCTTGCTCAACGCGCAGATGAGGGAGCCTATCCAAAACACACCCACGGTAATCAACAAAATCGGTTTCCGGCCCCAAATATCGGAAATTTTGCCCCACATGGGCGCCGTCGCCGCATTCGCCAAAAGGTACGCCGACCCGATCCATGTGTACCCTGTTGTGCTGTCGAACTCCTCCGAAATCGTGGGGATGGCGACCGTCACAATGGTCACGTCCAGAGCGGCCAGGAAGAGCGCGCTGGCCAGTGCGAGGATGATGGCTGTTGTTTCGAGGCTGGTGCGGCCTTCTTCGGGGGCGGCTGATGGGCCGGTGACCGTTGGTGGTGGGTCGGTTGGCGGCGCGGTCGGGCCGCCATTTTCGTTGGCTCTATCGAGCTCTTGCTCTTTCTCTTGCTCCTCTTTGGCTTGGGGATTGTTAAAGTTGTTTTGGACCGTGTTGTCGGAACTGCTGCCGTTGTCTGAGGCGGCGGCCGAGGTTTGTGTTAGTGTCGAACTGTTGACGGCCTGTGTCCCCCGACTGCCACGCGCCGCTGACGCCATGTCTCACTTTGGGTTCGTTACTGGATGGTGTCCTTGTGAGAGGCGCAGTGGTTTCTTTTGTATATAAGACTGGATTTCAGAGTATTAGGCGTACAAGCACTCGAACTGCCGATATTCTCCTATGTGCGCCGTTGTGAAAGAATGCTTTGTGCGACCGATCAGAAAGGGAAAAGCCAGGCGCAAACGTTTGGTGGAAGCGGAGTCAGAGGAGAGGTAGACACAACAGATAGAAGCGTCGAGCAGTTAACTGCGATGATTGTATTTTGATACACCGGGATGATATCGGAGGATTATTTGATAATGACAAAATCTACTGCGATTCGAGTCGCAACCACGAAAAAAGGGTCCGAGTGTAAGGAGGAACGATTAGTTGGACATCATCCCGGATAAAAACAAAATTTCGGGTCAAAGTGTTCGCAATGGCCGGTGTCGCGTACACAGTGAAAAGTCCCAGATGTTTTGCCCGAGAGGAAAGAACAAAACAAACTTGGATGGAAAGGAATTTGAGGACCCTTGGGACTTTGAGTGTACTATAGTAGAAGAATGAAAAACTTTTTAAAGCAAGCAAAGTATCTGGAATAGGGAAGGTGCGCGTTTGCTGGTTTCCCCCCCCCCCTTCCCCGGTTCGACGGGGTTGTGGTCGTTAACTCCGACTTGACCCCACAATAACTTTCCACACCATCCCACGATACCCATGACGGCACCGAAGCCGGGTAAAGCGTACTTTTGTAGACGGGCAAACAAGTGAACAGAAACAATCATAACATCAAAGAAATGATATATAACGAGTAAGAACCTACCTACCATAGCTGCTTCATACATACATCCCGGTGGATGAAGCAACCTTTTCTCTGTATGCGTCAAGCCCTTGGGGTTTTCTTTCTCTCTATTCAACCTTGTTGCTGGCTGCCATCACTATGAGAGTCGATCCGATCCCTGGACTCGCATTTCTGGGCTATCAGTCATACCGATCCGACGAATGCCAGAATGTAAACACAACTGTACGTACACCTCTGCCGGGGGCGGGGAAGGGTAAATCTTCTGAATTCGCTGTTGGTGTAGATCAGTGGCAAGTCATCGGTTTCCACAAAAGAGTAGCACTGTAGTGCTGAGAGCATCACGCTCTCTTTTCTTTTTTGGCAGAGGTGTACCAAAGAAAGCGAAGCTCCCTCAACTCGGGCGGAGTTAAGAAGCTCAAAGCTGCATAAAAAGGTGTTATATCCGGCAGTCTGTCGATCAGCAAGTGGAATCCAAGTGAGCTAAAAAAAAGAAAAGAAGAAAAAAAGAAAAGAAAAGGCTCGGAGGAAACATAAGCAAATGACTGAACGGACCGAGGAAGAAGAGTATTGGTCGATCGGTCGATTCTGACATTGACGGCCACCCTTGCGAATCTTCTGTTTGGGGCAAGGTTGGGGACTCTGAAATTTGGAAGGGTATCTGGACCGCCCCTTTGACCTCGACGATGAGGGGGAAATGGCTGGAGGAAAAGGTAGAAAAGACTAAACGATTACGTACGAGCCGAGCTCCGAGCGCAACGTTGAAAGTGAAGACTGCAACTCATTGGGCCTATCGCATCATTTCTTTGACAAAATGTTGTAAGGCGCAGGGCGTCGGCAAGGTTTTCCATATCTTTTTGAATATGTGTTGTTCAAAGTGAAGCAGAGATCAAGTAATCGTTACCCGACACTGGCAAAATGGTCAAAAATCGGGGGGTTACATGTATTTCAAGTGTATATTTCACAGCAAGCCGACGAAGGCCCCCAAACGAACTCGCAGTAGCAGTAACGGCTACACACAACTGCACACACGTCAATCTCCTGCGACGGGATCTCTTCTTTCTTTCCAGTTCTTCAGTACCTGTTTCTTCGCGGAACTTGACACTGAGACAGAGCATGAGTCGTGCTCCACATCCACGTGCCGGGCGCTACCGAGCGGGGGTGATGTGAATGGCGGGGGACCGGGTCTGGGAGTTAGTTCTGGGCCGAAGCGGCACGTGCCGGGAAAGGAGGGAGGAGTTCGGGAAGTGGGGTGCCGACGTTGTGGTCAACTGGTTCTCCCATCACGGCATCACGCCCGACCAGACCAGTGCAGTGCAGTGACCGCGCCGCGTTATTGAGAAGTTCAAAGTATCCTGGGAAGACTTTGGGAAATGCTGTTAGGTTTCACTTCCAAGTCGCTTGCTACTATTTTGCATATTCATTGACGGTTGGTGCGACGAGATATATAAATGAGCCTCAGTGTGACTGTGAGTACAAGGTGGGATGGAAAGAATCTCCAGCAAGACAACGGTCAAGTCTGTCTAATGTTACCTTCACTTAACACAAAAGCATAACCACAACCAATCGAGGAAGAACAAACGAACAAACAAACAACGTTCAACATGGGCGGACACCCATGAACGAGCAAGAACCTGGTTCTTTTTATTAGAATTATTTCCCGAGAATGCAAAGGTATGGACTAGTATACTCAAACATTACAGTCCTTCAAGCGACACTGACTATTAATGAGTATATATCCATCCATCCATTTATCCATCCATCCATCCATGTCGAGCGGGTATCCCCAACGGCCTGGGTCTTTGTGTGACCTTCGCACTAATTACTGGTACTGCTAGTAAGCAGTTGATTCATCCCATGTAAACAAGACGTAGTACGTTAAAAAATTGTCCAGCTCTACGTTATGCTTCTCTCCTTAATGCATGCATGGGGTGGGCACCACATTAAACTTTTCAATCCCCATCCCCTATCTAACGTAGTGTATAGGTATAAGTATATGGATATATGTACAACAAAAATCATCTTGAACATTCAGGCGCAAATGTCCAGGTTAGATCGCTTCGAGTCATGTTCATCATGACCGATACATTCATCAACGACGCGAACGCTCGACCGCAGCAGCGTTGGGGTTGGAGCTCGTCATCGTGAGACCAGCAGCGGCGGCAGGTGCCGGCGTGCTGGTGCGGGTGGGAGGGGCGGAACGGTTGTGAGCCATGTGCGCCTTAACCAAGTGGCCGGCGGCAAGAGCACTGCAAAGGGACAACTCGCCGGCTAGGACGGCAGCGGCAACAACGCGAGCCAGACGTCTGGCATTTTCACCAGGGTTAGTAGGATGGGGACCGCGGACACCGAGCATGTCGAGCATGGCCGACTGGGGCTCAAGGATGGTGCCACCGCCAAGGGTGCCGACTTCAATCGAAGGCATCGAAACGGAGATCTGGAGATTTCCACGCAGGCTATAATCATGTTAGTCTTGCACTTCCAACTTATCCAAGGGAATGGATACTCACTTCCTCATAAGGGTGATGCAGTTGGCACTTTCAACCACCTGGGCGGGATCTTGGCCAGTAGCAAGGAAGATAGCCGCGACGATGTTGGCCGCGTGGGCATTGAAGCCACCAACGGAGCCAGCCATAGCGGAACCAATCAAGTTTTTGTTGACGTTAAGCTCCACAAGGGTATCGACGTCGGTCTTGAGCACATTCTTGACGACGTCACCTGGAATGATAGCCTCAGCGACAACGCTCTTTCCGCGTCCGTCGATCCAATTGATGGCAGCAGGCTTCTTATCCGTGCAGTAGTTGCCACTAACGGAGACAATGTTCATATCTTCGAAACCCTCGCTGTACATGACGCTAAGGGCGTGCTCGACACCCTTGGAAATCATGTTCATGCCCATCGCATCACCAGTAGTGGTCTTGAAACGAATGTAAAGGTTGGTACCGGCCATAGCAGTCTTCATGGTCTCCAGACGGGCGAAGCGCGAAGTCGAGTTGAAAGCCTTCTTCATGATAGACTGTCCCTTCTCGGAATCGAGCCAAAGCTTGGCAGCACCAGCTCTTTCAAGAGTCTCGAACTGAACGCAAGGGCCACGAGTCATACCATCAGCAGTCAAAACAGTAACAGCACCACCGCCAGAATTGATGGCCTTGCAGCCTCTGCTGGTGGAAGCGACCAAGACGCCTTCAGTGGTAGCCATAGGAATGAAGTAGCTCTGTCCGTCGATGACAAGGGGGCCGGCAACACCAACAGGGAGAGGCATATAGCCGATGACGTTCTCGCAGCAAGCACCGTGCACCTGGGCCCAGTTGTAGTTTTGGTAAGGAAGTTTAGAGCGGTCGAGGACGTTGGTCAACTCGGCAGTGGCCTTGGTGCGAGAGATAATCGTGCGGCGAACCTTGACAGCACGAGTGAAGTCCTTGAGCGTCTTCTCCAGAGCATAACCGGGGATCTTGCCCTTGAGCGAGAGGTGGACGATCTCCTCATCATTGAGCTCATGAGTACGCTTCTCCGCGAGCATCTTATCGAGCTCCTCCTTAGAACGAATAGTAGTAGCGCGTTGGGCCGCAAGGGTAACAGCGCGGTTCTCCTTGGCCTGAGCATCATTTTCGTCATCAGTGCTGGACGGGGTGAGAGGAGCAACGGGGCTCGAGGGAGCGGTGGGCTTCATGTACTCTCCCAGGGGAAGGGTAGCAGACGCGGTATCGTTAAACTTCTGTGCCTCATCTAGCTCCTTGGGGTTGATTGGGTGATCAGGAACGTTGGGGTCCTTGATGCCCCAGCGGGCAGCGTTGAAGAGATAGCCGTTGAGCGCAACACTGAGAGCGAGGGCAACCACGATCCACTTGGACAGGATAGGGTCCTCCAAGCTCTTGAGAATGCTGCCGACCATGCGGCCACCATAGCCACCAAGGTTGGTGTAATCGGTACCCTCAACTCCGGCCGACTTCTGAGGGAGATCGTAGTGGATAGAAGGATACTCAAGCTCGTAGCGGATAGGAGTAAGGACGGTCACGACAGTCTCCCTGCCATCGGCGCGGGCGGCCTCGAGAATGATATCCAAACCGTTGGATGCAACCTTGAAAGGGTCAACCGGAGGAGGCGTCACGACACCGCCAAGCCCACGAGCCCACGAGGAGATGCTGGAGATGGAATTGGCACTGCGGAAGGGAATGGTGCAGAGGTTAAGGACGTTGATCAGAACAAAGCCGGTGACCATCATGAGCTTAAACTTGGGGATGTGAGTGCTCTTGAGCTGACGACCGAAGATGGTGGTTCCAGGCTGATCCTTGCCATCAGCGCGGGGCCAGTCGTTGCTCTGAGCAACCTTCTCAGCAACGCGACGGCTAACGCCATCCTCCTCCAAAGCCTTACGCATCTGAACGTGGCGCTTGATGCGGTTGATCTCGAGCTTGATGCAGAGGATGGCAGTGTAGAAGGAGAAGAGCAGGATGCAGTCGAAGAAGAGGATCCACGCGGCAAGGAAGCAGAACTGCTGCAGGCCGCCCTGAACGCCAGAAGCAGCGCCCAAGACAAGAATGCCGGCCTCAATGGCATAGTCCTTGACAATGTCAAAGCCCTTGTCCTTGATCGCAAGTTGAATAGCGGACTGGATGCTGTGGGCCGAATCAGCCTGCTTGGCAGTCTTGCCAGACTTCTCGGTCGGGCGGCGGTGGTCAATGGCATGCGATAGAACGGCGCGGGTCAGAACAATGTTCTTCTCAAAGCCAATGGTAACGACCAAGAAGGGCAGACCCTCCGAGAGCAAAACCATGGTAATGGGAACTCCGAGCTTGGTGGTAACAAGGAGACCAAAGAGGAACGCGAAGATGGACGAGAAGATGACGCTGGTAGCAAGCCAGAAGTTGGATCCCATGCGGCGCATCGAGAGGAAGAGCGAAACGAAGGTGAGGTGCATCGAGATGTAGCCCAGAGCCATGATAATGATATCCAGAGTCTCGGCGTTTCTGAGGAGATCGGTGAATTCGACCCAGGCGTTCTGTACCCACTTCACAATACTGCTGCGAGTCTGGACACGGGCAGCCTTCATGATCCACATCTTCTTCTCATGGCCGCGCTCGGTCTCGATGGTCTCCTGCGAGGACACGGCGTTCGGGATTTCCTGGGCGTTTGTCAAGAACTCGGGAGCTTGGCTGTACGGGAGAGAGAAGGCGAGCGCGCTGTCTTGCGAGTATGTGAAGGAGATGGCGGTCGAGGGCAGAGGCGTGATGGAGAGGTTGCTGGGGATGGGAACGGTGTTCGTCTGCGCGACAGCGGGGCCGGACTCGGCGGTATCGGGGAAGACGAGAGTGAGAAGAGCGAGGTGGTTGGCATTCGCAGGAATGGGAGCTTCGGCGTCGTGATTTTGCCAGTTCCACTCCGTATTGGCACCGGCGCGAAGCATCCTACTGCCCGCCTGGAGCGACTCCCATTCGGCCTTTCTGACGCTTCTGGTGACATTGAAGAGGCTGTTTTGCAGGAGGCCGATATAGGAGGAGCTGGCGAGCAGAGCGACGAGAACAATGGTGTGAATTGGGTTGGACGAGGTAACCTTGGACAGTTTTTGGAGCGGAGGGGTGACCTTCTTGTTTATCCACGAAGGCGTGGCGGCCTGGGCGGCCGGCTGCTCCCCTCGGAAGCGCGAGGGGAGAAGGCTCGAGGCGATCATGTTGGCAGATGTTCAGGGGCGGGTGGGTTGAGACTGATCACCGAGATCCGACAGACATTGAGCTGGGTCGAGAGTGAAGTAGATATGGAATCTAGGACGGAGCAAGCGTCAGTAATCATAATCGAGACGAGACGACGCGCGCGAGGCACAGATGGTTATAATAAGACCGAGTTGGCGGTCAGCAGCAGCGCGTGCCACCCGGAGGAGCGAACTACGCCAGCCGCAGGTTGCCAAACATCCAAAGCACAGCATTCTTGTGCCGAGGATTATGGTGATACCGCTGAAGGAAGGATTGCGGCGCGAAAGGGTCAAACTTACATCACAGATTGCGATCAATTGTCACGGGTACCGAGACCGCTCGACAAAACCGGTGCTGCGCTCCGCTTGTGAAAGCTGTCACGCGAACGTTGCGTCGTGTGCGCACTGGCCTTACAGCAGGAACTAGTGCTGGAGAATCTTCTTTTCCCACCTTTCAGTTTGCTTGCACAAAGTCCGGTTATTGCAAAGAATAACCGGAGTGCAACAAGTCCAAGGAACTGAAAATTGTTGAAAACAAACTGAAGTTTCGGTTGGCGGCTGCAATGAAGCTGCTACCTTGAGGTACGGTTGATGTACCTTTGTTGTTGTTGGTTAGTGACCCAAAAGAATGGAGGGGGGGGAGGGGGTAGAAGGATCGTTGGACAATCTGATGTTGAATCAAGCAACAAAAAAGTCCAGGATCCTGACCGGTCGCCGGAATTTGTGAGTGATATTGGGACTTCTCTGTTACTTCCAATTGCTTGCTCGAGATGAGGAAGGCGGAGTGGGTGTCCGGGTTGTCCCCTTTGATAGGTAGGCAGTAGGTATGGGAAATAATAAAAAACTTCAAAAAAAATTGGTAAGGACCAGGGGACCTCTGGGTTGGACGATGCAGTGCCAGTTACACGGGCCACACCCGCTTTCGTGTCTCTCCCCAATCGCCTCTTTCGCTCTGCACGACGACCCCCTTTTTCTTCATGATGGAAGATTTTAGCACTTGAGGGTTTGTCAAAGGCACTGGAGACATTTAAAAGACATCACTATGCTCAATTCGGGTTACGCTGTGTGCACCGGTCCATATCTTTTGCTTCCACCAACGAGATTTCAACACGCCGTTTTCAAGCAGCCGCCTTGGGCCCGAATGTTGGGGTAGAGGTTGCCTCACCGCCTATGGTAGGTTCTGTTCACCTGCACTGTTCTATCGCTAGTGTCGTTCTGGACATGCCACCACTGGGCAACAAATCCACAGCCTTTTCTTTTGTTTTCCCTCCATCCGGCGCATCGCTACCGTACAGACACTCGCCGTTTGGATCATTATTTCGGTTATGGGATCAAGCCAGCGTCATCAGCTTTGTCTGATAGCATTTTGCGCCGGCTATATGCGGTGCTCGATACGATGTGCAGTGGCTTGAGGGGACAGAGCGTGCAGGTGAGAACAAGCCGTCCTAACTGGATCGTTCACTTTGATGGCTACGTAATGATTGTTCGCCTCCCCCTGTTCCTATTGTTTTTTTCCCCCGAACGAACACTTTTCCGGCTTCCAGAAGTCTGAGATTGGCAACCTGGCCACAACACAGTCATTGGCTGTTTGTCGAGATTTTTCTTCTCGTGAGCAGCGCCAACTGAACCGAGTCATCACGGGCATCAAAAGTTCAAAGACGAAAACCCGGCACGGCGAATCGACGCGATCTCTCACATCCCTCCCAGCTGGGGCAGGTTTGGTTCAATTCCAGCCTCCTCCAGCCTCTCTAGGGTGTTCCCTGACGATCATCACGTTGCAATAACCAGGCCCACCGAAAAAGGCCGAATGGATGTCTGGGCGCAAATTACCCCCACCATTGTAACCGTTATCGTCCGTTATCGCCCGTCAAGGTCGCTTGGACGTGGCATTGCAGAAGACTCGGCTTTTGGACAAGGTCGTTGATCCTAGCGGGAAGAATGCTGATGCGGGACCCATCGTTGCTTATCGATACCGGTCATTGCTTATGAGGGTTTATCAGATGATCTGATTATTTCTTACTGCCCCTCCATCTCCACCATGACTCTACATACAAACACACACAGTAGCGTCGCCATATGCCCCTCCATAACTGGCCGTCTACAATTCTTGAATTCGTCGTGAACTTCAGCAAACTCAACGCTCAGTTAATTGGAAATTTGGCAGTAGTTTTGGTGGTAGGCGTATACGGATGTTGGACTTGACACTTTCTCGGAATTCGGCGTTTCTCTGGCGTGATATGATAGGTGACTTGTCGCAATGACCATCTGTTCTCGAGCCGGACTTTTGGGGGGCATCGAATCTGGGGTTTTGAAACGTAAAACCCCGCCGAAGTGCATACGTTCGAGCTGCGTTCGTACCCAATGCTACCGAGTCCAAAGTCCCCTCACAGCTACAGGGAGCGTTCGTAGGCGGAGTCAACACTCGGAGTTCTGTCTCACGCTTTGTGCATTTTCCACAGTACATAAAGGCTGCCCTTCTCCCACATCGTGTTCAGATCACGTCGTACAGAGGCGTTGAGCCCGCGTTGAGAAAAGCATACCACGTCAACTTCAGTTCGACACATACTTTGCCAAGAACAATCAAGTTGACCGCATCAAAATGAACGGCTCCCATCACGGAGGAGTGAAGGTACGAAAGAGGTGCGGGCGGTAGCACATAGGTATCCCGAGGAGTGAGTTGACCCTCGCTTGGAGCCCTAACCCTCGCGCATCGACCGTCCTCGTCGTTGAGTTCGTTGTGAGCCTGCGGCAGGCTCAATTTGACTACCAAGTATAGTGTAGAATGCGCACAGGCGCCGTTCCTTGGCATGACTGAGTGAGGTGGCGCCCAGGAACCTTATCAGCGAGCGCTCTTATCTGAACTTTGGCGCCTCTCGCCGCTTACGCGAATTCCTGCGACGTCCATCAATGACGGCCATCGCCAACCGCCCGATTCTTCTCGAACAAAACTGAAGGGTCGTCTGTTGATTTGAAACACCCGAAAATCATGGGCTTACTCGAGTGGCTGATGCCTCCAAGCATCTTCAATGTGTTCCAAACGCGCCTGCTAGATAACGAGCAAGGCGCTCAGCTGGAGCCCGATTTCCGGCCGGCTCTTCTGGTGGTTGACATGCAAGAGGACTTTTGCCCACCGGTAAGCCTTTTCTGGATCTGCTTCCTGGAACACATACCTGCACAGAACCCGGCGGCATCGATTTTTGGTCCCTTTTTTCTTTCTTTTTCTTTTCCTTGACGTTTGTTAATTGGCCTGACAATCCTCACTTGCGGCTTTTCTCTTTCTATTGTTATCTGAATGCTCGTATCGTTATGGCCTCCTTCATTACTTAAGAAGAAAGCTGGAAATCGTACACAGGCGACCAAATGTCATCCGTGTCGTCGCCGTGTAAGCCCTCGTTTTACGGGCAGACAGAGACCACTCGCATTCTCCCGATGAGTTCAGTGGCTTGCAAAACTACACAGTCACGTATCTTGTCGTCTCATCTCACCCATCACATCACAACCAGTCCACTCAGCTTACCTTGATTTTACACTTACCTTCACCCAAACCCAAACACTAACACTTTTCCGCGTGAAACAGAACGGCACCCTGGCAGTCACCGGCGGCCGCTCCATAACCCCCCTAATCAACACCCTCCTCTCCTCCCCTCTCTTCGTCCTCCGCGTCGCCACAAAGGACTGGCATCCGCCCAACCACATCTCCTTCGCCTGTAACCACAACCACACCTCTTCCTCCTCCCCCTGCTGCCCTGAATCATCCGGCGAAGCCGTCCCCTTCCTTTCCACCACAACCGTCCACAACCCTCACAACCCCTCCGAGTCCTACACCACCCGCCTCTGGCCCTCTCACTGCATCGCCGGCACACCCGGAGCCAGCCTCATCCCCGAGCTGGACGTTTCCAAAATCGACCAGATTCTCGAAAAGGGAACTAACCCCTGCGTCGAAATGTACTCGGCCTTTTACGACCCCTTGACCTCACCCCGCGTTAGCGATTCGGGTCTGGCACACATGTTGAGGGAGGCCAAGGTAACGCACGTTTATGTGGTAGGACTGGCAGCCGATTATTGCGTGTGGAGCACGGCGGTGGATGCGCATAACGAAGGGTTTGAGACGGTGGTGGTGGAGGAGGCGACAAAGCCTGTTGATGAGGATGGGTGGAGGAGGTGTAAGGAGGCGCTTGTGGGGGAGGCCGGGGTGAAGGTTGTGAGATGGGAGGGAGAGGAGGTAGCAAGGTTGTTTCCCGGGGGTTTGGTGACGACAGGTGTTGGTGCTGGGGGTGATGAGCAGGTGGCAGAGGAGGAGAAGATTTGAGGAGGTGGAAGGGGGAGGGAGGGAGATTGGTACTGGAACTGCTGGGGGGGGGGGGG
>RANX01000028.1:262498-282062 GCA_009805215.1 Neurospora discreta FGSC 8579
GGGGGGGGGGATGGACGAGGTCAGTGGGAAAAGGCATTGGCTTTTTGTTGTGCTTTTTGCAGGCGGGCAAAGAGGTACCTTATATGCAGCGCTGGCTGCTCGATCGTATGACGGGAGCATGACAACATGCAGTGCACAGGCATCGCAATGGCGGCCATGCTTCAAGGCGGATACTGCGTCGTTGCGTTGCGTTGCGTTGCGTTGCGTTGCTTTGCGAGGTTTACGACTGTTTGTTTGTTATTTTTTTATTTCCGGCGGACTAGAGCTGACTTTGTTTAGATTTAGCGACGAGCGCTCTTAGTGATACATCTTTGATACCCTTCCAGAAAGATGGCGGGTAGATGCCGACATGTGTGGTGCGATATCATGGCGATGTGAAGTTTTGCCATGAATCGGTACCATGCCTAGTAGTATTCGGTATCCCGCTTTTCGTGGTAAACAATCAAGAGGTAATCGAGTCTCCTGCCTACTGCGACGTCGAATCCCGTGGTTAGACACATGGAAACGACGAACTTCCAACAAGTAAGCGAGCAAAAAAGACTCCTCCATGTCCTTGTGCGATGGTGAAATTATACGACAAGCCAAAGCCACTGAATGTTGACAAATAGTCTTCGTAATGTCATGAACCGATTACTATACATAGAAGTGGTAAGGATAAATGCTCATTTCTCATGCAATTCATATTATGGGATGGTATGATTTCCCATTCAACAAGGGAGTATAAGTGTGTTCAAGAAACCCACGCCATTCCAACCTTCGTTCCCAAGCGCCAATGCTATGATCCCCGGCCAAACCAATGCCCCTTTTTGATCCCCTTTCTTTCATTTGTTGTCCTCATTTACCTGCCAACACGGATGACGCCAGCAGCGATAAGCTTCTGAATCTTGGTCCTGACGTTGGGGTTCCTCATGTGCTCGGCCAAAGCTGCAGGGTCGGACTGAGCCTGCTGGAGAATGGCCTGCATGACAGGATCGGACATAATACCCATGATCTGAAGAGCGGATGTGTTAGTATAGGTTGCAAACAGTCAGTTTGGCATGACGAAATGACATACCTCAGGATCACGCGCCAGACGCTCCCTTGTCTGCTCCTCGGTTTCGTTCTCGCGAGCCGCATACATGGCGTTGAAAGCCTTCTGCTCCAGCTGCTCAATCTCACGAGCGTTGGCGCCGTTGTGGTACTCGCTGTCAATCTTGCGGGCTTCGGTGCAGGCGTCAACGCACTTGCTGTACTCGCGCATGCCGAAGTAGATCTGAGCCTTGCGGATGTAAGCACGGATGAACTTGGGGTCCTTCTTGATGGCCATGTCGCAGTCCTCAAGGGCGCTCGGGAACTCGAGGAGCTTCATGAAAGCAGCAGCACGGTTGCTGTAGCCGCGGGGGTCCTCCGGAGCACGCTTGATCATCTCGGAGTAGGCAGCAACGGCGCCGGGCCAGTCCATCTCCTTGAACTTCTTGTTACCCTCCTCACGAGCCTCCTCAGCCTTGACGGGGTCGATGTAGGCCTTGCGGGCGGCCTCGAACTTGTTGCGCTCAGCCGCGCGCACCTTGTTGATGACGTCGGGGGTGCGGTGCTCACGCAGACTCTGGTTGTAAAATTCGATCGCGTTGGTAAGATCACCCAGCTTCTCGTAAGCAGAACCAATACGCGCAAGCGACTTGGCAATGACCTTGAAATCAGCATAAAGAGCACGACCCTCCTCGGCAGCCTTCTTGCAGGTGTCAATGCAAGCCTGGTAGTCGCCCTTCTCGAAGTAGGCAGCGCCAAGGTTGTTGAGGTAGACAATGTCCTTGTACAAGTCCCAAGCGGCCTGGTAGTGCTTGATGGCCTCGTCGAAGTTGCGCTTCTTGTAGCACTCGGTGCCGAGAGCCTTTTCCTTGTCGGCCGCCTCCTTGGCCTTCTTCTTCTCCAACTCCTCCTCATCCAGCTCCGGCTCGGGCTCAGGCTCGGGCGTCTTGGGCTTTGGTGGCTCCTCCTTCTTAGGGGTCGGGGAAGGGGCCGGGGCATCAGTCATGTTGACGTCCTCCTGGGGGGCTCCAGGGGGCACTTCCGAGTCCCTCAACTCCATGTCAACACCCATCAGGACACCAAGGACCTGGATCATCCTGGGGTCAGAGAACAGTTCTTGCGCGTTCGCAGGGTTCTGCTTGACAGCCTGGAGCTTGGCCATGAAGGCGGGGTCAGAGAGGAAGGCAGCCGTCTTGGGGTTGCCGGCGAGCTTCTGAATGAGGTTGGGGTCGGCGAACATCTGGCCAATACCGCCGGTGGGATCACCGCCAGCCTCCTGCTGCATGGCGCGCTGAACAGCCTCGAAGTCCTTCTTCATGCCAGCATTGTTAGGATCAATCTTGAGGCCCTGCTCGTAAGCATCGTTTGCGCCCAGCAGGTCACCCTTGCCGAAGAGCGCTGTGCCCTTGCGGCCCCAGCCCTTGGGCCAGTCAGGCTTGATCTCAGTGGTCTTCTCGGCATCCTTCAGAGCATTGTCCCAGTCCTTCTTGGAAGCGTATGCGGCGGAGCGGTTGCTGTAGAGAATGTGGTTGCTAGGGTCGAGGGCAATGGCTTGTGTGAACTTGTCACTGTAAAGGGACACCCAGTGTCAGTAGTGGTCGGGGGATAGCTGACATGGACGTGATATAGGCGCTAGAGCTTACATGGCCTCGTCAAAGTTCTTCTCGGCAATGGCCTTGTTGCCAAGAGCCTTGAGCTCGTCCGCGGTCGACATTATGGTGTGTGGTAACTTGTATTAGGGGTTTCTGAAGGTGATATGGGTATCTCAGGAAAGAGGAAATGCGAATGGGAAGGCAAACTCGTGTGTTACAGAATCTTGCTTTTGGGTATCAAGGAATTGGATGTCAGTGCCTAAAAAGAAAGGCTTCGTCGAGAATCAGGCTGAAGGATCACCAGATTTATTCACAAGGAGAAGGAGGGCACGACAATGAATGGAAACGGCAGCGGCCCGGGCGGCCTTCTGTCGACTTTGGCGGCCGTAGAAAGGGAATGGAAAGCTCTGGACCTTCGATGTCTTTCGATGGTCAAGTCGGTTTGTGATTGGCTATTCCCGTGGAGCACTGGAGTACAGCTCCCCCGCCAGCGGCTTCAGTTTCATGCCAGCAGGTGCCCCTCTTTTGAGGCTGCTCGGCTGCCTGCCCAATGACTCCGCTGACAGGTCCGATCCCCGCAGTCCCGTCTTACCCCCCCCCCCTTCGGGCTCCTTTTGAGCTATCGGCCCCGCATCGTGTCGAGGTCGGGGCCGATGTGGTGTTGAGGTCGTCCATCCCCGGATGTGTACGGCCAGTGTCGGTCACCGGAAGAACATCTCAAAAGGTACCCTACTTCGAAGAGAGCGGTGCAGTGATTCCGTTTCACTCCGACTCTGCTTCGGGATCAGGCTGGCGCTTGCCCCAATCTCGGCTCACTTACCCTCTTAGTCTATTACCAGGTAACCTGGATACTCCCGTCTGCATCACATATTCGAGAGATAGGCGCGCCTTGGGTTTTCTAACCATCCAGGCAAAACTGATACCCTTCACGATGCGATATTCCTTATTAGGCCACTTCTCTCTATGTCTTCCCCCCTTATTCGGTATCGCAGCAGGCACTTGAGTAAATGTCATGCAGCCGGAATCCAGACCACTTGAATCATATCCGAGTAATGATTGCGGATGTCGCCAGCCCATCGCTTGTGCTCAGCGACGTTGAGGACCTCTACCGGCACCGAAAGCAGGGCGGGGACAAAGGTCGGCGCATATTATCGGACCATCAGCCTCTTAGCTCCTGAGGACATAGTGCTTCTGATGCTTCGATGTTCGATGACGAGTTCTCCTCAGCGGCACGACTCCAACTGCTTTATACCAGCTCTGTCCCTGTCCTCTCTTATCCGTGTGTCGGCACAGATGGAAGTCATGCTCAAATGACATGTCCATGACGTCAACACCTCTTAGGATCACTTGCCGTCGTCTGAAAACCCATCCTCCTCCCCTAATGGCCCGGTTCGCAACGGGAGTTGGACTAAGATTACGAACATTGAGCTGAAGCTTTAGGTTACCCCGAAATATGTTGGATTGACCTCGCACGTTGTTGCACCTTTCGTTACGACGATTAACTAACAGTCTATTATTGGGTTCATGGCCGGTAGATCGAAATCCATCTCATCTGGGCTCGAGTTATGTGGCGGCTTTTGCGCATTGCTGGACACCCGTATGGCATACAAGGAAGACCAGGTTGTTGAACTCTCGGTAGCCGTGAGTATTTGAACGCTCCCGCTGGCCGCCATTATGTCACCCATGGGCTTTGACCTCATAATCACTGAGTATATGAGGACTTTCGGGCCTGTTACTTACATAGTCAGCATCTCGTCCATTCCATTGGTAACTAAGCTAGCACCAGCCCAATTTACGACAATGCCTACCGTACCAGGAATGCCAACGGGCCCAGACGACCCTAGACGTCCCGGAGAGAGTCCGCCTACAATTTCCATTGTTATGTGTATCATCGTCTCCATCCTCATCTTGGTAGCCATTTTCGTGGCCAGACGAAGCTCTCACAGGACGGACTCAGACGAAAACCCACACCGAAGATTGAAGAAGGGGTCTGGAGGCATTGGGGTCAACGCTCTTCGCTCGTTGCCGCTTATCAAGTATAACCCAGATTTGATGGGCCAGGACTTTCATCATGATGGGAGCACAAGTCCACGGGGACTGAGTCTGTTGCGCGGCATGGACATGGCAGTCGGTGATTCTGGGGTGGGGGATAAACCATCTCGAAAGGCATGGCGCGCGTTCTACCCACGGATACGACACGCACTCTTGGGCAAACATAAGGGACGGCAGCCTTGCACCGAAGACGGCGACACCACTCCTTTGATACAAACTTGTGCGATTTGTACCGATGACTTTGTCCGTGGCTCGAACGTGAGGAGGCTTCCTTGCGGTCACTTCTTCCATCCACCCTGTATCGATCCCTGGCTTCTGAATTTTGGGGTGACATGCCCCTTGTGGCAAGTTTTCCTCCCCTCCCTCTCCTTCTAGTTTTGTTGACCCAGACCTGGGTGAACGATGCCGTCTTTTGCTGACTCCATCACAGTCGGGCAAATCTCAGAACGTTAGCGAATGCAAATAACCAGAGTGAAGGCTGTGTAGCTGAACCACCGCGAGCAATGGTAGCAGGAGCCGAATGGATATAGGATCGGAAAGACTTACATTACTGTACACCAGTTTCTTCATATAAAACATCATCTCAAAGCGGATGAGTGTTCTTGCAATCATGAACCTAACTTCTGACACTTCTTCGAACGTCCTTGAACTGACCTCCACATACAAAGTACACACTCATTGATATGATTGTGTATTTGTCATTGCCTTTTGTGTTCATTGCAAGCCAGCTTTCTTATCTCCTCGCTGCCATCTTCAGTAGCTGCAGTACGACGGGACATCGGCTTGCTGATGCCCCACTCGGATTGGCGATAAGGAAGGCACTTACATACCTACATCGAGGCACAGGGGCGGCTGGCCCCCGCCCCCGCCTCTGCCTCATGACCGAGGAAGGAACTCCCGGTCCGGTACAGCTTTTGTATTAATTCCAGGCGCGAAACTTGTTGTCGATAGTAGATGATCCAATTCTCCTGGTTTTTGCTTCTTCTTACCTGAGCTTGTTCCCGTTGCAGCACAGCTTGAGAGTGTCCACGAGTTCGCTTCGGTCTTGTCTCCACTGTCTCGTCCCCTGGACAACCTTGCTTGTATACAACAACCCTGAACTTGTATCATCGCGAATCAGTCAAGGTCAAGACCCTTTGAGTTGATAAAGATGACCACGGAGCATTTGTTATGGATTGGGGGTGCTGAAAGGGCAGGAAGTGGAGAACTGTAAGTTATTGCGCCCAGTCTTCAAAGAAGATGGCCTGAGACCGTATCACTGACTGGATTTCCAATGCAGGATCCCCGTGGAGAACCCGGCGACAGGCGAAATCATTGCCCAGTAAGTAGAATCTCCCATGTATTGAATAGCAATCTCGACTTACACAGTCTTCTTACAATCCAGCTGCCACTCTGCTTCCAAAGAGGACGTCATCTCCGCCGTTGAGCTCGCACATAAAACCTACAAGTCCGGCGTCTGGTCCCGTGTGCCCCGTCATGTCCGCGCGGAGGTCCTCGAACGAGCTGCCAGCCTCTTCGAAACCCATCTTGCCGCCCTCATTGACATTGAAGTAGCGCAAACAGGTCGAGCAATTCGCGAGATGAACGCCCAAGTTCCCTCCCTTGTTAAATGGTTCCGGTACTACGCCGCCTTGCTTCGTACCGAAGAGCGCTCCGTGCTTCCTACCGTCGGCAAACTACACAACTTCCTCGACCGTCGCCCTCTGGGTGTAGTCGTGCAAATCACTCCCTTCAACCACCCCCTTCTGATTGCTGTCAAGAAGCTTGCTCCAGCCTTGGCGGCAGGGAACTCGGTGCTACTGAAGCCGAGCGAGTTGACGCCCATCACATCACTGATGCTGGGAAAGATCATGAAGGAGGCGGGTCTGCCGGATGGAGTCCTGAGCGTGCTTCCCGGATACGGCGCTACCACTGGGAAGGCGCTTGTTGAACATCCGCTTGTAAAAAAGGTGGATGTCACGGGCGGGACGGCTGCGGGACGGGCCATTGGTGAGATTGTCGGGAGAAATTTGGCCAAATATACGGCCGAGTTGGGTGGAAAAGCGCCATTAGTGGTCTTTAAGGATGCGGACCTGGACGCAGCTGTCAACGGCATTGCTTTTGGAGCTTTCATTGCGAGTGGGCAGACATGCGTGGCCGCTACGAGAATCATTGTTCACGAATCGATCTACGATAAAGTGCTTCAAAGATTGACAACCAGAGCTACCTCTATCGAACGACGGATGGGCTCACCAAAGAATCCCGAGTGCATGATGGGTCCGCTGATCTCAGAGCGGCAGCTGAAGAATGTTGAGGAGCTAGTGGATGAGGCGTGCCTATACCACGAGCGAATCGTACAAGCAGGCGGGAACAGACTGGAGGGACAAAGTGAACTCGACGACACAGACTTCTCCAAGGGCTACTACTTCCCACCTACCATACTTGCATATAATAAGCCAACAGACAGGAGCATCCTCAACGCAAGGATCTGGCGCGAGGAGGCATTTGGGCCAGTTGTTGTGGTAGTGGGATTCAGCACTGAAGAGGAAGCCATTGAGCTCGCCAATGACAGCGAGTTTGGACTTGGTGCAGCGATATGGACTCGCGATCTGGCGCAGGCTTTCCGCGTATCTGAGCAGATCGACGCAGGTATTGTCTGGGTCAACACCCACCATCGCAATGATCCTAGCAGTCCTTGGGGAGGAGCCAAAAGCTCGAGTGGTGTGGGAAGTGAAAACGGGATCGATGCGTACCATGCGTATACTACGACCAAGAGCACGATCATTAACTATGCTTCTGCAGAGGAGATGGCAGCGGAGGACTGGTTCAGAGAGGGCGCAGGAAATGTGAGATATGGCTGAAATCGGCCTTCTGGCACTTCAGATTTCTTCGGGTCTGCGTTATCCAAACACACACACGATTAAGTCCCGGTCAACGTTTCTGAATGAAGTGCCTACCTTTCTTTAATAAGCGAACCCCCGTCTCCAGAAACCCCAAATCAAATCATCAAGCGCCTTCGGACTCGGCTCATACGAGTTCCAAACTCTAGCATACAAGACTGCTCTACTCGTCAGGTCTGTAAAGTTGAGCGTTTCCCGAGTAAAAGCAAATAAAGCTCACAGGTACGGAGTTACGCGTGTTAAACCTCTTGACCCTCATACTTCCATCTGGAACGATGAAGATGTGAAACAGCTTGTTAAGATGAGAATGAGAAACAACGAGAGCTTGCACCAAGTACAAGAAGATTAATCCTACAGTCGCCAATCCTTCAGTCATTCATCATTCCCTTCCGTCATTACCCGCAATAATCCTTTCATCCCATATCTGTGCCTGGCTGGAACAGTAACCATGGTTCATTCAACAATCTTGTTATCCGTTCTTCACCCTTCTTCCCTTCCTTCCTCTCATCTCACTTCCATCTGCTTCAGTTACTCCGAGATAGTCTGAGGATAGACATACGGGCGGCACTTATTCGCCGCGCAGAAGCCGTTGCAGCAGGTGCCGACGTACTGTCCGTTCTTGACACAGTCCTCTGTTGAGACACACACACGCACACACATGGTCAGCCATTGTCAAATACCAGTTACTCACAGATTCATTACGATCCGGAGAACCCAAGCAAGGCAAAATCTTCAAATATATGGAAAGCCGGAGAAAGCAAAAAGAACATACGATAAACCTGCAGACAATAACCGTGGCACCTGACCGAGTCAATCGGCTGCGGCGGGCCAACAGCAAACTGCTCCTTGGGGAAGGAGTCACCGCTGAGCTGGTAGGAGAAAGTGACCTGCTGGTGCGTGGCGAATTCGCACTGGTTGACGGTGAAGTCGAGGGCGGTGATGATGTTAACGTTCAGACCGCTGTCTAAGGTAAGGTAAGTAAATGTTTGGTTAGTCTGGATATTATTATACCTTTAAGAATTTGAAGAGTTAAGGGAGGATATGTGGTGACATACTAGTAGGATACCAGTTCCCGTCGGCGGGAACAGTCAGGTTGTAGCCAGTAGCGGCGGCTTGGAAATAGAAGTGGGCGATCTGGGGATCGGCGCGAGGCTCAAGCTCGGGAGCTGGGCGGGAGAGGGCGAGGCCGAGAAGAGCTGGGAGGAGGAGGAAAGACTTCATTGTGATGATGACGAGAAAGGTTTGTCGTGCAGACAGATAGTAGAGGTAGGTATCGTATCTTTATTTCTGAAGGTCTTCTTTAATCTTGAATGATCTTTTGAGATGCGGATGCTAGATCAAAAGCTCTTCTCCATCTAAAGGAAGAAACTTCAAGACCTTTATACTTCCTTCCCTCCCCCCTCCCGAGTGAATACTCCATGTGTGTCAATATCCTGACTGATGAAAAATAGCTCTAGTTCCGGCGGGAGCCGTAGAGCTCAACCGCCATCATCAACCTGAGCACATCGTCATAAACAAACTGGTGATCAGTCAGCTTCAGTAATAGCCACCGCCTCAACCCCTCAAATCCTCACAAAAGTGCTTGTGCCTCAGTGTTCATGTTTGTCATAGATCTCCGCACTCCTCCTCTCTAAAAAGATATAAAAATCGATAGTCAGCAAAACCTTCCAAGTTATACGAAAGAGGCGTCCAAGATATTCCTCGTATCAGCAGCCATGGCTTTTCAGTCACAAGGCGATTAGGTAAGACCACAACCGAGTTATATCATGATCTCGGATCCTTCCTGGACTTTGGACCGTCCCGTGATGTTCTGCAATCGACAAGACTGGGCAAACAGAAAAGGCTGAGCTGCGCTGCGCTGAGGAGGCGCACCTGTCAAATACGAGACATCGCCGGTTTGGGACGCTCATCATGACCCGTACCCATAGTGATTGGTTTGCTGTTCCGCTACGTTACGTGGGGTGCTTCTGTGGTTTTTTCGGCTTCCGGCCGTTCACCCATTTGGGAGAGCTAAAGAGTAGTCATCGCTCTCTCATTACACCACTGCCGAGCGTGTACATATTCATAGAATACGTACCGAACATTTTTTGATCCAGCCTTTGCAAATATGCTTAATTTACTCACTGCGGCACGTGCAGGATGGGGAAAGAAAATCCAAACTCTGGGGTAGTAAGACGGGGAAACTTTTGCCGATCGATGACGCACAATGTTCGACGTTTGGGCATTTTCTGTTTCTGTGAGCAATACTATGTCTTACAAAGCCACGGCCTCAAAAGAAAGAAATCCAGACGGGCCTTTGACTTGACCAGTTTGTATGCCTCGGATGTCTTGACTTGGCGACGCGAGAATTGCAATTGCAAGCGAAGACGCATCTGGCACCTCACAAGGACCTGATTAGGTAGGTACATAGGACCACTGTACCTATTACTATATATAACGATGATACCTATGTCCAACCACCGTGATTCGGTCGAGATCCGGTGTCGCCTCGGACGTACCGATGTCCCCCGGGCTCTGCTCAAGAGTGGATGTAGATCGCCATGCGCTGGGTTTAGTGTAGGTTGGTCCCTAACTGCCTATTTGGTTTCTTAGGCCGACTGGGAGCTGAAAATCTTCAATCCCATCCCGTGCCCGTCCTGGCTCTCCTTCCGGCTGTTTGGGGAAGGTGGGGAAACCCAAAGACCAATGACGCCTCCCACCGATGGTAGAGGCGGTGAACCAGAACACATAGGGGCATTTTATAGTGGGGCCGTAAGCCGGAAGATGTGGGGCTTGCGCGGCCTGAATCCCGGAGGGACCGGAGGACGGATTTGATGATGCAAGTAATTCCAAGGGGACACAATTGCATTACAGTACCAGTGACCTCGGAACTCTTCTTCTTCTTTTTTTTTATGTGAATAGTTTGAGGGAGGGTGGAAGTCGAGTTGTCGACGTGAACTTGGTTATTCTCAAACAGTGTTTCTCATATCTCCCGAAGGTAGAGGTTTAAAATGTTTGTCACCGGTCATGGCATTTCGCACAGATGAACTTTTCGTCAGGGTAATCAATTCCATTGCTTCTTTATCCTTGCAAACTGCCAATATTGTTGTGGTATATAATTCGAAAATGTTGTCTACCTGTATCTTCCGATTTGTAACCCTCTGCCATCTATTTCTGTACCTCTGCCGGTATAAGTTGAACCGTCTTAACAAACGAGAAAACAAATCTGTATCCAAGCCCAGAACGCCATCATTCATAATCATTCCCAGGAAGAAAAAGACAAACCCGATATCCCAAAAAATATAAAGAGAAAATCAAACATAAGACAAAACGCATTTAACACCGCCGCTTTTTGCTGATAGATCGTGAGCATAAATATATGCCTCCAGTCATTTTCCATCCATGACGTTTGCTAAGGGGAAATTCTTTCTCTTTCTCCGTCTTGTACAACTCCAACTTCATCTGCTTATATGTAAAGGGTTTGAACTTTAAAAACTGAAGAGACCGCTTCGCCTCTTTCCAAATGGATAAACGATCAGAGCACTCAGAGACAGCCCCACCGAGATGCTAATAGCAACCTGAATGACGCTAAACAAGACGTTGAAAGCTGTGCTGTTCAGGTCTGCCGTTTGTGTGCCCTTGGTGAACGTCTGGCCATCGGCGGAGAGCGTCTGGTTGCGAGTGATCTGGTCCGCGCTCGCCACGCCACTGAGGAGCGAGCCACTGACGGCCAAGCCTGAGGGGACCTGCACGAAGATGGCGGGCAACATGGCGGCAGCGGCAAGCCCGTATCCAATCTGGCGAGTATGTTTGTGAGGGGCTGCGGCGGGCTTTTCTGCCGGTAGGCCCATTTCAGGGTCTTGGTCATTTCGGAAGGAGCTGTTGGATCCTCCTTCCGTGGAATATAAACGCCTGTGATTGCCCTTAAGACGAGCGATGCGCGGCTCAAAGATCTTTTCCCAGCAATCGAGGAACTTGTTTTGTACTACGCGGCCCACACGCGAATACAGATTTGCCAGGACTCCAATGCAGAGAGCACCCAATGAGTTGGAAAGGGTGGTGTTTCCTGAGAAGTACCTTGATGAAAAGCTGTTCACGCAGTAGCCTGCCAGTGAGATGACAACCATGACTATAAATCGTTAGCAATGTTAACGTGGACACCAGGGTAAGTAAGATGATGCGTACCTGGAAGCTGCTTGAACTTGGCCTGATTGATGGCACATAGACACAACGTAAAGGGCAGCACAAAGAGGATGTAATAGTTCTGATCTGGGCGCTTGCTGTACCACTCAGAACCAATTTTGCAATGGACGGTGCTGACTGCATTGTGGTCCATGTATCCGTAAATAACGGATCCGATAGTGATGCCGTAGCCAAGGAATAGCGAGTAGATGAGTGCGTAAACCATGCGGACCGAACCGGATATCATGGAATGACTTTGTAACTCCAAACTTGCACAAAGAACCATGTAACCCGGCAGAATCAGAGCAATTGAAGACTGTGCAAGTGAGGAGAAGCAAAACAGGTCGCCGTTGTGAAGCGATCCAAAGACACGCGCGAAGAAGGATGTGAGGAGAGCGGCCGTGATTTCGAAAACGTTTGCGTACAGCTCGTTCGCAGGCGCAATATATAGCTGCAAGATGCCAACCATGCACCCAAGAATAAAAGCGATCGGCATGTCGATGTACCGACCCTCAAAACCAAAAGGGGCTACCGTCGCGGAGGCTATACCAAAGAGCAGAACACGCAACCAGGTTGGGTACTTGTTCTTCCGAATCGTGATGTCGTTCAATCGGGATGTAGCTTCGTCGACGCTGATCAGATCATGTACGACCAATTTGTAGACTTCGTGAACGTCGCGCAATTTGCCGAGGTCAACGCCGGCATTGCTGCGAACAATTTTCATCTCGGTAGTGTGAGTGTTGCTGTCGTCGAATGAAATGATCATGGTTCCCGGCAAGTACATGAATTGGCCTTCGATGCCAAGGACGCGGGCGGACATTCTCATGTAGGCTTCCAAGCGATGTGTGGGTGCACCATACATCATCAATGCGTTGCACAGCTTCAAGAGGTACCGATGGCGGCTGATAATCTCTGCAATGTGTTTGGTGATGCGGAACTCCTCCAGCTTTTGCTTGTCGGCTCTGAGTCTGGATCTTGACCGTCTCTTGGTCTTGTCCTTTTCCTGCTTCACCTTTTCCGCAGCTTCAGCCACCTCTTTTGCGGCACCGGGGGCAGCAAACATAAAGGATGATTCCATAAGCTTCGATGTGGACGATGACCGAAACCCGAGGCCTCTTCCCCGATCCTTTTCCGTCTTGGGAGTACTGGGCCTGGAGGTAGGAGGGGTCGTTGTTGGCGTTCTGTTCGGTGTTTGACTTGGGGTGGTCATGGTGCTGGAGCCACCAGACGTTGCTGCCCCTGCAGTCTCTTCGGCGTTGTATAACTTGAGCAGGTTTCCCAGGATACCACCCCTATACTTGTCTGGGCGAGGTACATAGTCCAGGTCATGAGGGATTGGTGTGGCAGTTCCAGACACGTGTGTGCTCTGGGCGGTTTGTGGGCGGGTGAGAGCGTTGAAAGCGCTGATGCGGCGTGTATGGCTCCGGACCAGATCATTGGCAACTTGCTGTGATTTCCTGCGAGCCCGGAGGCTACGGGAGTCGTCTTGCTCCTGCGGCTCAAAGTCGCGAGTGATGGAGACGCCAAGTGGCGGCACGTTCCCGTTGAGAGTATTTTCGTCTCCAGAGTCGGTGTCATTGCCAGCAAACGAGTTTCTTCGAGACGCACCAACTGATGAAGTGCCGACCGCGTGAGCAAGCTTGTCGGCGCGGTTGCGTGCTTCCACTTCGGATCGATGAGGAGGCTTGAGCATATCGGGTTGAGGATCGGGAACAGTTGTCGTGTTTTTTCGAAGAACAGGACGTGGCCGGACGGGATGGGCGGAACCGCCCTGATTGTTAAGCTCGGGCCTCAGAATCTCGGCTAGGGCAGCCGTTATCTCATCTTTGTTAAACGAGTCGCGCTTTGCTGGAGGGCCGAAGGTGTGCTGCGGAGGGGTCGTGGTAAAGTCATAGTCGTTGATGGGCGAGGAGAAGTAATCATGTGCAGGATGCTCCTGTCCATCCGGAGTGACGACTACCTGGGGGGCGAGTGAGCCACCGGGCTGTGCTGGTGATCTATCGCTGAGGAAGCCAACTCGCTTCTTCTCCTTTCCCTTTGGAAGCTGAAGATGGGGGATCTGTGGCGCAAGTAGTGGTTGTTCCGGTAAAGGAGTCGCAGTTGCGCTGATGTTGGCGCTGGCATTTTGACTGGTGCTACTGCTGCCCTCCCCGTTTCCACTCGTAGTTTCAACAACAAGTCCTCCCTGAAGAGTTGTCTCACTATCACTTCCGCTTCGGCTGTTGCTGGCCCCGCCGATATCACCCTGATCCTGCGCAGAAACCATGGCTACGGCAATGCCCTCTCACGGGCGAGAGGGCTACTTGGCCCTTCCCACAAGTATTCCAAGCTTGATGATGTAAGGGTTGATTGAGATGTCTGGAAGCTCTGGTGCTAATGATGACGAGGCTCCAAGCTGGGTTCGGATCGTCAATGGAGAGCTTCGAGGAACGTGGAACTGAGGAAGAAGGGGGAAAAAAAGGTGAATGATAATCTCGGAAGGAGAAGGTGTCCGTACTGCCCGCAATGTGACTGGGAGTTAGCTGCGTCGTGGGGGTCGGCCGTCAACAGACGTTGATCAATGACAGGGATGGAGATAAAGGAGTTGAGAAGGCAAGGTTCTGGCCTTGGATAGTAGAGGCTGTGTGGTATGCACACTAGCACCGAATTAAACGAGTAAACAAAGCAGAAACTAGGGACTGGATAGCACGAGAGTGGGTGGAATGTTGATGGACAATGGTGTAGATATGACACATGCTGGCCAAGAAGCATGGGCGAAGAAAAAAGAAAATATATGATAAGATACACAGCGGCTCGCCCACGCCCGTTCTACTGCGTCCAGCCGGTAGCAATGAGTTATTATGCCACATGTGCTGCCATACAAGCAGGTACCTGTACTTGCATCGTTCCCATCTGATTTCCGTGTCCTTCCTTGTCAGCATCATTCATGATTGGACGACGAGGAGTGTTGGCAGCAGGGCAGCTGGGGCCAGGTACCGTCTCAGACCGTGTACACGCAAATTGTTGGTGTTAGCGTCGATGGTGGTCGTGGTGTTAAGGCCCCGGCCCCCCGGGCGGCGGGCTGGTGGAGGCCGAAGCGACGATCGGTTATCCCAAACAGGGCATCCGCAAGGGCGAGCCCAGTGGAGATGTACCTCGAAGATTCAAGGCGTTCTTGTCTCAAGCACGCCTTTCCCTGTTTTGTCTTGCCCTGTCTTTTGGCTGAAAGGAGTTTGGGTCGCAGTGTCCCTCTTGTTTCAACAGTCTCTAAATTTCCGACGACAGTAGTGTACACGCTATAATCGGACCCGTGTGAAGGACTTTGCTTCGCTGAAAATTCCCAATCAGAAAGACCAGGGCAGTGTGTTGCGGTCGTGATATCATTTGGACTCGTATCCCCCCGTGCGTCGAATGTGACTGCAGACAGCGCTCTGAGCGCGTCCTTTGGATCGGCATCTTGTGGTGATCTCAGCGTTGCTCTAGCAAGGTGCTTCGCGGGCGGCTAGAACAGTCGACGCAAATTGCCCAGTCGCCCCTGAAGTACTATGGTCAGGGTACAACCATGGAATTGGCCGATCACGGCTTTCCATGATCCCTTTGGCCATACAGTATGGTAGTGTACTGGTAGCAAAGCGCTCAGTGTGTGTGTGTGTTTGTGTGTGTGTGTGTGTGTGTGTCAAGTCGCTTTGTGCAGGCCGGTTGCAGCCGATTGCACGCGGTGCGCCGCATTCTAACACTACCTAACATGGGATGTCACCATTGTCAGAATTTTTCTCTTCATTTGCAGTGAGTGCAGAAAGAAACTCGAGCGTTGGTGGAAGGTACAGTACATACCGCATTCCCGCCACTTCAGTGGGACTGGTTGAGTTTCGCAAGTTCCGCTTCCAGGTTTGGCTCCCAGGTTTGCTCCCAGATTTTGGGTGTCGCGACATTCCTGACCAGTCGAAATGGTGAAAAGCGACGACACACGTCATTGAATCCTGGTCCCTCCATGAGGTTTGCATTGTCTCCACCAAGAAACCCACCGCCTTTATCGCCCTTGTCCGAAGTGGCCCCGCCCGGTGTGCCACCACGGCTGGGGCAGCCGGAAACTGCAATGGCGAAAAGGGGAACTCGTTAACAGTTCCAGCGCCCGGCCTCACCAGGATTGCGTTAGCGGCTCCATGAAAGTCTCCGGCCACCAAGTTGGGAGCAGATCTTGTCGACCATCACCCATCATGAGACTATGGCTGAGTTTCGAAGAGAGATACCGATGGGCGTCATAGCGAGGCATTGTAACGCCCTGAGTATTTTTGTCTGCTATATCGGTAAATTCCGCTGAGCGTTGATGATCATTTCAAGAATCCCGTGTTCCTTCAAAGCCGAGTCCCATCTGCTCTTTGTGTGAACTGCGGGTTTCGATCGATCGATGTCGGTCCATAAACGAGTCATGAGGATCGATATGTAGATAGGTATTGTTGACACCTGACCCAGGCTCCAAAACTGAACGAGAACCCCTAAAAAAGCCATCCAGGACTGTGTGGAAATGCACCTTGGGCATTGCGAATGGCAGCCCAAAATGGGGTCAATTTCACAACTGTGGGGGAGAAGGGGAAAAGAAGGAGAGCCTTGCTTGCGCTTGGTGAAAAACTAGCAGCTCGTCTAAAATTGGCCGGTCTCGCCTCGAGGGTTGCGCCATTGCGGTCCGACTTGGGGATGCCGTGATGAGGCTTGTCACGGGCTGAGAGAGGGGAAATGCGGCTCTTCACTGGCAGTGGTCTGGTAGCTGTACCCCTTTGGTCCCGTCCTTTTCGCCAATTGAGTCGATTGTACCTGCAGACATCAAACCACCATCGCGGCGGGAGTGGGAGGAACTTGTTTTGGAGGGGAGGAACCCTCAGCGGAAGATGGACGAAAGCCCCCCCCCCCCCTTTTTTTTTAGGCACAGCCCTGTGTTTTTGGCAAGGAAAATGCTGGACATTGGCTGCCGGGCCGCTGCGGGCAGTGGGTTCCTGCCTGCCTCCTGCCCTGATGCCGCGCCTAGAGCGGCGGGAGTGAACTGTCCCGTTCCTGTACCTCTATAGTACCTAGCCGAACTGGGGCCTATCTGGCGCGCAGCGCACTAACCAACCTCATCAGTAGTCTTCGACCAATCTGGGCCTTTCGACTCAAGACGAAACACACCACCAAAAGCGAGCGACTACTGTACGGAAATCACAGGTTCAGCAGCACGGACATTGACAAATCAATCAATTCCATGCCCGTTCGAGACCGATCCACTCACTCTTTGCTTTCCAAACGATCCTCGTGTCCGACTTTAGAAACCTTGTTTCGCATGGTCCCCGCAGGTCCGCCTACCACGAGGCGGTGCCTGACAGTCTGATTCACGTCAGCCCTCGTGGTACATATCCGTCTGAGCTGGAGCTCCAGTCCGTGATCAGAGCGATTGTTTCCAGTTTCTTGGATGAAGTTGACAGTGTGATCTACCTAGGTCGTTGCTTCGTACATACCACCCTCAGACCATTGAAACACGGCCATCTCTGCATCCCTCCAACTCCTCTTCCACGACTTTCCTTTCCACCTACACATTATACATCAACAACCGAAAAACGAGCTTCGACATATCATACGTCAGAGTGCTGGCCAGTGCTATTCTGAGTGTTCCAGATTATCCCTCCGCCCATGCCTTGCCATTCTGATGGCTCCAGCCCCATTGTTACAGCCCTCGACGATCCGCGCGGCAGCCGTGCTATACAGTGTCGCTCCGGTCATGGCGTGGATGGATATTGTGCATCTTCGTTGGGTGTTAACGATTGTGCTGCTTCAAGTCAAACATGGTGTGTCGGCATGACTGTGATCAAGAAGTCACATGGCTTCGAGTAGGCACTACGTTCAATACAGTGGGAGTGGGCGATGTGATGGTGATGGGAAATACGCAGCCGATGGCCACCATTCAATATTCGACGCGATCTTAGAAAGTCGGAAAGTCAGTCCGACAAAGATCAGCAGCTGAAGCGAGCCTCAATAATACGACAGCGATCAACAAAATCAGAAACCGCCTTTCGTTTTCTTGCTTTCAGGTGACCACCGTCGTCACCACCGCCTGTAACAGCGCCCTGCTACAGGATTCCGCGTCAACACTGACTCACGCAGCCACAATATGCGGAGTCGACCAGCCCATGCGCAGTTTCAGATTTGACACGCTGAAAGACACTGTATACGCTGGAGAGCTGTTCATGCGAAGCGAGGCGTTGCGACGCACCACACCAGCTCGAACCACAAGCCGTGATGTCCCCTTTTTTCCAGTAACCCTGCTTCAGTTTCCATTTATGTCTGGCCAGGACCGCCGTGGAATATTCGATTTTGTCGTATGGGCGCGGTGCATACGATTTTGAGCTCGGCGCCGAGGATCTTTATGTCGTCTTGTCTTGCTGTCGCTACACAGGTCTCCTCGTCAATGGCTAAGGCGGCCACTGCAATGGGAAGCAATAGAGTGTGAATAAAGGAGGAGGGTCAAGTTCTTCAACTTGACTAAAACAAATAAGTGGTTTCCAATGGGGCCAAGATACACAGTTAACTGAAGCCTTTGAAGAGGTGAGGATATCTGTGAAGCAAACACAGGAATTCCAAGACTTCCCTGAGCTGCAAGGTAGGGAGCGGACTGTGTCTACATTTCGTTCACTGGGCAACCATAACGCGGGCTTCTGATTCGGGAGGGCAGCACACTCGGCATCTGAGTAGCCATACGTTACTTAGAGTGGCCTCAGGTCTCCTCTCAGACCAGCTTAGCATGTGATTATCTGTCATAGACAAAGCCTCCCTCCCGTCCGCATCTTCCTGTACCATCACACAACACAGCACACATATACGTCTGCTTACGGTTAGCTAAGTAGCTTGCTAAGCTGAGCGTACAGCACCTTGCGCAGTTACCCAATCAACCGTACGCGATCCGCGGTTCCAATTTCCGCAGTGCCAGAACTTCAAGCAGGGTTCACGAGTATCTGGATGTTGGAAACCGTGTCTTGACCGTTTAACAATGGAGGATTATGGGCAAGTACAACATCAAAGCAGGGTTACAGTGTGAGGTGCTCAGCGAGCAGCCATCAGTTCGTAAAAAAGAGCCTCCATCAGCACTGTAGAGCCCGTTAATAACTTAATCGTGGTTAAGTTTGGCGGAAAGGTCCCATGACTCTCGACATTGTTACTTAGTTATATTCTCGGCGCAACAGACTGACTTAGTCTTCTCGACTATAAGTTAGTTGGGGCCAAAGGAGACGGTCACCATGCAGGTTTTAGAAAGGAAGAGCATGAGGTTCGGTCATTTGGTGCTCGGCCAAGGTCTGACAACTTTACCATAGCCCGTGATACAGATACATACGCGACAATATGACAACGGCATGTCCTTAATACTTGCAACGACTTCACTTCCCGCCTTTTAACGCTAGGTCTAGGCATTTCACCATCCTTCAATCAACGAAATCAAAGACGCCCAGGTTGCCTTGTCAACAAGGGAGTCATACACTACACATCAACCTACGAAATCAGAAACCCCTGACACTTAATCCAACAACACCAGTTTTTGCTTTTCTCCAACGGCCAACCAGTCATTCATCGTACAAGATCCATTTCAACAGACGTCTCCTCTCTCGTCAAGTGATAAAGTCCAATGCTCAATGAGGCATCACATGCCCTCCCGGATCGAAGCCTTACTATTGGAATATGTGCGGAAGAAGAAAAAGGCAGTCATGAGGCGAAGCCCCACGCGGATAAAGTGAAGGCCGATGCAGACTATCACATATACCAGGCTAGTTTGAGACACTTCAACGCAGAGTGTACATCAAGGGATCTTAGTGTTTACTCCCCTCTGGCGCCACCACCCAAAAAAAAAAAAAAAAAAAAAAAAAAAAAAAAAAA
>RANX01000028.1:282100-388707 GCA_009805215.1 Neurospora discreta FGSC 8579
AAAAAAAAAAAAAAAAAAAAAAAAAAAAAAAAAAAGCAAATAAGGCATCCTTTATCTGATTGGTTACGTTTTCTTCTGCCATCTTCCCGGGATAAGCTGCTCCGGGTTCAAGCGAAATCTTTTTGTCGCGGTGTAAGCTGTAAGCCTGCATAGAGACAGTAGTGACCCCGGGGAAATGATAATCGGAAAGGTTGGCTCCTCAGCGGGCATCGAACGCGGCAACGCCAATGTCGCCGCGCTCCACATGCTAAAAATCTCCTTGATGAAGACGTGTCGGCGTTGACGAGCTTGTGTTAGCGCTGAAGGGACTTTTCGGCATAAGTAGGCAGGTTGCTGCCACTTGTGAAGGCAGCTTTGTTGATGCCTTTGACGGACGTGGGGATACGATACTTCTAACGAAGGAAACGATCTTGGGAATGCAAGACCTTAGTACCACCGGCAACTTGATGAAATTACCCTTGGGCGTGTAGATGATTCGCTTGGCAGCCACGTTGCAAATGTCTACTTCGGGAGTGCCGCACTTCTTGTGCAGCTTATGGACGTAGAAGGAGCGCTGGTCGCCGGTGTATCGGGGAATCATGGACAACAGCCATCCGTGTGTTAAGAGACTCGATTTTGTGGGGGCATGATTCCCTAGGCAGGCTCCTAGCGTGGGTGAGAGACGTCGATGCGTTGCAAGGGCGGGTCGGCACCAAACGTCCTGTTGACTGTGGAGGCTGAATGTGGTTCACTGGGAAGCCGTTCGATATCGGAGACGGCAGTCCCTGACACATGGCTTGATCGGCCAATCATGGACAGTCGGCTCAGCTCCGGCGTCGATCTCCTCCAAGCCCACAACTACCGTCACTGCCGAGTGCAACGTCGGGGGTGAAAGAACGCCCTTGACGTCACATGCGGTTCAAATTTTGGTGTGTGTATGGGTCTCGGGAGGCAGGGGATAGGGAAAGTATAAACATCTAGGCTTCTCTTCGATGTTCGTCCACGAATAACTCGACAACCCGTATTTCACCTTCAGTACTTAGCCTGCCGACGGTGACTGGACACGTAACTGTGGGAGCAAGGCTTTGCTGAGGACTCGAGCTGCGACCAGAAACGGCAAGTAAGCATCTGATTCAATTTCCCGACATACCCATCACTATCGAGATTCGACCTTTTCGACAATCGTACCTTCACACCACTCTTACACGGATCGGGACCACAAGCCGTACAAGGACGCTCTCAGATTCGCAAGCATAGTCAGTTCCGGGACATCAGCCCTCGATTGGATTTCTCCTCCCTCCGATTCGAGTCGATTATCGTCAAGGTTGTTGGACTCTACGAGACACCTGAAAACCTCGACGTCTAGAAGGAGGGTTACAGGTAGCCGTCAACATTTTCGCCAGCTAGCCTAATCACCTTGTACATCCCGAGCTGTTGGTAATCAAGTTTATCGGTCATCTTGTCGTTCGAAGGAAATAATGGACGAACACTCATCGGATAGTCTGGAAAACCAACACCCCGCTTGCATGTCCTCTTTCTCTCCGAAAGAACCGATCGAGAAAGCCAGAGCAGAGACTCCTGGTTGTCGGATGACTGCCGTTACGGATGGTGCGCAGAACGCTGATGAAGACAATTTGACAAAACTGAAATCTGCATGAGTTCCTGGCGGTCAATCGAAACGATACTACATTCCATGCTTCACAGAAGCCGGCCACTCGCATTGTTTGTCTGTCTCCTGTCTGGAACTTTCCGCGATTGCTTCCTTCCAGCTTTCCTAGATCGAAGGGATCGTAGCAGGATGTTTTAGTGAGCGGAAAAATACCATGGCGCAATCCGCAATGGTGACATGTGCACTTTCCCGTTCAGGGCGAGCTTTGTGTCTGCACCTTCTCTGCCGAAGGTAAGCCTGTCATTGCAGTGCTCCAGTCCGAGACCGCCGCGGCATTGACCACCAATGTCAAACGTGACTTCAAGAAGCGAGCGACCTTCTTCCGTTCTCGTCCTAACATGGAATGGTGAGTAACAACGGGCCTCGAGCGATTCATCAGCCAGATGTTCGCGCCACATCCTCAGAGATATCGAGCAACCGAGGTAAAACTGAAATCTCATAGATGGGTGCAAATCGAACCGAATCGTACGAGCAGCGAAGAGAGAAAAGATCCTGCAGGTTGTCATCGCGCTATTGTGCAGCGCCGCTGCAACAGAAATTGCAGAAAGCCGAGTCCTGGCCCCGTTTGCTGACCGGAAGTCGTTGCTCCTCTTGCTGTAAGCATTCGGATTCTAAAGCTCCGGTCTATATGCTACGGGACCCAGGGGTGTGACTCGAGAATTCGGCACGGACAAGTGGCTTGACTTCCGGGACCGTACCTTCTCCGGGATGGTCTTCCCGATCATATTTGTTTCAAATGCTGATCCTACCTTGATATTGATCCGTTATTCTCACGGTTTCTCTTACCTTTACTCTCACTTTCGTTCGTGGTACCACGAGAATCACAACATTGACCGCACTGTCTCTATCGCTTCTTCATGCTCCGGCATGGAGCATCGACTGTCACCAAAACCTTGGGATCATCGATCCCGACGTACCGCGTTCTTCCTCCATATTTTCTGAAGCCGTCATGATGCACGGCATCCTTTTCCGAAAAAATCTCGGGGCCGCCGATGGTGTGCACACCTTCACACCTCAGGCAGGATTTCCTACCTCAACCTTCGCGAACGCCAAAATCGTCACGGCCTCGTCTATAACTGCCTTCATGCACCTTATAGCTCTAGCATTAGCTTCAACCGCCATGTCCGATTGTTGATCGGTTTTTTTTTTCACAAAGCCGCCAGGGTGATCCCGGTGAGAAAATGCGAAGTGCATTACTCAACATGCGATGCAATTCGGGTTGCTCTTGCTTTGTGATATATCAGCTTCTGGCTCGATGAAAAGACAATCCCGGTTACTGTAATGGCACCTGCAAACACTTGACTGACACGCAAACTTCTCCTACAAGCCATTTGTGTGCTAGACATTTCGGCGTGCAATTAAAATGTCGACAAGCTTTAGGCGGGCCCTCCGAGAGTTGAAACCGAAACTTGGAACTTGCACACGAGAAGAATGCACCATATATAGGTACTGAGACATCTATGACACACGGCGTCAGGAATGTAAACAACAAATCACAACCAGTGTCAATGATGCAATGTCTTTGGTCTGGAATTTTGCATCAGCGGATGAGTCAACCACTGTTTCCGAGCAGTCCAACGAGAGGCTCCCGCATTTGCCAGATTGTTCAACGGCAAAGATCAGAAAATGGAAGTGATTGATGGCATTTTACCAATTGCACTGTTATGCCTTGCAGACCCTAACCCTCACAGAAACAAGTGTACGCATGTGCGAAAGCGACTCCTTCGCTATGACACTCGCAGATTTTCGGTCAAAAGATAGGATACCCGAGACATCGGTGCCGAGGGAGGGAAGAGAGGCTGTTCCACCATGATGTTTGGGTATAGATACGTCAGTTCACCTGCGGTGCATCGTTCAAAGTCACGAGTGTCTCAGTTGACACAGTTGCACTTGCCCGCTTGACCGGCCCACCTGTTCAACGTGAAGGGAAGCGGAAGGTACTGCGGAAGGTGTAAGCTCGAAATACTTTTCAAAAGTCTCGGGAGTACATCAGGGTACTTAGGTGGCTTCATTGCCATTTCATGGCTCGAGAAGGCCCTGCGATGTGCGATGAACAATATGGGAATAACATGGAATGGCATGCTCGTCGGATTCGGAGGCAGGCGTACCACATCATTCATCATTTGTTGCTCTCTCACACACTCTCCGAACAAGTCTAAGTCTGTTCAATCTTCCCAAGCAAAAGCTCACGAGAACTCATGCCGTGCTAGCTACCTGTCCTGGTAAGTTTGTCTTACTTTCATCTCCGCGAAGCTGCACTTCCGAGATGCTCTGTTGATGATGACTCGAACCACCTGAAGCCAAAATTGTGCCGAGTACCTGCTAGGCAGCCAACGCATAACACCACCATCTTTGCACTCCGAAAGTGGCCTCTTCACTCCATCATCCTCCGACCAGGCTTTTTTTTTTCTTTTTTTTCTTTTTTTTTTCTCTTTTGGCGCCCTGACAAGGTCTCCTCACCTCCACCACGTGTCCACTTTCAAATTCTTCCTGCCCAAGTTTCAAGTTCGCCTTGCAAGTTTTCCCATCTTATCCTCTAGACAACGATGTCGGTATCCGTCCCGCGGCCCCTTGCCGCCATGCCCAACTGCCGACTTCCGTTACCGGACACCGATCCCTGCTACCATTTACTATTGAAAAGCTACAGGCTTTAAGAGCTCAGGCGCCCACTGTACGGCACTTTGATACTAGCTTATCGAGAGAGAAAACTTTGATGAATGTGGTACAACATCCTGGCAACTTCTTTGCCATATCCTCGGTGCGAACCGAGAAGAATGAGAAGTTGGAATACTCGTCAACTTCCGGTTCACATGATGCTATTAGCTATTGCTCCGTAGAGATAATTGCTTCCCAGGTTGCAGCTCACGGATTGCTCGGCCAAGTCCAGTCATAAGCCGCGAAAACCTCTTATTGCGGTGCAGGCGGTGCCTGATGGCCATTATAGTCATCTACGACTTCGTCAGGACAACTGCGTAATCACCTTAACGCACAACGGCGCAGCAAATCGGCCAAGCAAGCTTCACACAAACAACCGAAACTTGCGTGTTCGATATGGTGTCTACAACTTTTTAGGTAAGGAGTCATCAACCACCAACGGCTCTCACATGGCAAGCAAACAATGTCCCAGGATGTGCCGAACCCAAGCTGCCTTTACCTTTTTCTCGCATCCTCGTCTGAATCGATAGCCTGCTAGCCCAAATCAGGAGGCGAAACTTCCCATGTCCTCACCGGAGTCAGAAACCAACACGTACCCTGCAGCCAACACACTTGTACAACCCGACATCAAGTCCCGCTTTACCGAGCCTCGCTTAGGTAGAGTCTGACACTCAACCTCATGTCTGTCTCAAGTCTCAACCCGGATCAGCACCTACTAGGAGCTAGGGACACCCCAGAAATGTCAATAGTTCTCGCAAGGCTGCCACGTTTGTTGGTAAACTGTTCAACTCTGATCCCAGCCCAAGCCACTTGTCTCGGTCATAAGGCATCCGTTCGTGCGTTTTGCCACTGCCATGATATTCAACTACGACCGACTGACTTCAGCAGAGAAATTTCGGGACCGTGCCGTGTCTGCTCTATGACTCAGATATGCGTGCGTATACGAACTTCGATTGCGCTGCTGGAGGACCCAGTGCTTCTGGAGTTCCTGTCGGTTGAATGAACGGTTGATTGTCTTACAGCTTATTATCCGATCTAGGTATATATTTAGCTACTTGAATAGCTAGTGCAAAGCCAACCGAATCATTGAGTTTTTTGTTTCGTTTTTTTTTAAAAAAAAAGGGGGAACAGCGACTTTACCAGCTCAACTAGTATTTAGGTAAACAGGCAGCATCCGAATAATGACCAAGAAAAGTCGGATCTTGTTCGCCAAATGCACCACATTTTGCAAAACTTGGTCGGTATATACGTAGACTGCATGTCTCAAAGGCCTCGCACATGGGCATCAAGCAGGCACTTTTTTTTTTCCGATTTCGACGCAGATAAGATGTTTGCTCTTTCTGTGCGTACACTCCACCAATAATCTTTCTCCATATCAATCACAAGCCCCCTGTTTTGGTTTCCTGCGACCTCACCAGATAGATTACATCCGGGCCATACTTTTCTTTTTTTTTTTTTTTTTTTTTTTTTTTTTTCCTAATTTTTTTCCCCCTTCCCATTGAACCCAACCCCCCTCTCAGTCACGAATCTTGCCACAGGAGAAGAAACAGAGGAAAGAAAAATCTCCCATACCCCTAGCTCCGATACTCGCACCCACCCTGGCTATGATTGGTGTCGTTGGTGTTATTGTTTGCCTGTTGTGACAATGTTACGCATACCCTACCTAAGGCTGACTCGAATACCCAAACTGGCGGTCAACCTCTTCAAAGCAAATCCCCCTTTGTTTTTGTGTGTGTGTGTGTTGCAAGTACCTAAGGTAGGTTAAATGTTAGGTAGCATTGTGCGGATCACATGTGTGTAAGTTGCCTTGTTTGGTTGGGACTTTTTCTGGGCTGTGAGACCAGACGGGTACAACGGACGTGCAACGACGGGCGGAAGGACATGAGGCTCTGCTCTGCTGGTGACGAAAGATTCGTTTATTTTGTGGTACTATCAACTAACAGTCAGTAAATGTGTAGAGGTCGAAACTTGGGTGCGTAGGTCGGGACTGGCTGATACTCGACGTGGCTTGGCTGACTAGGCTAGAGAGTTCCAATCAACCTTCTATTACAGCGTGTATCGGATGTCACTTTTGATTGTGAAGTGGAGCGGGGATATTCATTCAAGGCCTGAAAGACATGAGTTAGAGAGGAATATGAAAAGGGTGGATTGGACCTGGGGGAGAAATAACGGTTATCAATTCCGTCACATGAGATGTAGTGGGAGAAAAGGATTCAATCTGTTTCCAATCGTTGCTGTGGTGTCAGTAATAACATAAATGTTGTTTTGGTAGTTGAGGAAGTGACAACTCCAGATGTACTCTATTCTACGTTCCGGTAACAACTGTGACTGATACTTGTGATTCTCAATTGCAAGTCTTTCTCATATTATAATGCTATTGATCACTACATTGTAGAGGTAGATACATGATGGACATGCTATAAATAATGATTATCATTTAGTAAATGACATTAATCTTTATCAGGATACTATAATCAAGAATATGATCATGTCCAAGCCAGACTTGCTGTGCCTCCCACCCCGTATGCCATACTATGCTATTTGATCCAAGACGCCCATTGTGAATTCCCAAAAAAGAGCAAAAGCCACCGTTGATGCCTCCCATGTTCCCAAAGTTTTGTACCGCAGTTTCCCCCGTAGGTGTGTGCTGTCAGGATGTTTCCATCTGCCAATCTGGGCGACAGCTATGTAGCTAGGTAAAAGGAAAGAAAGAGGCAAAGGAAACAACGCTAAAGGTTCAAAAAAAAAAGGGAAGAAACTCCACAAAGAGCTTCTGAAGAGAAGAAAAAAGAAAAAAAAAAAATAGCAGGGACAACATCTCATCACAAGGACTAAAGCCTCGAAGAATCCCTCAACAAAGTGCTCAACACCGGGTCCACAAAGAACCCATCAAACTTCTCCATGGCCACGTTCCTCTCGCCTTTCTCCTTCCAAATCAAGCCATGCTTATCATGCACCGTCATCGGCGGCTCCGCCAAAACGATGCCCAATTTGGCCTTCTTGGAGTCAGAGACGATAGGCATGGCATCATCAAACAACTGTCTCAACCTCCTCCTGTGCTCAGAAGGAACATTGGCCCGTACTGCCTCCCTGTACACCCAATCGCCAAGTGTCTGTACGTTGGGGCGTTCCTTGGGCCGGAGCGAGTCACCCTTCGCGCAGGCCACCTGAGCGAAGCACACGGCGAGGATGATCCAGGCAATGGCTTCACCGGGGGTCGTGGAGCCGGGAGGCTGGCGGAACTCGATAGTGCCTCGAGACTTGTTGTGCACGAGGTTGAGAAAGTTCCATCGGTAGCCGGAATGAGGGAAGTCGGACCGCTGGCCGAGGGCCCGGCCCGTGGCTGAGTTGGGGTCGCAGCGGACCATGTGGGCCGCGATGTATTTCCGTTTGCTGAGGGAGTCCAGGTGTGAGAAGCACTCGGCTGTGGTCAGGTTGGCCATCTGCTTGTTGTACCGGTTGCTCTTGGCGAAAACAGAGGTGCGGCGATAGAGAGGCATGACAGCGTCGAGGCAGGACTCAAAATAAAGAATGGACTTGGAAAGGGCGCGGATATCGGAGCGTGTCCACTCTGGGTGGTCCTGGTCTAGGGGAGCGAGGTGGATAGAAGTGCTGCATTCGTGTGTGGAAGTGGTCTCAAAGTCTCGGTTGAGGACTTGCATGAAACTCTCGAAATGTTGGATCCAGGTGTCGAAGGAGGAGAAGCGGAAGAGAGGAGAGACAAACTTCATGGCGTGTTTGAACTCGGTGGGCTTGGACTGAATGGAGTGGTCGCTGGTGATAGTCCACACTTTGTAGGAAGGTGTGTGAGTATGTGCGGGGTGGTCGTATGGGTAATCCGAAAGAATTTGAGACTTGATGCCTCCATTGCTAAGGGAGTAGAGAATCTCGTCCTCAAGAGACTCTGAGCTTCGATGATCCGCCCGACGGCTGCGAATCTGGAGGGTCAGTTCTGCGCAGAAGCGGAACTGCTTTGGCTCGGGCTCTTCGAAGTAAACCAGGCTGTGACGGCGGTGGTCACGGTCACGGTGACGATGACGGCTCCTGGCCGACCCATCTGAACTAACGGAGGGAGTGGTGGCATGAGGCATGGCTGCTTAGATGTGTTCAGGTTGTTCTAGAAGTTCTGTTCTTAAGAAGATAGCCAGAGTGTCTGGAGAAGCGAGTGAATGTGAACCTTGATGACTTGAACAGCTTTGAAACCAACAACACGAACATTGGGATCTGGTCAGGAATCTTATACCTACATCTCGAAGGATGAGAGAGTGGCCCGTGGTCCGTCTTGGTCGGCTAGGGCCACCAAGGGGCCTAGTCTAGGACGCGTGAAAGCGCGGTGTTCTAGCAGGGGTGCGTTACGGCTCGTCTTCGGAACGTCATGTTCTTTCTGGTCGAAGGTCGCATTGCACAAGGAGCTCAAACTTCGTGAACGATGAGTGGTACGGTGGGTAGGCAGGTATCTACCGATTCGGTACAAGAGAACTGAAGCTAGGTCTAAGGCGGTAAGGAGGACGGTGGTTGTTTCTGTATGACCATGTCACCATTCGAAGTGTCGGACATGGGTCAAAGTGGGCCGCCGATATGGCCCACCACCCACTTGTAGTTGGAGCTTTGGTGTCTATATGCGAGTGTCATGCGTAGCGGCATCGAGCTATTCTTCCATTGCACACACCTACGCACACCGTCAGTTTAAAGTGGACTACCATACAGATAGCCTGCAGATTCAAGACGCAGGCAGACCGAAGTGCCGGCCTGTAGCCGATCACTCATCGGATGGCCCCGAGGTAAGCTGCTGCTGCTGCTGCTGCTGCTGCTGCTGTACCCAATGATGTTCCACAGAAGACGCCTGAAACATAGCCGGATGTGTGAATATTGCCTTGTTGAGAGAAAGCATATCAACCCGCAATCTACATCGGGAAACTGCTGCTCGGTAGAGTGTGCCTGTGGATCGCCGAAACAAGACGACTGAACAAGGCTGCCAGTGGTGATCACGCACCCGATCGATCGAACCTATCTCTAGTGATGGTAGTCGTCAACGGGGGGTCGTTGGACCTCTGGGTGGCTGCATGAGCTCCGCCACCAAAAATATATCGTCCATCAGAAAGTGCTGTGTTGTCGACTTGGCCGTGTTACAATGGACCTAGGGCCATAATGCTGCAGTCGCCAGGAAGTGGATTTTTCAACATATGGACTCCTGACGAGACCGGCCAGACTCTTGAACCCCCCATTCTTTTCTTTGTGTCTTGACCACTAGGAGCTTTCTTTGAACAGCGATGGTAGCATCGAAGCGGCTACCGGGTTTCTTCCAGCCACAGCGGTCCGCAGTAGTATCGACCACTGTCGTGATTGGCTCCCTCAGGTGTCGACCAGGCCGGAACAGGGCCTCAAAATGTTACAGACTGCAGCAATGGACGCATGGATTGGTTGTCAACGTCCCATTCGAGCGTCCCTCAAGGGACCCAGGGAACTGGTTCACAAACCCCTGGCGCTCAAAATCATCCAAAACTCTCCTACAAGCGTGAGCGCGGATCGGGATGTCGACATCAATGCTATGTAATGGCACTGCCACCTCCACGCTGTAGAGGATCTTATTCGGAAGTTTTTGTATCAATAGCCGCGCGGATAGACCGACAGCAATGCCAAGAGTGATGGGGAGGGAAAGGTGAGTTGGAGTCGAAAATAGGCCAAAAGCCTGACGCTGCGAGGCAACAGAAAAAAAATTATCCGGCTTTGATCTGTTTTCCTGGCTTCGGCGGGAAGCGCCGACTAGCAGTGTGGATATGTGGCTGCCCACCGAAGCTCTTCAGGGAAGCATGATAAGTTCAGACGTTGTCCTGTGCCCATTTAGGCAATGTCTGTGTTCCTTTGCCAGCCAAAGCATGTATGTAAGATGATGTCGTGAACTTGTGAAACCGCACATCCCAACTAGACATGAGAAATCTCCAGATCCAGGATGATACCGCCTTAAGGGTCTCTTCCTGTTCATTTATGCAGTCAAGCCTTACTTATTAACCTCGTCTTGGTGCTACACCGGGCATATGTTGCGGCACTGGGGCGACCTGTCGTGTTCTCGTGAAAGGCTGTTCGCCTGCTTCAAGCTTCTGGATCTTGTCCTTGTCCTCTTGAACCTTGTCATGCTTGGAAGCGTATGTCCACACCAAACGGATGCCCAAGCTACCCAGCCTATTCATATATGAACCAGCCTAATCCCGTTTCAGATCTCGGTGTTGACTTTATCCTCGGTTCCATGCTCTTGATCGCCACCGTCCGGGGCGTCTGGGTGCCTGCTGGATCGATGTTGACTCACGAAAGCGAGCTGCCGAAACTGACACTGCCAGTTTTGGCTTTGCGTAGGTACCGTTGCCCCATCGCGCCTCGGTTGGTTTGTTTGATGGCGGGAATGTTGTCTCTTGTGTTGTGCTTCGTAGCGAAGGTCTCGGTAAAATTGTCCGAAAAGGTCTGATGTAAAGATCGTTCAGGTTCAGATCCTGGTCTCGCGATCTGCATGGCAGTGCAACTAGCCCTAGAGAATGAGTTGCATTCGATTGTCTTTCACACTCCGAGGTTGGGTGGTGATGCATCACCCGATGTCGCGCTCTCGTATCTTTGAAACTTTGTAAGTTGTATGTTCTTGCTTGATCAACCTCTTAACCACCTGACGTCCAGTTTGAATTTGTCTTTCGGTCCGAACAGGGAAGTTGATAGTAGATGAAGTCAAGTACCTCCTCAGCGTTGAACATTAGTGTTTCCCACAGTGATATGAAAATCGAACGATGTCCTCCCCGGCCGCGATCCGATGATCACAGTATGGACAGTATGGAAGAATGATCAAATGAGAATGAATACTCAACGTTGAAGTCTTCAGCAACTTGTGTGTTTGCAAGCTCCTTGCATTGTGCTGAGCCAGGTAGAGTATACATGGCCAGTCGGTAGATTGTGATGCGGTGGAAGTCGTCAGCTTCGCACAATGTAAAGGTAATAACTTGTGTGCATAATATCAGACGATCACTTACTGTGGAAAGTATCCATGCTCTGAAGATCAATATCCAGTTGACTGACTGGCCCTAGACTTGTGCGATGTATAATGCGCGATACTGTTGTCCTTGATGGGCTGCCCAAGATGACGGTTCACTTGCTCTCGCCAATGAGAGGAAATGGGGGGTTGATCTTTTGGAGAGGGATGTGGATGATGCGGAGGCAAAGGCCAATGCTGTTCTTTTCCCCTAAAGGATGCTTAACATCTTTCTCGTGCCGGATATGGTGAAGTGGGTAAGGAAAGGAAGAGAACAGGAAAGAGAAAATACGCCCCGTGTTGCCTGGGTGGATGTCATAACTCAACCCCTCCTAGGATGTACCTGTCGGATTTACTTGAGACACCATACTCAAGGCTGGAAAGAACTCGGAACGAGCTTTACTTAGGTTGTCATGGAACCTTCCTAGTATTCGTATCGCCCATGCATCAGTATAGCTGTAGCTACCCTAGGTAGAATCTCAAAATAACCTTGACTCATCCATTTGCGCCACGCCATGGTATGTCACCTAACGGTGAAGCCCTTTTTGCAACCCAAACATAAAAAAAAAGGAAACAGCAAGACCGCTTTGAATAGAAGCAACATCAAGAAGAGAAAGAAGCACCATGGAGACCCCGGAGATGGATCCTCACCGTGATCAAGAAATCAACCTATTCCTTCTTGGCAACGGTATCAAAGCACTCCTTGATACTCGTAGCACTCTTCCTCAGCGCTTCCTTCTCCTTCTCATTCAACAACAGCTCCACATCCTGATGCGCCCCCTTACTGTTCAGCTTGCACGGCATGCTAAGCGCCACACCCTCCACGCCGGCATAGTCACCCACTCTCGACACGGTAACTAGCTGATCGGCGTTGGTAATGATAGGCTCCAAGATGCTCACCAGTACGCTCGCCACACCGTAATTCGTCTTTCCCTTCTTCTGAATAATCTCATACGCCGCCTCGCGCGTGCGTTTGCTCAGCGCATCCATAGCGTCCTCATCGTACACAATGCCCTTTTGTTTGCAGTAGTCCTCCAGGCGCATACCGGCGATACTGGCGAGCGACCACACGGGCAGCTGGCTGTCGCCGTGCTCGCCAACAATGACGGCGTGCACGTTGCGCGGGTTGACGCCGTAGTGCTTGCCGAGCTCGTGGCGGAAGCGGGTCGTGTCCATGGCGGTGCCTGAGCCGATGACGCGCTGGACGGGGAATCCGCTGAGCTCGTACGCGGCCTTGGTCAGCACGTCGCACGGGTTGGTGGCCACAATCAAAATTGTGTTGGGAGCGTGCTTGGCGACCTGCGGCACGATTTGCTCAAACAGACCGTAGTTGGTCTTGACCAGATCCATGCGCGTCTGCCCGGGCTTCTGGTTGACGCCGGCGGTGATGATGACGGCCGTGGCACCAGCGCAGTCTTCGTATCCGCCCACGCTGACCTTGGCGTGCGCATAGTGGGCGGCGTGTGAGAGGTCCATAACCTCGCCGAGGGCGCGGTTCTTGTCAATGTCGATGAGAACAATTTCGGCGGCGAGATGGCTGAGAAGGAGAGCGTAGGCGGTGGTAACACCAACGGAGCCGGCGCCTACGATGGCGACCTTGATGGACTGAAATTCTTGTCAATGAAACCCCTGATAATGGTGACCGGGGTTCAGATATAACTCACCTTGGCATGGCTCTCGATTTCCGTGCTTGGTACCGACATTTTTGCTGTTAGTGTTGTCTGGAAAATGTCGATTCTCTGCTGATATCCGAGGATTCGATTGACTGGAGAGAGCGCTTGAGATGAGAACCGGGAGGAGATTGGTCTATTGATTGTAGGAAGCAGGAGGAGGTGTTGGGATATGACGGCAACCTTGATGCCTTGTTGCTGAGATCCTCAGATCCATCTTATATGAGATCTAGATTTAGGCACCGTCCACCAATTTTGGGATGGAGCCCGATTGGGTACCTTTGCCAACATTGGATGACACCTTATCTCGATCGCGATGCATACCTGAGTGGTTGACAAAGGGTGAGGTTCCCGTCAGATCGGCCTGTTGCAGGATTACGCAGCTTGTCTGGTCGTGATTGGGAAACAAACAGACAGTCTAGAACTACCATAGGCGGCCGTCCAGCGGAGAAGTCGTCTGGTTTCGTAGTGGTCTGGGCAGCGACAACCGCTGTGCCTCACTGGTGGACTACACTAAGGGAATAGCCAAGACCAAAACTCCATCTCGATTCCCTATCCGCGCCTAGCTGCCCTTAGGGCTGCTGTGCTGGGCTGTGGCGGCTTAGCCACCAGCACCAATTGGAAATTCAAGACTCGCCGCCACCGTCCAAGTTCCACCTGCTCGGATGATTATGATGGCACCAATGCGGATTTGGTTCGATACTGCCCGGAGGTTGACGAGTATTGTGCAACTGAGTCACTGTCTGAGCTCTTTAGTGCGAATCTGCGCCGAAAGACGAGGGGATGTAAGTTTGTGGTGATAGATTCATTTGATACGTTGTCACTTTTTGTACGGAGATGGAAAGATCGTCAAGCCAATAAATAGGTCTTGGAAAAACCTCATGGACGACGAAGTGTTTAAAAGACAGGAGGCTCGGATTGTTCAAATACAATTGAAGGGTATCACGACAACAACAGCAACTAAAGAGCAATAGCAATCATGCAATCCAGAACCAGATCTTCTCCAACCAATTCTTCGGGACCGGGTCCACATCGTTTGCGCACATATCGTCCATCTCCTTCTTGCCGGTCAGTACATCGATCTCAGCGGCGGGCTTATGGAATGGCGTCCTGTGCCAGATCTTATGACCAAAGTACAGAACAAGGAAAGCAGGCAAGGTAATGTACGCCGCAAGGAAATCCTTGTAATTCCACTTGACAAACACCTGAAATCCGTTTGTGAGTGTCAAGATGCTGATCATGACCAGGGCAAACCATGCCGCATATGGCTGACCCGGAGTTTTGAAGGGCAGTGTCGCCAAGAGTCCCTGGACCTTGAGCGCCTGACGAAATCGCAGGTACGTGATGAGGAGAACGATCCAGCCAATGTACCCGGAGATGGTGGACAGGTTGGAGAACCAGGTAAACACCTGAGCGCCGTTGTTGGATACGTTCAGGTACGCAAGCAGGGAGAATGCCCAAGTCATCAAGACGGCGGTATATGGGACACCGCGCTTGGTGGTTCTGGTGAAAATGGCGGGTGCTTGGCCGTTTTGGGCCAGAGAATACAGGATACGGGATCCTGAGTACAAGAACGCGTTACCAGCGGACCACGCAGAGGTCAAGATGGCAGCGTTGATGACATGGTTCAGGCCGCTGATACCTGCGAGCTGGATACCTATAACCCAAGGACTGGCGCTGGCGTCCGAGGTGCCGGAAAGCAGGTTCTTGTTATCCGAGGGAACAATGCAGCCGACGATCAAGGAGCTGATACCGTAAAAGACAGCCAGACGACCCAAGAAACGGCGGGCGGCCTTGGGAATGTTGCGCCTCGGTGCGACAGTCTCACCAGCAGCAAGGCCGATGAGTTCGGGGGAGGTGATAAAGCTGAATCCGGCACGGATAAACGCTGTCCAATACGCAGCAAACCTCCCAGTAGCACCAGGTGCGAGGTACTCCTTGAACGCTCCCGGATCGTTCCAGTAGTGGAACCCTAACCGCTGATGGTTTGGCCCGCCTCCCAGCATGATGACAAGACCAACAATGATGAGCCCCATGATGGTGATGAACTTGATGCTGGCAAACCAGAACTCGGCCTCGCCAAAGACCTCGACCGCGATGATATTCAAGACCAGGTTGACAACAAGGATAATGGTGATCCAAGCCCAGGTAGGAACAGGTGTGTCCCAGTAGTTGAGGAGGATGGCGCCTGCGGACGCTTCAGCGGCGACAAGGATGGCGTACGCATACCTAAAAAACCGTCACGTCAGTTGGACTGAGCACATTGTTTGTTCCCTTGGTCCCAAAAGAAACTAACTCACCAATAATTCCAGCCAGCGGCAAACCCTAGACTGGCATCGACGAATCGCTCGGTGAAGTAGGGTAGTGTGATTCCTCTAAGAGGAAGGTAGGTGCACATTTCGCCGATACAGTTCATGACGATCCAGACCAGAAGCATCATGGATAGGTAGGCCAGCCATAGCGGCGCTGGGCCGACGGTGGCTAAGATACCACCCGAACCGACGAAGAGACCCGTTCCGATACTGTGAAGAAGAGCACCATTAGCGATCAAGTCATGGGGAAACATGGGGTGTGTGTGTAAGTCGCCAGGGAAGGGATTGCAACATACGCTCCTCCCAAAGCCAGAAACTGGATGTGCCGACTCTTGAGACCTCTTTGCAATTGGTGGTTGGCGTCCAGCGAAATTGTACCGTCCATGACCACCTGGCCTTGGTTGTGAGAAGAAGCTACATCCAGGGCCTCGCCCCCGCCCTGCTTCTCGGCGAAGTTTCCATCGCCGTATTTGGACATGGCGACCACTGATCCAAGCCCTTTGGCGGCACAGAAGCTGGATTTCGAGATCGACTAGCCGAATGTTGACGTGGATTGCGTTCGTGATGGCTGTCTTTGGGGTAGTGGTTAATTGAGGCCCGCGGTGCAGAAGACCAACAGCAATCAGGAGAAGAGAGGAAGAAACGCAAAGACTCTGATGCGTACTTGTGCGTCCAAGTCAGCGGCGTTCTTATGGTAGAGCATTTTGGAGATAAGATCGGCAGGGTTTCTTTGGATAACACATCCGAATCCGTTGTCTGAATCCATGGCAGCCATGCCCAAGTCCAAGCAGCTAGTGCAGGTGTGTCACACTCAATCAGGGGCACCGAGTGGCCGGCGATAAGCGCATCTATCCATGGCCTGGGAGGTCTTTGGTTCTCTATCAGCCAAGAAGCTACTACACTACGTATTAGTGTATGTGAGTCAAGCCCGGTTCAATGGTTGTCGAAGATCCATTACAGATAGCGATGGGCGGATCAAGTCCGTTGAGCGAGAGTAGAGCCGCGATTACCCCGGATTTTCGGGCCCAGACCAAGTGGCATCCGTATCGCCGACGAGAGGTGCTGGTTTACATAAGAGAAAACAAAGTCTGGACAAGCGAGCCGACAGCAAAGGAGCAGATCTTTGCCGTGTATGATGCAAACCAAATCAATCTTCCTTGTCGGTTTCTCGAGCTCTCGGTGCAGCAAAGAGGTTGGCGTGGCTGGAAGAAAAAAAAGAAAGCAGAAGAAGTGCAGCGCCGTTGGGATAAGGCCGGACACACTTTCCTTTTCTGGCTACCATCTCCAGATGCTTGGCGGGGAGGCGGTGGGGTGCGCCGTTTAGGGTTTCCTGCTTCAGCGGGGATGCCCCTGGCCCTGGTGCACCTCGCTAGAGATTGGTGCGTAGAGGTACCTTAGCGTAGCGCCCGTGGAGTCCAGTCTTGGGGAACTAACTTCCAGGGACCCGTGTTCCATACGACTTTGTTACTGTAGTGTAGGTTGTTCTGATTTCCACCTAGAGGTACACTCAGTAGTACCTAGTCTACACTTAGATCTCTGTCACAGCAGTAATCTGCAATGGTCAGGCAGTTAGATGAGCCTCTCTCCAATCTTGACACCCTGGAAATTCAGAAACGGTGGAATACAGCTGTAGCAAATGGATTGAAAAGGTTTCGATCTCATGTCAAGATAACCGGGCAGAGAGAGAGAGAGGCTACATACACTACCTCTAGGTACCTATTCCTGGCTTCCTGGCTCTCTTGCAAGGAGGTGGCATGATACCCCAACTTTCCGCCCCGCACGTAGTTCCATTCATGCCGTTCAAAGTCGGGGTAAAAGCGACCACTCGAGCAACGCTGTGCCGAATAACAACTCAACACTACGTACTAAACACTACGTAACAGATATGGAAACGTCAAAGCGACCCGGACGGACAAAGGGATGATGTCGATGAAGCTGTCTTGACGTGGGTTAAATAGCTATCGCGACTGAAATGGGAGACAAAATTTGGGAAGCCCTAGACTCCACGGGTGGTGAAATTCAGACTTCTCGTCTCCCGAATTGATAAGGCACTCCCGTCGTTGAGATGGCAGTGAATGTTCCTGATGAGCTAGAAGAAGATGGGATAGAGGCAGTAATTGTTATTCGAGACCCACAAGCTTCAAATGACTGGATGGTCAACTTGTAGACGTCGGAAAAAATAGTCATGAAAATGCTGTTTTGATTGTTGAATCATACCAGCTTAGCGGCTGTATGATAAGAAACCAACAAGAAGACCCGGACTCTGCAATACATAACGAACAAACCGGTTGATTAACCAGCTGGGGTATTAGCCATCTTCCATCACCCAACGACGAAACATCACAAATCAAAAGGATTTCCTAGGCTACTATGTAAGATCTTAGACCAACTCGAAATGTCCACCCGACTCAATGCTTGGAATTGTATAGGTAGCTACTCCGACGACTGCCACAAATTTCAAGTCAAGCCGTGCGCCGGAGCAATCACGGCCCAAAACCGGAGCGGTGCTCGCTCCAGAACCACCCAAACCCCGACTAACGATTGATTGCCGCTGGTACCACTGATCATCTTATCTGATCCGAGTCATCTCCGCACCGGATTGACTCATTGAGACCCTTATTTACAACTACACGGGTACCTAGCAACCCTGCTGGGCTTCACACTACAATATCAAAGACATGAGCTGATCAGGGCTCGACTGAAATTTCGATTCCTCAACTCACACTAGCCTGGAGGTGAACATTACCTACGAAACCAATAAAGATGGCCAAAACAACCCTCTTCACCAACGGCCGCATCTTTCTCTCCCCCGTCCGCCCCGGCCAAAACGCCGGCCTCCATACGCCCCCCTCCTTCGCCTCCTGCCTTCTCATCCGCAACGACACCATCCTCCATGTCGGCTCCCCCGAAGATGAATCCATCACCACCGCCCTTCTCCCCTCATCCTCCGAGGAAGAAGAAGAAGAAGAAGAAGAAGAGACAGTAGAAACCATCGACCTAGCCGGCCACTCCCTCCTCCCCGGTTTCATCGACGGCCACATGCACCTAATGATCATGGGCCAATCCCTCACCAAACTCGACCTGGGTTCCTGCAAATCTCTTTCCGACATCCGATCCACCATCCGCTCCTACGCCGCCACCTACCCGGACGTTCCCAGGATCCTGTGTCGCGGGTGGATGCACTCCATGACTCCCGACGGAGTCACAGCCAAGGACCTGGACGGGCTCGACCTGGACGGAAAAGACAGACCGATCCTGGTGGATACCAAGGATTTACACTCGGCTTGGTGCAACACGGCCGGCATCCGCGACTTGGGCGCCCAAGAATGGAAGGATGTCCCCGGCGGGACGATTGAGCGGGATGCAGAGGGCAAAGTGACGGGCGTGTTCAACGAGGCGGCCAACATCACCTATGTATGGCCGTACCTGGCGCAGGTGGCGACGGTGGACGAGAGGATGGCTGCTATACAGGCCGCGGTGGAAGCCTATCATTCCGTGGGCTACACGGGGGCGATCGATATGGCCATGGACGAAGGGGCGTGGGATGCGTTGCAGGAACTAAGAAGACGGTCCTCGTCGGAGGAGACGAACGGCGGCAAGGAGGGCATTCCGTTAAGGATCGCGGCGTATTGGTTGGTGAAGCCGGGAAACAATGACGAGGAAAATGTGAGGCAGGTGGAGAGGGCGATTGAGCTTGCAAGGCAGTTCAACAGCGAGACGACACCGGATTGCAGGATTGTCGGGGTAAAAGTTATTTGCGATGGCATCATCGATGGATGCACGGCTGGCCTGTCGGAGCCATACGAGCACAATGGACATAAAGAAGTGCCGCTTTGGACGGCGGAGCAGCTGAAGCCCGTGGTCCAAAGGGCGGATGAGGCGGGATTGCAGGTCGCGTTGCATGCGATTGGGGATGAGACGATCAAGACCGTTTTGGACGTGTTGATTGCGCACGCGAGCCCGGAGAGGAGGCCGCGCGTGGAGCACTTGGAGCTGTCGAGCGAGAGGGACGCAGAGAGGCTGGGCAAAGCAGGCATCACGGCGTCGATTCAGCCGGTGCATGCGGATCCGGCGATTCTGAAGGCTTGGCCCAAGTTGTTGGGAGCGCACAGGTGTGGAAGGGCTTTTGCGTATCGCGAGTTTGCAGATCATGGGGCCCCGTTGGCGTTGGGAAGCGATGCGCCCACAGCACCGCATGCTCCGTTGCCTAATGTGTACATTGGCGCGACGAGAAGATCGTATCGAGAGCCCAACTATCAGACGACGGTCAACCCGCACTTTGCTTTAGGCGTATGTGAGGCGGTCGCTGCGGCGTCTCAGGGCGTGGCGTATAGCTGCCGTGATGAGAACAGGATAGGAAGACTGGAGAAGGGGATGAAGGCCGACTTCACCATTGTGGACATGGATTGGGAGAAGGAGAAGCTGAAGGAGGCAAAGGTTTTGGAGACATGGTTCGATGGCAAGAAGGTCTGGTCGGCAAAGAACTAATCAAAGAAAAGCTGCGAGATATCGTCCTGATTTTTCGGATACCAAGAAGAAGAAAAAATCCAAGAAATCCAGCAAGCTTTACAATTTACTCATAAGACCAGTATCCCCTGGGCCATATATACATCGCAGTCTTGAGCCCGTCCCCCAGTGGAAGTCCAGCATGGTTTGTCCGTTCATCGCCTGTTCCGTTGGCATGAAGGTCGACCCAAAAGATAGCATTGCTAGCAACCGGTCTGAACGCCAACCCTCCATCCTCATACTCCCGCCAAAGAGGCTTCAGATCGGTCACGTTCTTCAGCTTTTGGCCCTCCAAGCTGCCACGCCACATGGGTTCGTTCCACGGACTCGGCGATATGATCGGCTTCGCATAAGGAACGTATGTCTCACCCTTTGTGCAGTTGTCCTGGAGTATGGCAAAGAAACTGGCAACACGGTTCCACACCCTGTTGCTGCCGTCGTTGGCTAGTAGCGGCCTGTCAAACCAGTCATGATGCATGTTGAACCTCTGACCGGCCCGATACCGAACCAACTGCGGCGGACCCATCTCGTCCCAACCATCTCTCATCATCGTGCCCATAAAGCCTCGTGCCCGGTTCAGCACGCACTTGACGGCAGGATCGTCGCGCGCTAGTCCAGCCGAGCTTGACGTGCGGTTTTGCGTCTGCTGTTGACGGCCATGCTTGGTCACCACCGATGCTTTGAATAGGGGTTCGGCTGTACCAAGGAGTGAGGTGATTTCGGACGTTGTTAGGAAGTTGTGGATGTATATAGTCAAAGGATCAAGAGAGATGAGCTCAGTCTTGTATGAAATGGGAAATATCACAGGAGAAGGGCTGTTGATGTTCTTTTGTATAAGTGGTTGTATCCCAGAAAATCTTCAGGGACTTTGCCTGAGGGTGGTCAGGAAGAGGTATCGGAAGGCCGCCGATGAAGGATATGAGTGATGAGATCTGGGGGGCAAAAATCTCGGACAGGTGTGATACACTCAAGGCAACCAGGACCGTCCAAGCCACTGAACCGGCAGCTTTTGTTAGACTTGAGCCAGACATGCTAGTTTTTGCTTTTCCACGTACAGAACTAGCTTGTAAACCAGGGAGTGGAAGAAGGATGAAGGGGGCGGAAAGTATTGATATCACAATATCAACCACGATATCAACACCGGTCCATATCTATGCCGGTGAGGAGACACCGTCGCGTTCTATTTCCTGCGCATGGTTACATATTCTTCATCCTCCTGTTAGGGTGTGACAGTGAGCCGAATAATATCTAGACTCACTGGCCCGGAAAACGTTGCCGAGAATCTAAACCCTGGAGATATCTCATAAGAGCATCGAGATGGTGGTTGGTGATGGGCATCCAAGCATAGGTCGATGTGGCTGTTGCCGCTCTCCCCAAAGTTGCACACCTCTTGGCTTATTTTTTGAACAGAGCGGAGGTTTTGATGCCGACGTGCATGCGGAGGTGCTCGTTTCGGTAGGCCGACCTTCATCTTTGTTGAGGTTTGGTTCTATGAAACCATGGGTGATTGATTGAATATGTTACGTCAACGTGAGCGAGTGGTGGGATTGAGGACCTACCCAGATCCGAGGCCCCGGCCGTAAACTTGCCCGTGCCCTGTAAGTACTATGTAAGTGGAAGGCAACCGTTAACTGTTAGCGGGGAAGGTACCTGGTATTCGCCTGGTTGTTAGGTTACCTAAGCGGGCATGTACCGCTAAATCAGCTGACCTGGCGCTTTGAACGTGCATCGGACATCCGCTGACAGGGCAAGGAACTACCTACCGACCTCTAACTACACGGGGACCTTGATGGCCTTCGCCACTGCATCCTGTTTTCCCTCCTCATCATCATCAACCCGGCAGCGGACACTCTGTCGCCATCCCATTTCCTCCCGTCTTACATCTTGGATCGTTTTTTCTGGAAAAGGGATGATTGGTACCCAACAAGGCTCTTTCCCTTCTTCGACAATATCATGACTTCCCAGGTCGCAGCAATGGGCACAGGCAAGACAGCTGCCTCGAGCAGAAAGCGGAAGCAAGTCGATGATGAACCCACTGCTTTAGATACCAAAAAAGTCGCTACTTCCTCAAAGAAGTCCAAGAAGGATGAGCTAGCCCTGGCCACGGACGAGAAGCGACTACGCAGGTACGCACAGCCATGCCATGTGGATGTTTTGGTCTTTCAAATCCTCAGTTTGGACTGCTAGCTGACTCCCACCTAGATTTCGTGACAAAGCACCCCAGGCATTTGCTGTCATCTATGAACGAGCCACAACTCAACGCTTTTTAATCCTCTCGCGTAAACGAATACCCGTATGGGACAGCTTCGAAGGCTTCGAAGAGGAGGTGGAAATTGCAGGTTCGACGGGCAACGTCTACACCGTGACAATTGCTCGACAGCCGACATGCACCTGCCCTATGGGTGAGCGGAACGAGCAGTGCAAGCACATCATTTATGTACTGGCACGAGTACTGCGTGCAAAGTACGGATATGTCTACCAACTGGCACTTCTACGCTGCGAGCTCGAAGAGATCTTTGCCAATGCCCCTCCGATCGTGGAAGACAGTGATAGTCCTACGACAGGCGAAGGAGACAAGAGGAGGAAGCCGATTGAAGGGGATTGCCCCATCTGTTTCAACGAGATGGAGGTACAGAAGCCCGAGAAAATTGTCTGGTGCCAGGCAGCATGCGGCCAGAACATTCACAAGGAGTGTTTTGAGATGTGGGCAGCTACGAAACGGAAGCAGGCTGGTGGATCTAAGGCGGAAGTCACCTGCCCGTACTGCAGGAGTATTTGGGAAGGCGATGATGATATGATCAAGATGATCAAGAAGGGGAAGCTTACCTCGGAAGGCTATGTGAATGTTGCTGACCAGTTGGGGATTAGCCAAGTGCGAGATACCAGCACGTATTATTATGGGGGATCACGGTCAGGGTACTACAGCTATGGCAATAGGAGCAGACGGTACCGGCATTATTGAGGAAGTGCCAGCTTGAGTTTCAGACAGGGAGAGAGTGTTGAGTGTCTGGCTGGTCGATATGTCACCAAACGACCCCGCCTGCTTGATTTTATAACAGTCCGCTTACAGTACACTCCCGGGGACTGGGAGAGGAACGCAAGGTTCGTTCTGCGTTTGACCTTAATTATTCTTTTTCTTTCTTTTCGTCAGCAGAGAAACCCGAATTCAGTTTATCCTAGCGCTGTTTCGATACACGACAGTCACAATTCAATATACAACATAACACAACATATGATAACATTAGCATCCCTCGATTTCATCCATCGATTTCATCCAACACTTCACCACAGCATGACATAGGAGAGACCGGCTCTTAAGGCCGCACCATGGTATGGAGCCTCACCTATGACACCCCAGAATATGCTCACACTAACCGCCTCCATTAGTTCTTCCCTGTAAGGTCCTTCATGCGCGCAGCCAACATAATGATACGCGCTGCATCGTCAACTTTTTCTTTTGTTATCTCTGCAGTAACCGACGTATTGGATTTCGATGGTCGTGAGGACAGCGTCTATCGCCAAGCAACCGAAAACGTCCTTCAGACATTCCTCAGTATGGATTCGGAGACATTTGAGTTCACTCTCGTGGATCCTGACGGCAACCTTGACGTCGCCCTTGGGTCCTACCTCCTCGTATCCGTCATGTGTGCAGGGATTGGGGGCATTATTTTCTTCTTGATATGGTGGAAGTTCGGAGACCCGGGGACTCAAGAAGAACTGCGTGGCTGCCCAAATCTGCCTTCTCTTTTCAGAGGTGTGCATACCAGGTTCTTAAGGCGAGGGTGAATCGGTTGAATGAAAAGTCGACCTGATGGAAGGTTTGTTACCCCACCATCCAATCTTCAATTCCGGTCGTGGATAACCTAAGAGAGGCTTTGATGGGGTAAAATGCGGACAGTGTCTGTTCCATGAGGCGTGCATGGCTATCAGCATGTCTCTACCCAAACTCACCATTGAGGAAGAACACAAAATGGATTGAACGAGATGGCTGTATGTTGGATTAGGAATTGGGCTAAGACAATGATTGGCTTTTTCAACGGACGCAGCACTTGGTAGGCAACAAAATTCATGAAGGATACGTACGTAGCGATCAACCATAACTCCGGTTACCTTTGGACAACAAGCCGCTATCCTAGACAACACCCAGATATTATCAGAAATTCATGCTAACTTAGATAAACGCAGTGATATACTGTATGCCAGCCGGTTTCACATAAGAGACATGTGTACACAATGCCAAAACGACGCCGAGTAAGGTGCCAAAGGACAACGAAGACAACATCACTCCTTTGGCTTCCACCTTTTCAGCTGGAACTGACCGCGCAAAAGTGTCGAGGTATCACCCGGGTAGTTCTTGGGTAGCGCTGTGGGGAATCAACGCTGGGACACCAACCACTTCGTTTATAAAAAAAAAAAAAAAAAAAAAAAAAAAAAAAAAAAAAAAAATGAAGGAAAAGAAACACTGGGAAAAGGCTGACCTACTCTGAGGGGGCAATTCCACAATTAGGCGGTCCCTACTATCAGCGGGCCCTTCACCAACTCGCTTCTGTGAAGTTTTCCATAAGGAGCGCACGGAGGGATGTTCAGGCCAGTGATCGTATAGCTCTCAGCAGCTCAGTGCATTGACCTCTCAGCAACCGAAAGCTCGTATTCTGTGACAATAGTATAGTCGAGAGCTTTGAGGTCATAATCTTGAAAGCACTACGTTGATGCAAGTAAAAGAGGCAAGGCCAGTGACGTGTTATAGAATCAAAGGAGGCAAGTAACGCATCATTTTGACAAGAGGAAGACACAAGTAAGACCCCTTTACTTGTCTCGAGTTGCCTTTGTTGTGTGCCGTGCTGTATGCTCTACTTCGCTTTCTATATATATAGTCACGATAGGGCACAAAATACCTACGCTTAACATTGAAGTCAAGGCCGTGATGTAGGTGAATCCGAGCACGCTTATTATGCGGATCTGATACGAAGAGTGGGAGGGATACCCAGGAGTTGGATGACAGACAACTATATTAGGATGAGATCTTGGAGAATTGTAATCAACATGAAGGTACGTTGGCAGAAAAATGTGCTGCTACCGCAGCTTGTGGTCTGGTTGGATAAAAGTCGAGGCACATCAGAGATTGAAACACGTTGGTGGCGACATGCGCAGCAATCTGGACTCACAACGTTGTTGAAAGCTGATTTGCGCACGAGGGAGTCTTGGAAGAGGAAAGAAACGAGGGAGAGAGGGAGTCACAGGTCAAACGAAGCAGTGGGGATATGATGATGGGAAAGTTTTGCATGAAAGGCCATCTGTTTGGCTATCACTCTCTCTGTTTGTTTACCTCCAAATAGTGCTATTCATCTAGACCATATCCCATGGATGACCTCCCCTCCCATGCTCCGACCGGAATTCGTAGCCATCCCGCTGGCAAGTCCCATCATTCCCAATATTACCATCATCAATACCATTCAACCAAGCTCCAATGGTCGAGAACAACCTGGTTGGTCTAGCTCTGAATACACCGCCACGATGCTTACTACTTGTATTGCACCGTTCATCATCATCACCGTCACGTCGTCCTTGTCCTAAAGCTGAACCAATGCCCCAGAAACCAGGCCATCGTGTTTCCCTTGTCCCTCTAGCCTCTCCAGCAGCCTCTCTAGCACCCCGTGTCCCTTCTACTTCTTGTTTCGATCCTCGTCCCCACCCCCACTCCCGCACTTGTTGTTTTCTCTCTGTCGGCACTTCCGGCCGCCACTCCGTCCGCCCTTTCAAACATAGCTTTTTCCCCGGTAGTGTTCCACCCGGCGTTGAAGCCGAGATAGAAATATTCTCCAGCTCAATAACTGCATCCCCATTGCTGTCCACGTTGGCACCCCTCTCCTGCTCACTTATCCCCTCCAATTTATTCATAGTCTCTTGATCAACCAATCGCACTGTCGTCCTCGATCTCGGCGGTAGGCTGTACTTCAACCTGACGGCGCCAAGAGAAGAGCGAGGAAGAGGGTTTAGACAAACTGGCGAGGGAAGGTCACGGTGGTCGAGCCGGGATTCGTCGTAGTTGGAGGGGCTGGAGTAGACGGAGGAGGTGTAGGAATTGTGTTGCCTGAATGTGTGAGTCTGTGTTTGTGTCTGCGTTTGGGTTGGGTGGATGGGGGTGGTGTTCGAGTAGGAGTTGGTGTGGATGTTGGATTCGACCGTCGGTACAGGATCAGGGTCGGGATCGGGGCCGGAATAAGGAATGGGATGAGGGATCGGGCTGGACGCGATGTCGGACCTGGTTGGGAATAAAAAGCCGGAGGGGCGTTGGTTCTTCCATTTGCTGTGTGTTTTCTGTTGTGGATTGTACCGGTTGGTGTTGAAAGATGTTGAACAGTTGTCATAATCGGGGGCCGGGCCTGGGCCGGGAGGGTTCGGTTGAGCGAAGTAAGCATACAGGTCTCGGTAATAAAGAGCATCTGCCAAATCAATGGATGCCGATGATCGGCCTTCCAGCTGGTCCAGAGCGTCACTGCGTGCTTGGAGAACGGCAATGGGAATCGGCTTGGGTGGAGGCTTGGCGGCAAGTTCCTGATTTTTGGCAAGCCCTCTTGCTCGGTATTGCTGTTGCTGATTTTGGTTGGGATTCTGCTCCTCCCATGATTCTGCTGCTCCTTCCCGGCTTGACGATGTCCATGCGGCCCCGCCCCCGCCGCGTCCCTAACTGCGGTTATAGTTCTTGAGTAGGCTGTTCCCTTTTGGGAGCATTGCGTTACCGTGTGAGCTTCCTTGAGCAGCTTCGTGACCGGAACCGTAACCAATCGAGCTGTCGACTCTCGGGGTGCAGTCGTACCGGCCGGCGCGAGGACCGGGTCTACCTGTCGTGTCGACCCGATATGGGTTTCCAGATACTTTGTCAGCTTGGTAATAGGTATCATCGCCCCTCCTGCCTTCGTCATGAGCTACTTTCCCGAAATCTAGACTTTGTTTTCTGATGTGCATCCTCGGCCGTGGCCGGAACTGTCGCTCGGATCCAGAAACAACCTCCTGCAATCCCGCCACAGAGATATCGGACGGACCGCGATGATCGTCACCGTCACCCACCAAACCACCCACTGCCCTCGCGCAGCATCGTGCTTTGTTGAACTGCGTCTCCTTGAACGCAATAACCCCGACCGAGGCAGCGCTTAGGACGAAAGAAGCGCAGTCGACCAGCATAAGGACCCAGACGAGATATATTTTCGTGCATGACACACGACCGTTCGGCTGGCCAGAAACATCCAGGACTCCCAGTGGGCCGGTTTGGAGGGTAAAGCCACCCTCTGGTTTGACTTGAGGGCACTTTGTACCGCCAGCATGCATGGGAAGGCCGAGGAGGACCGAGAAAACACCAAAGGCGATGAGGAAAATTAGGTCGGTGACAATAGTGACTTGATAGGGGAAGTGGCGACGGCAGTAGCCGGACCAGGAGAAGAGGCACCAGAGGATAGAGGCAGATGTCTGTAGGGGTTTCATTAGTGTCACAAGCATGAGAGGGAAACGAAGGCGTCGAACATACCAGGATCATGATAGCCACGAGGCTTGTGGCTGGTGATTCACCTGCTTTGGTCATATCACCAAGCAAGCCGCCAACGATCCCGGCCATGGTTGAAAGCGCTATGATAAGGAAAATACGGGCAAAAAGAAAGACATAGCTATAGAAGGATTGGGGAGTAAGGGACTTAAAGTCCCGGAATGGCGTCGTGCCAGGGAAGGAGGAGCCCATGTTGATCTCACAGGCTTGAGAATTTCCCCCCCGAAAATATTATGAGGGAGTGTAGAGAGAAGATGGTCCAAAGAGCAATAATGCTTGTTATGCGGTTCCCGTTCCTGACGGTCCATTAATCATGCAGCTCAGTGTGGAAAATAAATCGACTTGAAAGAATGTGGCAAGCATCCAGGCGGCAACATTATTGATGTCGGAGATTGGAAAACTCGAGGGAAAGAGTTGGACCGGAAACCAGGAAGTAGAGCGTCCATATGGTAGGGAGTTTGTAAAATAGATGTTGTGCACGATTCCAAGATCAAAGCCATTGCTCTATGATTTTGTTCGTGTTGCTCACGGCAACGGATGTGTTCGACGCATTGGCCATGAGTGCGTGCTTTGGTGCTCGCGGTTATTAATCATTTTGGCGGTAACGACTGATCGACTGTTGATGTTGTGATCAGTGTGTCGAGGGTATTCGAGGTTACCTATGCGCCGTCACACTGAGGCGAGGGCGAGTGCGGACGCTCGAGTCACTGGATACATACTCTGTGGTCCATAAACCGTTGTCAAATGAACTATTCCAGCTTTTGTTCATGGATTGCATGTCGGGATGATGCTCCAGCCCTATGGTGGTTCAGACCATCGGGGAAGGCCGGTATGCCAGAAAAACAGAGACAGATATCAAAGGAAAGAAGAAAAAAAGAAAAAGAAAAAAGTTCGATTAAACAAACCCCAAAAATGGAAGCCTTACGAAACTCACCAGCAAGATGAGACAACACATCGGCCCCGAACATCGGCGTACTTATTTATAGCAACTCGGCGGCCGGCTTGGATGGTTTGGAATTGTGAAGGTAAGGATGAGTGTATACGGGGACTTACAGACCCATTCAATCTTCAACGGACCCGCACACAGAAACTGAACGTGACAAACACAAGGAGGAGGAATGTAGCGTTAAGTAGACGTGAAAGTTTGTTGCAGAAGAAAAGCGCTGTAAGATACCCACCCCTATCTCCAATAACATTACTATAAATTGTTTGACTGCTCATCTCCTCTTTTTGTAACTGCGAACCTTCGATGTACTCCAAGAATCCCTCTTTCGAAAGTGAGCGACAGCGGTGCCAAATACCCCTTGGAAAACCTCCAACCCAGCCAGGTAATTAGCCGAGCAAATCGTCCAACCCATGGTTGCCGCCAGTGGTAGGCCTGCTACCGCTGGTCGGGGTGGAAGGCGCAGCAGTACCCCAAATTCCAGCACTACTCTTCTCCTTAGCCAGCTGTCCGATAGCCGGACCCTTGGTGGTAGGCGTGCTCTTCTTAATTCCAGCACTAGCCTGCGACCACAACGCACCGAAGGCGTCACCGCCGGCGGCTGGCTTGGAGGCAGCTGAGCCGGTTGCCTTTGCGCCTGAAAGCGAGGAACCAGTGGACTGGGTCTGCAGCTGTACCGGGGAAAAGTAGTTAGGCTGACCGGCTTGGTAGCTGGTTGGCCTGGGGGTCTGGGAGACAGGCGAAAGGGGCGTGGAGAAAGCCGAAAAGCTGGCAGCAGGAGTCGTGGTAGAGCTGGGAGGAGGAGAGATGGAGGAGAGGGCAACCATGCCGCTAAGGTTGGCCTGCTGAGGCGCCGAAACTGGTTGCGGGGCAGCAAACTGTGTGCCAATAGCGAGGGGGGCGATTGGGGGAGAAATCGCAGAAGCAGGCTGAGTAGCGGGGGCTGCGGACTGGAAATCATCAAACTCATCGTCGTCGTCGTCATTAGAGCCACCGGCTAAAGCCGCAAGCCCAGAGCCATTGGAAGGTGCGGCAGCGAGGGGTGCGGCCGGGATGGATGGTGCTGCGGGCTCGTCGAAGGAGAACAAGTCGATCTCGGGCTCCTTTTTCTTGGGCGGCTCGGCGGGTGCTGTTGTCTTCTTGACCCCAGCTCGTTCTGTCGTGGATCGTGTTGTCCTTGGCGCGGTACGAGACGACGCCTCGCCGTCAAGGTCACCTGCATCGTATTCCTCAAACTGCTCTGCCCGTGCCTGGGTCCCACGAAAGTCGTTGTTGGAAGGCTGCCCACCAAAAACACCTCCGTCGCCATAGACTCCTCCAGAATAGCCACCGTAGGTAGAGCTGCCACCACCGCCACCACTGCTGCTACCGCCATACGAAGTGTTGCCGAAACCGCCATAACGGCCACTGCTCCCGGTGGAGAAGCTCATTCCACCCGAAATGCCCGTGAACTTGCCCTTGTTTGCGCGGGCCTTCTTGCGCTCTGCTCGGATTCGCTCGACATCGCTGAGAAGCTCGGCAAGTTCCTTGGCACGGTTGCGGACGTTGATACCCTGGTCTTTGCCGTTCTGGTCGATAAAATGGAACTGGCGCAGCATCTTGAGGAGGGTAAGATGCGACCGAGCATCGTCCACCACTCGTTCGGAACCGTGCTTGATCAGGTACTCTAGTAGCTGAAGGGCTTTGTAGATCTGGCGCCATTCTTCGGCGGACTTTTCTGTAAAGCGGCGGTAAATCATGGGCATGATCTCGTTGAGTGTTTGGCTAAGAACAGGGAGAAAAGAAACCTAGGTTAGCCGCTTTCGTACGCAAGCGAGTGATTCTCGAGGACGTACTAGTTAAAGGTACCGTCGGCGATCTCCTGCATCAAAGTCGACGATGCACCCCATGGCTCATTGTTGGTGGCCTCGCGCACCTGTGTTCGCTGTCAGCTCCCGTCCCATGGTCTCTTGTCTGGGATTAGGTAAATGGCGAAGGGCGCAAGGGAACAGTGCCAATATGGCGTGTGGTCATACCTTGGACTCCATCTCGGTATAGTTCATGACAGCTGGTTGAAGCCATTGTCAGTATCTCGAATCTGACATCACGAAAGTGCCTTCTGGACCAGCTGGTCACCTACCATTTTGAACCTTTCGTACGCCGGCCTTGATGTCGTAGAGTGTCAGGTTGGACACGGTATCCTTGAGGCTATTGAAATCCATTGCGTAAACGTCTCTACCACCGGAATTGCTGGAAAATGTTCTGACGGGCTATGGTAGTCCTCTGTATCCGATCTGCGCCTCGCGGTGATGGATTGCCAGACGGGATGCTGTGGCGACTTAGGTTGGTGGTTTTTGTTCAGGTTGATGGCTTTGCTTTCAGGGCGACGTTTCACGGTCTTGTCGGGATCAGATGGACATTGAGGTGGCCTAGCGTCAGGGTGCCGCTGAGCGCTGACTTCCATTGACGCCGTCCAAGGCCGACCCCTGCCTTCAACCCGACACCCTGACGCCAAGAAACCAGTGGAACCCAGGAGGTCTGCCAAGACTTCCAATGCTTGGCACGGGCGTCTCAGCTTTTTGGAGCCTGAAGATTGAGGCAAACACTTTACTTGATTGCCGGGCCGGCCGACACCGCGGGGTGGACGGTGGGGACGCTCGGCCGCCGGAGCTCGCTTCCATGCGTTTTGGATGGAGTAAAAATTGTCAAACACCCGACCCGACTCCGTTCTCCCTCTCGTCTCTGGTCTTCGTTGTGCATCCATCGCCGTGTACATAGCAGATTCGGACTTTCCTTGCCTTGTGTGCATTTGCTTCCATTTCTATCCGACCATCATCCAGGATTTCAGCCTTCCAATATCGGTACGTTGTCATTTTCACTTTCGTTGCTATGTTCTTTTTGAGCCTTTTCTGTTGCGGTTAAGAGAAGCTCTCCCTGCCGGCTGGGAGCTTGCCCATAGCTCCAAGCTCTATGGTAGCAAGAGCTCTGAGAGCTTCCATTCTCCGGATTTCTTGGCATCAATCAACTCGAATGTCCCTTTTCCACCAACGCTCGAGATGAAAGGTGAGGTTTTGTCAGTTTGACAATGCCATCGCCTTTTGGTTCCACATGGCCATCAAGCTCGTTTTACCGTCCACCCCTCTTGTTCGGCTTGGGTTATCGTCCTATGGCCCCGCAATGTCGTCAATGGCTGCATGGAGGGTGACTCCAAATGAAGAGGCAATGGCAACGCTATGAAGACACAATAAGCCATGGATCTACGATCCTTTGGCCCGGGTGTCTTTGAATACCAAGCTCTTGCCAGCACTTTAGCTGCCAACCATACACACACGGGTGGTGGCAGTTTTGGATGCCATTGCCGTCAGCGTCGGTACCGACCCTGGAGACTCGAGGGAAAGCGCCAACACCAGATGGCAGCTGTTTACTTGTTGGTCTGGTGTTCCTGAGCCAACGAGCCAATCCGAAGCCCACATGCGCCCAACATGATACTTGCAGAGGCTCATACCACTCCACGTTGTCAAGCTGACCTGCTGTTTCGTCTCCCGCCGCACTGGCAAACGAGACCGAAACAGGCGGCGTGGCACAGGCCTGGCGACTGCCCGACTGCCCGAGTCGCAACAATGAATCACGTGGCGAGCAGCTACGTACCTTCTCCGCCCCCCACTTCAAGGATTGGCTGACCCCTCCTTTCCATTTTAGTGAAAATGTTTGGACCCCGCCATTTCTCTGTCCTTAAGACAACAGGTTCTCTCGTCTCCTCGACTTTCTCGTCATCTCTCAAGCCCACTGCAACTTTCTCCTGCGCCAGAGCTTTCTCGCAAACATCCAGCATCATGTCCAAGGTGTAAGTCCAACCGCCTCTCTAGCTCCGCGCAAGCATGGAAGCTGTGCCTACCTACCCCTAGCTTCAGGGACACCGACTGACCTGCATGCTTTAGTTTCTTCGATCTCGAGTGGGAGGGTCCCGTCCTCGGCCCCAACCTCAAGCCCACCAGCGAGATCAAGGGTAAGTCTACTCTCTTCATCTGCCTTGTCTTCATCAACCATGGTCAGGAAGTTTGTGACGGTCGCTGGAACCTCACCCGGACGTCTGTCGTCGTTCGCAATGAGCACCACTGTCGTCCCGGTGTTGCCGCAGCTCGCAAGCTCCTGAACTACCCCTCCATCCTGGTGCCCCTGAATCAGAACGCCCGCACTTAGCCTCACCGCCCTCTCCCCGCCCCGCCCGTCAATCGTCATGTCATGCCCATCAGATGTCTAACTCCCAATGCAGCTCAGTCTGGCCGCATTAACTTCACCCTTTACGACGACGTTGTCCCAAAGACCGCCCGCAACTTCAAGGAGCTCTGCACTGGCCAGAACGGCTTCGGCTACAAGGGCTCTTCTTTCCACCGTATCATTCCTGAGTTCATGCTCCAGGGTGGTGACTTCACCCGTGGCAACGTAAGTCCATACCCGCCCAGCAAGCTATCGAAAGAAGTCTTTTTTTATAAATAAACCAAAAACAATACCTGACATCTTCGAACAGGGCACTGGCGGCAAGTCCATCTACGGCGAGAAGTTCGCCGATGAGAACTTCACCAAGAAGCACACTCGCCCCGGTCTTCTCTCCATGGCCAACGCTGGCCCCAACACCAACGGCTCCCAGTTCTTCGTCACCACCGTCCCCACCAGCTGGCTGGATGGCCGCCACGTCGTCTTCGGCGAGGTCGCTGACGATGAGTCCATGAAGGTCGTCAAGGCCCTTGAGGCTACTGGCTCCAGCAGCGGTGCTATTCGTTACTCCAAGAAGCCAACCATTGTCGACTGCGGCGCTCTCTAAATTTCCTAGTACGGATTGTCGAGGGTGTTGGGATTGGCGTCGCGGTACCATAATATTCCTGTAAATGTGCTGCTATAATACCTAGATAGCTCATCAACTGGATCTCTTGCGCGACACACCCTTCTTCCCTGCCTCGTCATCACTAGCACTTTGATCGTTGATATGAGCACGCAAACTGCTGTCTTCTCCTGAGACAGTTTCTAGATCATGTGAATGTTATTGCCAACACTTCAGATGCTGAACAGGTTGCCTCCAACGCCTAAATGAAACCGAATTACCCGTTCCTTCTTGATTTATGCGCCGTCAATGCAGGTGTAATGAAAATCCCAAAATCTTTTTGGACAGAAAGAGACACAGACACATTGCTGTCGATCAAATCGAAAGGACTTGTTCCTCGGCCTCGTCACCATCCAGCCACCGTCTGAAATAGACGCAGTTGCTGGGGCTGACTGGTCCGCCTTCTTCGCACATATCATAGACAGGGCATCGGCCACAAGGAGCCTCCATCAGGCCACTTGCACTCGGCTCGACTCCCATGAAGGAAGTAACAATGCCTCCTTTAGTTGGGTCATGATCCAGGCGTCGTTGATTGCACGTCCTCGGATCCTGTTTGGGGATGCGCGTCACACGGTACCCCTTGCGCCCATTGACCTTGACAGGCTCTACCAAACCGTCGTAGTATAACACGTCCACCAACTGCTGGATATCCGCCTCGCTCAGTGTCGTATTGTTCGTGATGCCGGCGTGGTGGATAAACTTTGCGATGTCCGACACAGTCGGGTACGACTTGTAACCAGCCGAGAAAGGCAGTAGTTGCGGCTTGCCGGGCCTGCTCTTTTTCGCCGCTGGGTTGGTAGTCGCCGGTGCCGCCGCCGCGCCGTCATCGTTGGAAATCTCGCCCGCGCTGCGCTTCGTGCCCTTGAAAATATCCTCCGAGTGGGGAATGGCCCCCTGAACCACGCCTTTTTTGGGAATCTTTTCGCGCTGCTGCACTCCTCCTCCTTGTGCGCCTGCTCCTGGTGCCCCAGCACCGCCGCCGTGGGAAGTATATGTCGATTTCTGCTTGATAAAGTCGAACACGATTTCCTGTAACTCGTTGATGAAGGCCGTATCCAGCTCGCCCTCGGTGAACCAGGGGCCACCCGTGGCGCGATCGGAGGGACGCAGGTTCGCCTTGATATACATCTTTTTGTTAGGGTGCTCAACGTTCTTCATGCTGGCAATGTAGCCCTTTTGCTCGAGGTACTTGATGCAATGCTTCATGAGCGAGTCGGCCATGTTGAGTTTGTTCTTGATGGTCCGGTTCCAGATGCCGTCGGCCCCGGCTTCGTCGACCATGGCGTAGACCATCATTATTTCGGAGTTGGGGAGGGACGTGTACCTTTTGGAAGGAAGGGGAGGTTAGTTGATGTGCTCGATTGTATTGATAGGAGAGGGAAAGATAGCAACGCACTTTTTTGCATCCTCCCGGCTTCGCCATCTCCACGACAGCCCCGATGCCGTAGTGTTGCCGACGAAGAGCTTCTCGTCGCAGAGAATCTGGATCACCTGCATGAGCAGACCGATATTGTCCTGGGGGATGACCTGCATGTCCAACAAATCCCGCTGCGTGAAGAGGCGCTGATCGGAACCGTGGTCCCTCGCTGCCTCGTAGAGCGCATCCTTGAGAATCTGGATCTTGTCGCGATCGGCCATCGTGTGCTGGTGGTGGTTGAGGATTTCGTGTGATGGTTCTGGTGGCCGCGACACGACGATTTGGGGAGAGAAGGGACTGGTGATGGGATGACGACAATGCCCTGACTGATTATAAGCGTTAATGCCCAGTTTGAATTGGGTCTGTCGATTGGATTTCGGAGGCGATGTGCCGCATGGGCAATTGCAGGTCGGTTTGTCAAACGAGTTACACTGGTCGGCCACGAAATTTCCCAGAAGAAATGCCCCGCCCACCTCAGCCTTGCATTGACAACAGAATGCCATGTCTTCTGATTGGTCATTTTAAACAAGGAAGCGCCAAGATGGAACGACCTCTGCTGAAGGTTTCAAAAAGTCGATTCGTCAGATGTCTTTCTCTTTGATGAGTCAAGGGTCATGATCAATATGCAGTAAGCCTGCGAGCACTGATGACGGAAGCCTTATATTTTTCCAAGATTAAATATTTAATGTTGATTCTTACTCGACTTTCCATGCCTGACGGAAATTGAACTGTTGTATGTTCTATGAAATGCTCGATGTAAGCGTTCCTTTCAGTGGAGCGCGTTCCACTTGCCGATCAGCCTTGCAGGACCACGCGGGCCATCCCATTTTCAGAGGTTCTTCTGCAACATGAACTTGCTTCCGAATCATGCTTCAACCCTCCAACCTCCAGATTCCAACGGACACAATGCCTCGCGCCAATCGAACGATCGCATTGTACACACATCACGCTACTTACTATCAGTTTTCGCACCCCACCAAACCAAATCTGCTCATGAACTTTTTTCTGTGAAACTCAAAGTCCAACCCGAAGGATATGATGCCCAAAATGGACGACAAGCGCATCAACTGAAAGGCAACCAACCTTTTGCCGCAGTGTATCTATCCCATGATCAACCCCACCGACAATTTGGGCATAACTACTTTTTCATCTCCTTGCAACTTTTAATGATCAAAGGATGATTCGCCAGTTTGCTTGACGGTGCCTGATTCTCGCACCAAAGGGAATCAGCAACGCCATACCTCCGCCCAATATGAGCGCAGATACGCCTGCCGTTGTTCCAAAGGCCTCCACATAACCCACCATCTGGACCCAGATGGAAACCGAGGCTGCGAAGAAGAAGCATACAATATTCTTTGTTCCTAGTGACATGATGCCATGATCAGCAAAGTTATCAAACCAGGAGGGAGTCATGCTGCTTCTTACCAATGACAAGCATAAGAGCATCCGAGTTCAGTGGTAGCAGACAGTCCGAGACATAGGCCATGGTGATGGTCGGCACCGCTGTCGATGCTACCGAGATCATACCATAGCCAAAGAACAGGCTGACCCAGCCCATTGCCTTTTCAACGCCATATCCGAACACCAAGCAGCCCGAGCCGCTGATGATTAAGGGTATGATGCAGAGCCATAGTCGGTTCTCCGGTTCGTACACGCCATTGTTACGCTTGGTCTTCCACTCGCAAAACTTGTCAACCGCCCACCCGCCCAAAACGCTGCCGAGAAGGTTGCCAATGAGTCCCGGAATGTTGATCAAACCGTTGATCATGGGCGACCAGTTATATGGCGGTGCCTGGAAAACAAAGGGATTGAGGATGTTCACGGCCAGCGTCATCTCCAGCGAAATCGCATATGCAAGAAAGGCAAAAATGACACAGGGACATAACCACAAGGAGAATGGTCGGATGAACAACCTCCAGAGGGGATTCTCACGCGAAGCTACAGGCCATACACCGATCTCCTCTTGCCAGGACTTCTTTGGAAGATTCAGACCTGCGAGACTTTCATCAGTGTCGCCCAGACGTGAACGAGCTCCCTGAGCATTCCTGGAACCGAACCCCTTTTCCGCATACGAGCGACTGACTAGCCTCGGTCCTCGACTGGACCCCGAGTCGGAATCAACTGGCCTTTGGTTGTAGCGAACATAAGTGGTTTCGGGCACCAGGAATACAACCGCCAAGAAGTTGACCAAACTCAGAATGAATGCCATCCACTTATGATATCTCCAACTGTACTTCGACACGATGAAGCCACAAATGAGCGGACCGATGGTGTTGCCGCCCGAGAGGAAGCTCATATAGATACCCATCACGGAGCCCCGTTCGTGCAAGAAGTACATATCGTTTGCCATGCTCGCTCCGAGGGCTCCGGTCGACGATCCAGCAAACGCTGCGACGATGAGGGACCATAGCAACGACTCGAACGTCTCAGCCACGGCTCCCCACATGGAGCACGCGCAGAGCAGCCCGCTCGCGAAAACGAACACTGGCCGTTTGCCCCAATAGTTGGCAATGGGCACCCAGAAGAAGTTGAAGGCGCCAAGTGTGAGGAGAGGCCATAGCAGCAGTGCGCCGATCTCTACTTGTGTCTTTCCGAATTCCAGGGAGAGAAGGTAGAAGGCAGGTGTCAAGCCCCCGATGCCGAAGTTGGTGAAGAAAGCGAATGAGCAGACCGATAGGAAAGCGACCCTCTTCTTGCGCCGGCTCCAGAGGAGAGGATCGTTTGGGTCGTGTTCAGATGGCTTTGGAACCAGAATAACTGGGGAATTCTCGGCTAGGTAAAGCCGCGCTGTCCCTCTGGCGGGATCGAGGTCACGAACGCTATGGAGGACCATGATGACTTGGTGCACTTTGTGTCCTTGTTTTCTCGTGATCAGCGCTGTTGAGGTAGTAACAACAAAGACTGACGACTGAACGGATAAGAAATGATATTTGGTGCTTCAGGCCTCACATGAACAATTTGTCATTGGAAATGGTACCTAGCGTCCATGACGGTCGAACGATTCCTTTTCTCATTTTCAACCCATCTCTTCGACTCTCTTGTCGCCCTCTAAACCGATCATCTGATTGTGGAATTGTGTTTACCCAACACCGCCGCACCTATACCTTACAGGGGCGCATCAACATCGTGTGATTGATATGCTCAGAAGTGTGGAATGTCGCGGCGTGAGCCTCTAAAGCCCGTTGGCTTCCAGAAACATCAGTCCAGAAGTCTTCGGCATACAGCTGATGACAGAGACGCTGTGCATGCTCTCTGGTCAAAGACGCATGCAAAGGGAAAGAACAGACGATTCAGAGCCATGGACCTAGCACTGCTTACATGCATGATGAGGTTCGATCTAGGTATGCAGGGTCAGCCCGTTCTGTAAATGACATCCTCGACAGAGTATCGTGATTCTTACAAACCCACAACCGCCTATGTTAAACTGTGTTAGCTCACAACGCGAAATCACCACTTGGCAGCTAACAGAAACAAACCATCCCCGGGTATCGAAGCTTTTCGGCACTACGACCAAAATACATCTCGCCCTGGTCGTGCACGGCATACCGTATGATCTCGGATTCCAGATGAGGCACAAATGTGCGGATTCTGTGGGGCTAGGTGTCTGCCGGTTGCATTAGGCTGCAGAGGCACATGGCAGAGCTGTAACGCTGCTCTTCGGCGCAATTGTACGGGATCCCCATCTCGCTCAAGAGATCACCTAATCGCGTTTGTGCTCATGGGATAATTTTCATGCCCAAAGGTTATGGGTTTTGTCGGAGACTTCGACAGTCAGCGAGATGAACTAAGCCCAGATCAATGGCCCTTTGCGAAATTCACGGAAGAGGGTTTAGCCGAGGCTTTCACTTACCCGGTAACATGACCCTCTAACGGATGTGAAATGGTGTAGACGGACTCTGCAATTGCTCGTATGGTCTGAAATCTTGTTTTGTTCTCACATAGCTGAAGCTGCATCTCTTCCAACGCACTCGCCGTCGACGTCGTTGTGAGATCAGGCTTGAGGGCTTCCATTGCCAGGAGAGCAAGCCTTGATTGATCATATCAGTGACGATGGAGCAAGCATCTCCAGTCAGAACTGAAACACCAACACTGAACCAAAGTGCAGAAGGAACGTCACAGATGCAAAACACACCAGTTCTGCCGAGACTGCCAACAACTGCCAATGCCTGCCAAGCGAACATCGAAATCGTGTTTTGGGTCTTCCAGAAATTGGCTACGGTTTTGACTTACGATTGTCATTTCCTCCCTCGGTCGCTTAATCGGTTGCTTGCGATGTTTGCTCGACACTAGCTCGTCGTCGATCTCCGACCATTTTTGCTGTTTAGCCGTTGCCTGTTGGTTTGATCTCGCCTGTTGCCGCTGTGGGTGGGACTAAGTCTCAAAAGTACATCAAACCCGAACCCTGCGGTTTTTGATGGTTGTGGATGCCCAAATCACCGTTCTTACTCCACCACGGCAACTGCAATCGTTTCTCTCTCGTTTGCGTCACCAGTTTTATCCTATACTATACTATACGAGGTGAGTGGTCTTTTCCTTGTTCCAGCCTTGTCGGGCTACATAGTACCACTCAATCCTCCTGCCTATGTACTGCATTCGTTGCCTCCGGGCTGTTTTCCCGGCGCTACGGATCTCGTTCCGGGCAATGTAGAACCGGGCGCCCAACGGTGCGCCAGGACTTGATGTTACCCCCCCTCAAGATAGAAGCTGGGAAGAACCTGGAGAGGCCTGCCACGTTCATTCGCTTCTTGTTCCTTGGTGGATATTTACTCCAGAGTGCCATGCCTTTTTTCGATTGTCTCGCATATGATACTCCATCAAGTCGATCACATTTCGATGCCTGGACGACCCAGAACATCATTTCTTTTATCGCAGGGGAAGCCGGCGGCCGCCAGAAGGGCGACACTATTTTTCTCGTCCCAGCGTTGGTGGGGGATGCTGGCTTGCATGGAGGTTCGTCTGAATGGATATGTACCTAACTCTAGTGTCCAGGTGAGATGCAAGGTACGATGCAACCTCGACATTTTCCAGGGTCGTGCACTTGGTACCAATTTCTACTGGCTTAGCAAAGGCTATTGTGGTGATTAGGGCGACCAACAAACTATTTTCATTGGCCCTGCTCATCAAATTTCGAAATGATGATGCAAGTCAGAGAAAGGCAATCTACGGCAAAGATGGCCCTAGTTTCAGTCCCTAGCGTGCTTCCTTCGCTCACGAACGGGAGGCACCCTTCAAGACATCCCGCACATCTTGGAAAGTGTAATTGTCAGGGGTAAGCGAGAGATGAGCAAGATGGGGCAGAGCTGAGGAGTCAGGAACCATTACAAAAAGAAGCCTAACGACCACCTCCACGAGTTTTGTTCTTCTTCTTCTTTTGAGCGTCAAGCGGCCGCAGTCACTCGTTTTGTTATATCCGCAGTGCCGTCAATCTTCGCATTCAGCAATCACGATTTATTCTTTTTTTTTGGCTTTAATATTTTTTGGACCTAATTCAAGATGCGTTTCCTTGCTCTCGCTGCCTTCGCGGCGCCGCTCGTCTCGGCCTTGCAGTTCACTGATCCCGTCGCCAATGCCACCCTTCACAAGGGTGAGACCTTTGACCTGAAGTGGTCCACCGTCGATACCGACCCCACCGACTTCAGCGTCTACCTGGTCAACTTTGTCAACTGGCCTCCTTACTATACGCCTTTGGCCTATAACATTGAGCCTTCCTCGGGCGAGCTCAGCGTGACCATCCCTTGCGACATTGATAGCTCGTATGGCTGGCAATTGTATGTGTTTACCCTTTTGCATGTGTTCAAGTCATGCATGACCTGAAAACCACCCCCACCCATCCCAAACAAACCCCTGTGTCTCCTTCCTTTCGGGAAGTGGGACCCGTCTTAGGAACCAAGTCTAGGAACATTGTAAAGGCTGACTCGCTGCCCCCTTTCTTCTCTCGTCCACAGCAATGCTATCAATGGGACCAACGTCTACGTTATCTATGCTCAGACGCCCAAGTTCTACATCAGCGGTGGTCCCTGCTCGGTTGATTCGCCCATCCCGACCGGGGCGCCCTCGACCTGCGCGCCGGCGGCCACCGTTACCGTCACGGTGAGCACAACCCTTTCGCAGTCCTCCTTCTCCACTCTTCTCTACGCCAACTCCACCGGAGCCGCCAGCCCTACTACTCTCATGAAGCCCGCCACCATTACCAAGTCCCCCCTTCCTGGAAAGTGTCCTGACACCATTGGCTGGGGCCCCTCAGGCTACGGTAATCCCGTAAAGTTGGCCACGGTCCCTACCGGTCCCGGTGACGCCCCCGCGCCGGCCACCACCGCTCCGCCCATGATCAACGGTGCTGCGTTCCTGGCCAAGACTGGTAGCACGAGCACCATCTACCACACCGTCTACAAGGATCTCTCTGAGGTCGAGGATTGCATGTGCTAAGGAACATGGCATGGCTCGTGCTATCAAGCGAGAGACAAAGAGGAACGCATGTGGTTTGTTGGAAAGACTAAAGGATGATGGGGTATGTTCTGTTGAGCTAAGTGTTGGTGGTTTGTGGGCTTGATTTCACCGAAAGCGAAAGCGAGCAGGAGAATGGATTTGTAACATGTGCTTTTTTTCTCTTCTTTTCTTCTTTTCGAGAGCACTAGCGTCTGAATTGTAAATCGTGGTTGAAAAATCCATCAACTGAATTCGAGCTCAGAGAGTGCCAGTGTGTTTGCGTTTGAGTACGGTGTAGGATGGAGAGCTTTGCGTTGGGAGTGTGCGGCATGGCTTGAACCTGGAACGACACAAAATCTGAACCGGACGTAGGCCGAGCCATAGAGATGTCGAGGCTGGCGGAAGCCGGGAGTCGATTTCACCGTTCCATTTGGTGAGAAGATAGCCTATCAACGGAGACCTCGGCCGGACTGCTAGCAGATGTCAACGGGTGATGTCTTGCCATTCCGGCACGTCCCGGGGATTGTGTTGAAGAGGAACACGGCCCGAATCTGGTCCCGCTATGAGACAATCCCGGACCCTCCTCGGATTATGCCCTCCGAATTCCCTACGAGGGACGGGCAATACTAACGATATAAAGCCTGGGCGCATCTGCAGATATGTAGGTCGTAACCCGCTAGCAATCTCATCCCTACAACGCCTGGAATCTGTGGTATTCATATGCTGGACTTTGCAACATTGTGGCTTTGATTCCCATGACAATATCCGAATGAACGGAGCGGCTGACTGAAATCGCTCAAAGACTGAGCCATGAATTCGCCCCATAGACCGCCCAATATCACGAATCACCTGTAATGGAAACATTTGAGGCGTTATAAGCCGCTAATGCGATTTAGTTGTGTTGCACTGGAAAGTCGCTGTTAGTGGTAAGAAATCGGACATTAGGTCTTGCTCCGCAAACTCCGGTTGTATTCCATAAACCAATGACTTCTGTCGTTGTCTCCGAAAAGGGAAAAGTGAGTGGGCCCTGACACGGAGAAAGGGCGTTGTTAAAATCTCCGGTCAAGCGTCCCACGCTGTCAGAAAGCCGATTGACATTCTAGTCCGTCATCAATTCTACGGTCGATGATCCCGTATCTGAAAGCAATGTAACACAATTCTTGTGTCTTTTGTTCATTAATCCACGACCATGGCGCAAGTTGGGCGAGATGAAACCCCAACGGCAACGACGCACAGCGTCAGCGGTGGAGGAGGACGGAGTGATTCACTCGCAGCGGAGAGCGCGCCGTCCCACGCAAATGCGAGCTTGCATCCAACAAACGCCAAATGGGGAAATGCCTGCTCCCAGTGTGCGGCGGCAAAAGCAAAGTGTTCGCGACCGTCTGATGCTCCTGGGACCAAATGCCAAAGATGTGAACGTCTGGGTAAGGATTGCACAAACCAGGTGCACCGCCCGAGGAAGAAGAGAGCTGTTCGGCCATCGTTAGTAACACCGCTCCATCATTCATTGTGTCTACGTACTCGTACTCGGCCATCCGATCGATCTCACTGACACAGGTTCGGTTCCTAGGAAGACTGCTCAGCTGGAAGAACGGCTCAATGGACTGGTCGATCTCCTCAAGGCAACTGGGAATTTGCGAGGCATCCCCATCGCGGCGGATAGTGTTGCCTCACCCGAGATGCCGTCCGCCTATGATAGTGTCTCATGCATGGCCCGAGATCGTAAGTGATGGCTTTATCTTCATCATTATCAACCTTCAGCGTCTTGCTGACTCAACCTCGTTCATAACACCTAGACGACCTGAACATTGCCGTAGGCACTTCTCAAGCATCCGGCTTCGGAAAGAGGCGAGCAAGTCTCACGCCCTTGGAAGATGACCGTCATGGCACCAACGACGGTCGCTATTCCGACACTGAGAGCCGCAGTGACAGCTCAGAACTGCTGGGCGAAGGACCCATTTATGTGCCTGATCACTACAACTCCTGCGCCCCATCCGGTTGTATGGGCAGAGCACAGGGTAAGATTCGTGGTCCGTCAGAGTCAGATAAGACCATCCTCACCATCTACCAGACCCATCTCAGTCCGCTCTTTCCGTTCGTCATTATTCCCGTGGGTACGACCGTCCAAGAACTTGAACAGTCCCGCCCGTTTCTTTTCTCGGCCATTCGGATGGTGACCACCCTCACAAGTATGCGGTCGATGCGAGCTCAGATGTATCGGCTGGTCCGACATGTTTCTGAACGTATGCTCTTGCGGTCAGAGAGGTCATTGGATCTACTGCAAGGCATCCTCGTCATGATCGGCTGGTATCAGTATCATTGCTTGATGCATGCCCAGTTGAACAACCTCATACACTTGGCCGCGAGTCTTGTTTCCGACCTGGGACTGAACCGGGATCCGAAGGTGCAAGAGAGGGTAAGCGTCATGGTACTGTACCCCGACGATCCAAAGCCACGGACGAATGAGGAGCGGAGGGCGCTGCTGGGCTTATGGTATATCGCTTCAACGTGAGTATCATCTTTCCTGTATGGCTTCTATTGCTGACATGTAACACCATCAGTATATCTGTTGGGTTCGGGAAGCTAGAGTCCATCAGATACTCCCCATACATTCAGCAGTGTCTGAAGGAGCTACAAGAATCGAACGAGTATGAAACAGATGGAGTACTGGTCCACATGGTCCAGTTACAGCGTCTGGTGGAGAAGATCGCGCAAGTTAACTCCAAGCCCGAACTTACGGAAGCCATTGGAGGGATCGCTAGGGCTCCAGATGCGGCTTACATGTCGACGTTCCAGAGGGAGCTTGACAAGATATGTGATTCACTCGATCTGGACCAAAAGAACAACCGTATGATTGCACTCAACAAGCCTTTCAAAGTTGCCAATCCATGCTGATACACGATCTACTAGGATGCCTCATGGTGTACGTACAATCGGCCAAGATGCGTCTCTGCGAACCTCCAGTTCTCGATGCATCATTGCTGGCCAAGTTCTACGAAGACCTTACAGCGCTTGATGACAACACTCCATCCGCTCTTGATGTCTTTTACCGGGTAAGCAGTGGGGTACGAGAGTGGTTCGACCATTGGTTTACTGTACCCGTATCAGCATACTTTTACCTGCCCGTGTCCATCATCTGTCAGCTCGTCTACGCCGTAACGATGCTTGCTCGATGGTCCAAAATCGTCTCCCCAATTAAACCCTCACCGTCATCACAAATCAGGAACACCATCTCGACGCCATCCCATCCTCAGCAACCCACTACCACAACATCACATACTTCAACATATATCTCAACACCTGCCTCCGTACCTACACCCTCCCCACTCTACAGCCGACCAGGTGGCTCCGGCGCCGGCCCACCACCGGACTTCTCACAACGACCACCCGCCTCAACCTCAACCATCAGCACCCCCGCGCCCGCCACTCCCGGTCACGGCCTCGTGACCCCATCCCCCTCCACCATCCCCCGGGACATCTCCGGCCCAGTCTGCTCCCGCGCCACCTCCACCGAACCCACGACGACCACCACTCCTAATACCATCACCGCTGCCGCGGAGCACTCAACCGCCCCCAACCCTGATAAGAACAATAACAACCAAACCAACAACCAGAACAACCCCCTCTCCTCCGTCCGCTGGCGCGAAACCACCGACCCCCAACTTTCCTACATCGTCGCCATGCTCCAAGAACAGCTCAACTCCCAGCCCGGTCTGCGCATCGACATCACCGAGATCATGACCCAGCTCGGCGCCCGCTTTCAACAAGCCAGCGACGACATGAAGGAGGCAAACGGTGGCGAGCCGGATAGCAACATGTGGGAGGTCAGTGCTAAGGGGTTGGCTATGACTAAGGCCAAGTTGGAACGATTTGCCGAGTTTGTGGCTCAGGGGGGCAAGCTTGATGATCGTGATCAGGGGATGGGCGAGAGGGATGATGCGGCTTGTTTGAGACCGGCGATGGGGAATGGGGCGGGATGTGGTGGCGATGGGGGGAGGAGGGCAACCAGCACTTTTCCTAATCACGAAGAAGGAGGAGGTGGAGGGGCTGAAGCTGCTTCTGGACGTAGTAACTTGGCGTATGGCTCTGGCTCTGGATCCGGAGGAGAGAGATATGCCCAGGCCACCACTTCGACACGCGTCGGGGAAGCAGCAAGAGAAGAAGGAGGAGGAGCCATAGTAAGCGGCAATGTCACTGCTACACGGCAGTCACAGTCACAATGGCTGGCCGGTCAAAGTCATAACCTGCAGGCACAAGGAGAAAGCATGAGGGTACCACATGCACCAACACCGCAGCAACATCAACAACATCAACAGCATCCACCTCCCCATCAGGGATCCTATTCAAATACAATCGCCATGAGTGGTGTGAACACAATAAACCACAGCCCACCTCTAGGCACAGGGGCCCATGGCGGGGATACCGGAATCTCCTCTGCCGCTGCCGTGACGGAGATGACAGGAGGGGGAGGGGGAGGAGGAGGGCAATGCAGCAATCTACTTGCCACCGAGTTCATGGATCAACTGGCCCCTTGGCTTTGGTACTACGGCGTTGGAGACTGGCCGGGGACATGACCGGGCGGGGCTTAAGCCGTAGGCCGAGGTGTATGGGTACATGTATGGATGTAGACATGCGTACCCTAAGAATACAGGTATACCTAGATTTCGGATTTCGGTATGGCTTAGGGGTACACACATTACCTACCTGCCTGACTACCCAACTAATTACAGATGTGTAGGAGATAGATGGATATAGTGGCATGCATGGCAGTTATCTAGAGGTACTCAGCTTTTGTTCACTTGGTTGCCAGACGTTGATTAGATACCTACACAGAACAAAGGCAGCATCACCTTTCTAGAAGGACTTGCAACGGTCACGTACACGTACACATACATACATACAGCCCAGTGTTTTTTTGTACTATTTGAGGGTAGTATCACTGAATGGTGGTCTGGTGCGGGCGTGGCGTGATCGAGCCTGTTCTCGTTTATTGATCGACGGAAGCACAAGCGGAGAGGACGGGGAGTTTTGTTTTGTTTTGTGCCGACTGCGACTACACGATATGGCATACACACATCACCCCTGGAAAGTTCGTTGGCGCGAAACTTTATTCCACACTCTTCGCAACTCAACCACCATTCCACCACTTTTCATGCAAGAAGTTGCTATCGACCAACCGCGTTTCGGAGGCTTTATACACTTTGTCTATTTTTTTCCGTTTTGAATGTGCTTGTCTTGCTATTTTCCTATAAAGTTTTGCAAACCCCTGTCGCAAGAACCGCGCTAACAAACTTTCAAGGGTCAATGTGTATACGACCCTGACTGACTTGGAAGCAACGGTGAATACACCACTACAAGGGTGTGGAGATATGAAGTCCAAGTTTTAGCGAAAGGCAAAATTCTACCACATTTGGATACTACCATACATGGAAACGGGGGGGGGGGGGGGGCGACTGCAACGCGGGACACTCATCGGTTGGTCATTTGGCAACGTTCCATGTAACAGGCTGGCAGGAACAAAAAAGAAGAATTAAAAAAAGGGGAGCAGTTGTAGAGGCATGCAAGGCTGAAATGTGGAAAGTACATAGGTACAGGTACCAGGTTTCTAGAGGTCCGTAGCATAAAACGCAGAGTAGGTAGGTAGGTAAGCAGTTGATGTGATTCTTACGCCGAGATCTGGATGGTGGCTTGGATAAGCTCACGGAAAGGTTGTGCGATTTGATTTCTTGAGACCGGTTAAGGTAGCCCGATGACTAACATCAAAACACCGACGCCATGTCTTACTGCATGACCGTTGTCCTGCTTGCATCTCCTGGAATATGACCGTCCAACCCCATCAATCACAAGAGTGCAATTCTCGAAGCGAGTGATGATCAAATGTAGGGCCCCTGCATCCACCCATCATCCGCCACACGGTACCGTAATTCCTCTAACCATGATGTAACGGAGTCTTCGGCGAAAGGGCAATGCGCATGAACACGACTCACAGATATTCTGTTCTTCAGTCGGTATCCAATCGATACCTCTATACATACACAAAACAGAGGTACATATGGTAAAGCGTGCGGGCTGGAGCCAGACTGGTCTATCTGCATGGGCAAAACGCAAGGGCAACCTGCCATCAATGCCACTAAATGCGGAGGCTTCCAAACAGGTAACCGCCATGGTGAATGGAACCCGTTTCATCCCCACATCGAGATTTCGTTTATATACGGGAATTGGTACAATAGGCTGGCCGGGTAGCCCGTCGTGCCGGTGGTGTAGTAGGGTGACTACCACCTACCAAAGGTAGATAGTTCACACTTTAGAAATCCATCGTTATCTAGGTAAGGTATCCATTGAGAAGCCAGAACGGCGAGGAACACAGTCTCGAAACAGTTTTACAATAGAGGGAGAAGGAAGAAAAAAAAAAAAAAAAAAGAACAAAAATCCACCCCCATGGATCTTTCAAGCATAAAGGTAACCTTACCTGCGTATGTTCTATTAGAAGACCAGACAAGAAACCAACCAATCATTTGTCCTCTTCGAAGTAGCACTTCCGCATCCATACTCCTCTTACTCCACCTAGGTAGAGGTAGGGTCCGTCTTCTGTGACCTTCTTCTACGACAAGACGTACATAGTGTAGTAAGCTAGGGACCCTTCATTGTGGACGAGGATCAGCTGTGAGTGCACATGGGGATATGCGCGGCATTCTGTCGGGTCACTCTAAGATTCCGTCTTTACGACTGTCAAGGGAGTCAGTATGATCATGATGAATCACGAACAGCTTGTGGTAAATTCTGGGCGATTGACCTGTGTGGGCTGGGGTATGTATGTGGATCATGAACTTGAGAATGGGTTACAAGAATGGGTACCAATCGGATGGAAATAGAGCGGATGACTTACCACATGGAGAGTTATTTCGTGTTGTGTGACTGATGAGGGCGAGCACTTCTGCATGGAGTATCAATTTTGAGGATGGAAGGGGATGAATACGACAGTCTGTCGAAACTGGAGGCAATGCTTACCATGTAGACAAGGTAGGGAGGCAGGAGTCGTTGCGTATAAAGTGAAAGAGGTTGGCTCACCATCTTTGAGCGTCCTGGTCGACGTCATTTATCTTAGTGTTGGCTTTAAGTGTTGAGTGAAGACTCAACAGGAAAAAAAGGTTGCACGCTTTACTCTCTTCTTGTGCCTTGGGTCAGATAGGGCTCCGGACACTCTTCGTTCGATCCTCGAATTTAAATCCAGGGCAACAAACAGACACCATGCCCATCATGGACAAGCTCGCCGATGCCACCGGGTTGTCAGGACCACACCTGCTTCTCGGTGTCGTTGGAGTCACTGTAAGAAATTATCTTCTCATCTCACCAGTTAGCTCAGTCAACATAAACCGCCACCTCATCTTTCAACCTTCCAAAGTATCTAGGAAAGAGAACCTTCGCTAAGAGTTTACACCTTCAACCCAGATCCTGCTATACATCACCGGCTCCGCCATCTACAACATCTTCTTCCACCCTCTAGCCTCATACCCCGGTCCGCTCCTGCAGCGCGTCTCCTCCATCCCCTTCGGTATCCGCCATGCCCTCGGCATACAAGCCTTCCACACGCAGACTCTCCACGATAAGTACGGTCCCGTTGTGCGAATCGCACCCAATCACCTCTCCTTCACCGACGTGCGCGCCTGGCGCGACATTTTCGGCCACATCGTCGGCAACCGTCAGGGCCAGGAGGAGATGTCCAAGTTCCAGCCCTTCGTCCGCCCCCTCGACGACCAACCCGTACACATCATCAGCGCCGGGCGCGAGAAGCACGGGCAGCTGCGTCGGGCTATGGCCAACAGCTTTTCGGACGCGTCGTTGCGCGGGCAAGGGCCGCTGATCGGGAAGTACATCGACTTGCTGATTCACAAGCTTCATGAGCAAGGCCAGGAGGGCAAGGTACCCCTGAATGCAACAACGTGGTACAACAGCGTGACGTTTGATATTGCCGGTGACTTGATCTTCGGTATGTCGTTCGAAGTGTTGGATCAGAATGGCAACCATCCCTGGTTGCAGTACATGCTGGGCTGCCTCAAGAGCTTGTCGCCGTTGGGGGCGTTGAGTTACGTGGGACTGCACTGGGTCGTTCAGCTCCTCTGGAAGGCGAAAGGCGCCGAGGTGTTTAGGAAGAGTATGGTGAGCGTCGATCTGATGCTAAAAGAGAGGTTGAAGATGCCAGTGGATAGGAACGATCTGTTTGAGGGTTTGGTACAACGGCAGGAGAAACTGGTAAGTGTTTCCGTTCCTTGGCTCGTGGTTTTGTCGTCTTTCTATATCTTTCTGTGTGTTGTGTAAGGTCTCAACTACACCAAATCCGGCAAGCTCTTCAGCCCTACCCGTCTGGAGACTTCGACTTCCGCGTTGATGACGTGCATCGTTGGAGTGCCAAGGTGGCACAACCGACAGCCACCCGTCAGCATAACGTTCATCCGCCCCCTCCCTCCCCCCTTTGCGAACCAAAAGCAGATAGCTAATGACGAGGTGCCAATCAGGGTCTCAGTTTCGAGGAACTTTCTGCAAATGCCTGGCTTCTTGTGCTGTAGGTCTCTCCGAACTCTGGCATCGTCTGACACGATCCGCCTAATTCTAACATACGTCAACAGTGCCGGTGCGGATACGACAGCAACTACCCTCACGGGCACAACCTACTTTCTCACGCAGCACCCCGAAGTCCTCAAAAGAGTGACCCAGGAAGTCCGCTCTTCGTTCAAGTCCGTTGAAGAGATCGATATCAGCTCCGTCAACAAACTCACCTACATGCTTGCCGTGCTGAACGAGGCGATGCGTTTGTACCCCCCCGTCCCATCAATGACGACTAGGGTTGTACCCCGGGGAGGGGCCCGTGTTTTGGGAGAATACTTCCCTGAAGGAGTGAGTAACGACTGCTCAACCCTACCACTTGCGGCCGAGAAGGGGCACGAACACCGACTGATCTATGAATACGCAGACAATCGTCGATGTCCAACAATGGTCCATGAACCACAGTAAGGATAACTGGGTTGATCCCTGGGCTTTCAATCCCGCTCGGTTCCTCGACGATAAGGAGACAGCCAAGGAGAAGGGCAATCTGCTCGACGCTTTGCAAACATTCAGTGCCGGTCCAAGAAACTGTATCGGCAGAAAGTAAGCACATTTTGTCTGCCCTGTCCTGTCAAACGTCGATGGGTGTCTGTACTAACCACAGCGCCCACCTGGATAGTCTTGCCTATGCTGAAATGAGATGGATTCTTGCCCGTATCCTTTACGATTTCGATCTGCGTGGGGTACCGACCAACCAGAACTGGATCGAACGGCAAAGATCGTACGGTCTCTGGGACAGACCACCCCTTGATGTGTACTTTGAGCCTGCGAGAGAGGGGAAGTGAGGGAGATACTTGGATATAGCGGTGTCGGCAAAGTACAATTCATAGGAGTTGGTCGAGGTTTCACTTTCCATTCCCTTGATGGAATGTAAGAGATAGCGAATAGTCCAATGAGATTAGTTAATAAGATTGACTGACTTCATGAGCCGTTACCATCATCTCATGCAGAACATCGTGACTTCTCCGGCTCCCGCAACTCCCTTGCACTGCTTCTCTGTTTTTCTCCGCCATCACGAATCCTGTAGATTGGGCAGTTCACTCCGGTTGTGTGAGGCACTCTCTACGGAAACGGAAACCAGAGCATTCGCAGTCCTACCTCCACTCTGAGTTTACCAGTAGGAGTAGGATCGATTTTCTTGGCGTCGGGGTATAATCTGATCTATTCTCGGCGCGCTTCCGTTACGACCGTATTGGTCGTCGATAAGATCTACGTCTTTCATTAGACCGCTATGATTGCATACGCTTCCAGTCTCAACTCGTTACGGCCGATGGCTCCCGCTGCTTGGGGTGTGTGGGTGTTGAATGCGCGATAACTGCTGGATTGATGATGTGGTCCAGTATGCGCCTGATTTGTTGCCTGACCTTGGAAGTTATTCCGGTCTCCAAATATGCGATTTTTGCTGACTGGTTGGAGACGTAGAGACGTCGGCCTTTCTTGTTGATGATTGAGATCCATCCCGCTTTGTTAAGGTTATGGATCCAATCCTGCGTGTAACTACTGGCCGAAACACTCATGGTGTTGTAGTCTAGGGACCGGTTGCGAGATGCTTCCCTGTGCAGTTAGTATTAGGTGGAAGTCATCAACCTTGTCAGACTGCGTGTCCTGGAGACTCTCCTCGCATGCCGTACCGGCATCGAGGGATCTTAGAGACCAATTGTTTGCTATTTCTTAGCAGTAGACTTTGTAGACTAGCTGAGCGTAACGATGTTCTCAAGGGTTGCAGGAATCGTGCGAGCAACGCTGAGAGAAGGAAGGTTGAAAAGGAGAAAGGAGTTGTCCTTGATTTGTAGTTCGTTTTATAGGCAACGGGGATCTTATTTGCGAAAGGTAGGTTTAAACACATTACCATTTCGTCGTTTAAATTTCCAAACGGCGGCCGAGTGGGTGAAGGAGTGATTTGTTCGCGAATTTACTGCCTGAACTATTGATCTGCTCGGTTGACCGTGAAGACAAAGACAAATATTCCCGTGGCCAAGGAACGACTCAAACCTTCACCCATGCCATTTCTACCAACCCTTGATCGTAGCAACCAAACATATGCTAGAAAGAACCGCCGCTCAAGAACATAGGCAAAGAACATAACAAGACCTCCTAATGTTCCATTTCCCTATTGTCCTGCTCCATGTTTTTCTCAGCGTATTTCGTCACCGTCACCTTTGCCGTTGTCACTGGCCCGGTAATCGTTGTACTTTCTCTCACAAATCCTGTTCTCCATGCGGAAAGTCTCATTCGGCGCTGAAAGTGCCTGATACCGTAGCATCAGAACAGCGAAAGGAGACAGGGCTTTGTTCGCTCTGATGCCCATGCTCTGAATGTCGCCAGTGCCAGGCATAGATAATTGCTGTATTAGCTGGTGATCATTGAGGGAGGAGGAAGATGCGATAGCATTGACGGAAGCGACAGGGTCGATGGCGGACATGGACGAGAGGAATAAAAAAGATGGGTGGAGGAGGGTGTTGGTTGATAGTGATGGGGCATCGAGATGGGGAAGCAGGGAAATAAAGCCGTTTTGCAGGTGGAGAGGGCGGATCCTTCTGGTCTTGATATCGGGAATGATGTAGAATCTTTTTCTTGTCAAAGTGGTGGTGTTTTGGGCTGAGATTTTGGGTCTGATGCTCGGGGATGCTGCCTTCATTCTCGCGGCCGTGGCAGCACAATAAATGGGAAAAGGCGACATAGCGTGAATGTTGATATGGGCTTGAATTTTTTCCCGGTTCTTAGGCGTTTCAGCATGAACCCTTGGTCTGTGATCGTCTAATGGCGTGCTCTGGCTTTGGCGATAGTTGTCGGTGGTGGTTGGAAGTCGGGGGAAGTAAAGATAAGGAAACTTGTCTCCCATGAGCCATCATTGAAGGCGTAAGGGACGATGCGTAATGACAAAAAAAGAAGGGTTTTAAGGCCGGAGAAGCATTCAAGGATGTACATCTTACGGTTCACCGGGCTTCCAGTGCCGCGTTTATGCAATGCTTCCATTGATTTGATGCAGGTGGTCAGCAAACTCCATCTGGTCGCTTGATGGACGAACAACATAGTTGAGCTGTGAATCAACATTCACCACACCGTACCTTTGGTCCCAAGTCCCAACGCGAACGCCACGGAGCCTCTACGTTCAAGACCGGTGCAAATATTCATGGCAAGTTGAGCGACATAGATGGCGCTTGCATCGGAAAAAAGATCGTCGCTGTGTACGGTACTCGAAGCGCGCTTCAAGGGCGTAAACATTCTTATCCGCATATCGACGTCGATACGCACCATGACTAGACTTTTCCACCCAGCAGCCCTATAGGTATTCATCTCAAGCCTCAAATGAGCTGGCCGGGCGTACATCTTCACGTCACATCCAGAGTCTCACGAGCCACACCAACCACTTCAGTGCGATAGATTCCAATGGAGCTTGCCATCATAGGATAGTAGTTCCTATCGGGAGAAACGCATACGGTGATGCTCGGCGATAATCGGTCGCTTGTCATAACGCTGAAATGACGACAGTCGCAAATACAGGTGAGCCGGAACGTCGACAGCAATGAATGGGCGGCGTTGTCAAGGCTCGCTCGGACACGGGAACTTCAAATGACTCGTTCGTCCCGAATGAATCATAAGGCTGAGATGAGCCTCAACGTAGGAGGCAAGCAATGGTGGCAGTGCTGATATGGACAGTGGGAAGTGGGGTTATTGGCATCGTCATCCTCAGCGGATACCATAGAAGCCAAGGTCCTCTGCCCTCGGGAAACCACGAGCTGGTAAATCATCCCGTTGTGACACTAAGGAAATTATTCTCGAGGGAAAGGACCACAAGGACGGGATATCGTAGTCGTAGTCCGTTTCCTGGACCATGATCTCTCGGAGTCTCGACGTGGCCCACTGTAATTCCAAGGGCTGCAAACATCGGCAGAACGGCGATAAGATGCACGATAAGGGCGGTCTCCAGTGTAGTGTACAATACCTCGACCGAACAGGCCTGGCGGCGATCTGCACATGCAGATTTAGTGTACACGGCACATTCGCCCAATGACGTCTTTAGCTCAGCCATTGCGATGTTGCCTTTAACACGTCTGGCTGCTTTTGCCAACGCAGTCTCGCAGATGATGGTTAGCGTCCCGGCCCCAATGTCCGTGGTCGATTTGAGTCCCCGTTCGTTTCACTTGTTGAAGTTGTTTCTCAATTCCATCACGAGCACGGCTTTGGGGAGTCAAGGGACGGGACTCACAAATTACTGCTCGGAGGCCGGAGTAACAACTTGAAAGTCTAGAACGGACTGGCCAGCCATGATGATTATCTGATGGATGTCCATTGTTTTCCTGGGACTGTGCATTTCCACGGCTCACGGGTAGACGTCAGTCAGCTCCCGTGATGTCGGCGTTAGGCGGGCGCTATCGACTGCACAGACGGCAGGTCGGGTGTGGTGGGCCTTGTACGGACAGCAAGAGGGGCGGAAGTGTTAGCGCATGCGGACAAAATAGCCATGACTCTTAACAGCCATTTTACCGGCTTACACTACAAGCGCTTCCTTTGCCTGCAGCGCGGGGCGCGGGCAGGCACCTCCAGGTCTTAGGCTGTCCACCCACCAGTCCACCATCGTTCCCGCTAGCCTTTTCTTCACAAAGTCCCCGATCTAAAGAGGTGCCCTGCATTCTTTCAACCTGACTTGTTCTTGTCCGCGCGTTTCGAGCCAGTGTCTCTGTGACAACATTCAGCTCAAAGACAACAATCCGGTAATTGACAAGCCTCTGACTTGTTCATCGACTTTGCATTCCGTACGATCCCCGGTCGCAATCTTGCACATTCGAAGCCCCAGAGGTCGAACAGAAACTGAGACGAACAATAACGGCTAATTCAATCAAGCCTCCCAAAAGAAGACCTTCCGACGACCACAACCATCCTCTAGTCTACTACACATTCGGGGTTTTGACCCAATTAGCGACACCGATACCGTTTTCCGCGATACCAGCGATCCAGGTTTAGGTCGATACCCTTCCAGTTCCGAAAACCGACAACCACAATGCCAAGCTTCCGGCGGAAAATTACCAAACATTTTGGAGATTCAGTGAGCCACCCGCGTTGCGTTCCTTTTGCAAGTTCTGGAGGTTCATGATTATCAAGGCAAAGAGGAGCAAGCTGGGTTTGGCGCCGGGGTTGGTGCTTGGTGCTACCTCGATCTGGAGTGACCGAGTAGCCGCCTTTGCCAGAGCGCCACGGAGACGACAGCTTCTGGTCGCCATTTGCGGCCAGTCGCCGGTTCATACAATGAAAAGACTGTTGAGCTATACGAATTGGCCGCCCTTGCCTGTAGGAAGCCGGATGGACGTCGCGGGATGACGAATTCGCGGGACTAGGCGCATTGCATCGCTATTTGTCCGAGAACACCTTTGCTAACAGACCATCCTTTTAGCTCACACCTTCAAAACCGTACCTCTCCTACCATGACATTCTCCGTATGTGGATCGGTCTGGCATATGTCTGTTGACCTCGATCTGACTTGGGGGTGATTAGTAACGAGTGACGATATCGTCTCGCTCAAATATGACTGGCTTACTGATAACGTATGTTACAACTCACCGTTATAACTTTTCGCTTTGGCTGCTAACCTGGCTTAGAACATTGCCTTCTGGGAAGAGTATGTACACATTGCTAATACACCTCTCTCATTCTTTTCTATCTTGAGTCTCCCAATCTGACATTCGTACTTTAGATGGCTCGAGAGAGAGGTTCTTCCCAAGTACCCGCGCGCCCACATCGTTCTCCTAAGACCTAGCATAACGTTTCTCCTGATGCAAGCCATTGATTTGAAGAGCATTGGCAGCGCGCTACCCGACTTCAAGAGAACGACACACATTTTCCTACCGGTCAATGACAGCCGGGACCGCGAGCGCGCCGACGGTGGTTCCCATTGGTCACTGCTTGTCGTGTCCGTCATCGACCGTGTTGCGTTCCACTACGACTCGCTCGGTGGTGCAAACTTTTACGAAGCCCAAAAGTGTACGGACCGTCTCGGCCGGGTGCTCGGCATGCCCCTGCGGTTTCACCAGATGGAGGACTCCCCCCAACAGGGCAACAACAGCGACTGCGGCGTCTACGTCTGCATCGTGATGCGCCATCTCCTCATCAAGCGGTTGCTGAACGCCAATTCCAACGAAAAGGTGTCCATGTCCATGGCCAACAAGGTGATCGACAGCGCGGGCGGCCGCAAGGAGATGATGCAGATCATCGAGTCGTTACGGAAGGAGGGCGAAAGGCGACGGAGCTTGAGCCCCATGTCGACGTCGTCGAAATCTGGATCGTCAAAGACACCGCCCCGCATTGAGTAATAGTGCGAGTCAGCGAGTGTGCGATGCAATTAAGCTAGTTTGGCTAATTGTTGTTGATTGTGTGTGTGTGTTGTGGACAGATGATATCCCGCCTGTGTCAGAAGCAGGTTTCCATTCACAGAGGCAAAGAGAAACAACAAGTTTTAGGATACCCTTCAACGAGAAAGCGTAACCCCCTTGGAAGAAGGCTGGAGCAAGGAACGAATGCACCGTCAGCGGGCCCTCTTCTACTAGCGATATTCCTGCACCACCGCGTGCAACGGGAGAACTTTTTTTCTTTTTTTTTTTGGTCGCAGCGTCGAGACGAACTACCACCCGCGCTGTAGGGGTCATCAGCACAAAGCGCGGCGTCAGACTGACGGAGAGGCGTTTATAGGCGTTAGGATTCAAGCTTCGAGCCACCAAATATTCAACACCACAGATAATAATTCTCAGGGGGGGAGGGGCATAATGGAGCAAAAAGAAGGGAAAAAAAAAGAAAAAAAAGTTAACCTAAGCAAACCATGATTCGATGAGCTCTCCGAGACCGTGGCTTGGTTGAGAGCTCGGGGTGCTATATTGCCCGAACTTCATATGGAATGTCTAGCATAGGAGGGGGGATATCTGCATTATGGCATTGTAGCCTATTTTTAGGCGTATGTATATGGCTTAACAAACGTGTTTTTTTTCTTCTTGGATCTCTATACTTGAGGCACTCGTTACCATGACTCTTGTGTCTCATTCTTCTCTAGATCGCAATGTCGCTTCGCTCGTGGTGCATGGTGCGAACTGGGACAGATGGATATATACTGTTTCGTCTGTGAAAAAATAAACCAAAAAGGAGAAAGAGAAATGGTACAGTACTAGTGCGTAGATGCCTCTCGAACACCGCCAAATTCCCAACAACAAAGCGATATCAAAATGATAAAGGGACATTGAGCGACACGATCATGCCGTCTTCCCCAAGAAAGCAGGGTTCTGCTCCATAGTAGCAGAGATAAACCCCCTCAGCGCCGCCCACCTATTCGTCGTCGCCGGTTGTTGAGTCGTCGTCTGTGCTGCCTGTGTCTGTGTCGTCTGCTGCTGCTGCTGCTGCTGCTCAACCTCCATCGCAGGCGTCGCCGCCGGCGGTTCCTTTACCGTCGCCAACTGCGCCAAACTCCTCCCAAACCGATCCATTTCCGTCTTCACCAACTTCTCCTTCCTCTTCAACGCGCCCGGCCGCGTCTTCAAACTCTTGTGCCTCACCCTCCCCATCGCTTCCTGCTGCGCATCCATCGTCTTGCCGCTCTCTTGGTCCTCCCTGATCTCATTGCTGATTTCGCCCAACACGTCGCCCAAGCTCTCCAGGGTCGTCACCAGCTTTTTCGAGGGACGCCTCCGCTTGAGTTTGCGCGAAGAGCCAGAGGAACCGGGAACGGTCTTGACGATCCGGGACACAAAGGCGTTGTGCTTGATGGTGCGCTTGTCCTTTTTCGAGTCGATGAAGGAGTCGGACACCACGTTGTTCTCGCGGTGGAGCTTGCGCGGGAGGAGAGGGTCGGCGAGGCGCTTCAGGGCTTTTTCGCGGGCCGAGAGGCGTTTACCGGGAGTCGGGGCTGTTGGGGCCTGTTGGTGGCGTGGTCGGGTGGGTTAGTCTACAAATTGTCGGTATCGCCGAATGAGGAAGGAGGAAGAAGAAGGACAAGGAGGTAAGGGGAGGATGTCTTTCGTTACGCAAGGGGCATTGGGGAAAAATGACGGGATGAAATAAAAGGTGGAATGGGTTGGGGAGTTGGTTGCGTTGGTTGGTAGATTGTTCGAGGAAGAGGGGGACGAACCATGGCTGTTTTGTTGTTTCTGTGAACTAGCGCTCTGGTCTCGACGGTGTGATGTGAGGTGGGCGAGTGGGAGTTGGTTTTAAGAATCGATGATGCAAATGCTGGGCAGGGTTTGAGATGTGGACTGAATGGAGTTGAAGAACGCGCGTACCTCGATTGACACTACAATTGCTTCCCCAGGATTGAGTTCCCTGACAGAACGGGATGGGCAGAATCGACTTTTGAGTGGAGCCGTGAATCGATAACGGAGGGGCGTGGACGAGCAAAATCCTCACCGCCTACGCCTCCGCTACACTACCAGGGGGGTGGCCGAGCTGTGTGCCAAGAACTGGAGGGCTACATCAGTGGTCAGTGGGGTTGATTCAGCCCTACGATATTGATCATTTCGTCCTTTCTTCCTCATTCAGTTTCACGATTTGGATCCCGAAAAAGATACACAAGCGAGTCAAGGTGGGTTTCCAGAAGTTATAGGTTCAATGCTAAGAAATGGTGTACTGCGGAAGTCAAGATATTTATGGTTAGCCGACGAAGTAATCAACCATTCCATATTGAATGAAGCTCTTTGATCTCGCGATAGCTGCCCCTGCCCCGCACTCGCTGTCATTGACACGGTAGGTAACCGGGGACTGTTATGTATCGCACTCCAACGTTTCAAACTATCTTGCCCGCCCCAAACACAACAAGATGCAGAACGGCGGTACCAGCTCAGACCAAAATGGTTCAATCAGCTCTGTCGCTCGGGACACGAGCCGCCCTCTCACAGATGAAGAGCTCGATAGATACTCCCGTCAGATGATTGTACCTGGAATGGGAAAAAAAGGTGAGCACTTCGTCCCCAGTGTCACTTTTCTGCCAACCGCTCGTTACCCCTGAACTAAAGTAAACAAACCACACTTTGACTAACACCCCCACCTTATCTATCTCCAGCCCAACTCCGTCTCATAGACGCCAAAGTCCTCATCATCGGCGCCGGCGGCCTCGGCTGCCCGGCTGCGCAGTACATTGCCGGCGCCGGCGTCGGCACCATCGGCATCGTGGATGGCGACACCGTCGAGCGTTCCAACCTGCACCGACAAGTAGGCCACTCCACCTCGCGCATCGGGCAATCCAAAGTCTCGTCCCTCATCACCCACCTCCGCGGCCTCAATCCGCTCCCCACCTACGTCGCTCACACCACCCACATCACGCCCCTCAATGCCGCCGATCTGATCTCACAATACGACCTCATCCTCGATTGCACCGATAACCCCGCCACCCGCTACCTGATCTCCGACGTCTGCGTGCTCCTCTGCAAGCCGCTCGTCTCCGCCGCCTCCGTGCAAACCTCGGGGCAAATCATTGTCCTCAACTGCCCGCCTACTCCGCAGGGTCAACTCGACGGCGGTCCTTACCCGCCTTGCTACCGGTGCTGCTTCAAGAAACCACCACCGGCCAACGCCCAGCTGTCGTGCGGTGAAGCGGGCATCTTGGGTCCCGTGGTGGGACTGATGGGCGTGGCGCAGGCGGGGGAGGCCATCAAGATTCTTGCTTCTGCGCTTCACATTCCTCCTCCTCCGCCGCCGCCAGAAGGGCGGGTGCCGCAGCGGGCGCCGGTGGTGGAACCTACGTTGCTGCTGTACTCGTACTCGCTGACTTCTTTCTTGTCGCCCTTCACTTTCCGGGCTTTGAAAATGGCGCCAAGGAAGAAGAACTGCTTTGCTTGTGGCGAAGGAAGCAAGGACAGGTTGACGCTGGAGGGGGTGAAGAATGGAGAGCCGAATTATGAGTTTTTCTGTGGGCTGGGTGGCGGGCCGGAAAAGGGCGTATTGTCAGAGGAGGAGAGGATCACGCCTAGGGAATTTGTGGAGAGCGTGGTACAAGGAAAGGACGGCAATGGGAAAGGGAACAAGTATGTGGTGCTGGATACGAGAGAGAAAGAACACTTTAGCTTTGGGAGCATTGAGGGGGCAGTCAATCTGCCGTTTGGGAAGTTATTGACCAAGGCTGCACAGTTCAAGCGGAGCGGGGAAACACCCGAGATAGGTGATCTTCTACCGCCGGAGATGAAGATCCATGACGAAGATGGCGACGAGCACGTCCCAATATACGTGGTCTGCAGAAGAGGGCTGGACTCACAGGAGGCGGTGGAAAAGTTGAAGGAGATGGGACTTGACAAGGGAGGGAACAGGAAAATTGTGGATATTGCTGGGGGAATGAAGGCTTGGAAGGAGCAGGTTGATCCAAGTTTCCCGTATCTATAACTACAGTGCGTCTAGTCTTTTGAAGAGACGGGGTCCATATTATAAGTTCTGCTGCGGCGAGCAGGCCATACCAAATATACATATATATTGCGGATAAGAAATCTCCAAATCCGTTGGGGGAGAATAAGCAGGCAAGAAAATGGTTCTTGAAGGACACAAACATAGCCAGTCAGAATGTCCCAACGAATGCCCCTGCGGTATCTGTATTCGTATATACCATACCACACGACCTGACATCGAGTCATCCTACCATTCCTTTTCAGCCCTAGCTGCTTCCTAGATGTTAATCACAACACAAATTCAATGTTATCAGATCGATACGCTCAAACAAAGGTAGTGCGCTTCCTGTTGAAGGCCCTCTGATCCTTGAGCCATTGTCTGTAGCCAGCAACGCTGGAGATCTTCTCGCCGTAGAAATCGGGAACTAGGTTTCAGTAATGTTAGCCCGCTGGTCCGTACTTTTCCATTCTATCCGCAGTCTTTTCCCCTGTGCTTCATCCTCGAAAAGAAACAAAAAACAGAGAGAAAGGAAGAAGGACCCACCTGGGTTGCCCATAGAGCTAGCGCTAGGATCAACACGGTGCTTCTTGATCCTCGCAAAGAACTGGCTCTCCTTAATCTCCATCTGACCCCTGTACTTGCTCTTAAGCGCGTTGAACACCACGCCGCCCAGGGCAGGCCCCATCAGCCAGCCCAGCGCACCAAAGCTGGCCGTCATCAGACCGATCGCGAACATAGGCTCGAGCGGTACCTGCGCCACCATGGCGTCGGCCACACCCGTGCTCAGGACCGCGCCTCCGGCCCCCGATGTGATCAGCGTCATGATCACACTGAATGCGAGCTGCACCCTCCGCCTGGTCTTGCGCAGCTTGAAAAAGGTGTTCCAGTCCAGCACGGGCTCCCCGGCGTGGGCGGCTGATTGCGCCGCGGCGGCGGCTTCGGCGGCGTTGGCGTCGAGCTCGGCATCGGAGCGCGGGCGGGTACTGGTGGGGGAAGAAGACGAAGAAGCCCTGCGAAGCTGCTGTTGGGCCTGCTGGGTTTGTTGTTGGGCGCGGAAGCGGAGGACGAGGGCAGAAGGTGACGTCGAGAGAGGGCGCAAAAAGGTTGGTTGTTGGAGCTTGGTGTTCATGGAGAACGGCGAGCAGGGGCAGGCGGCGCTGCGGAGGAGCATAGGCTGGAGGGCGCCGGAGGACCGGCTGACGCCCGCGCGAAGCATCGTTGTTGCTGTTGAGCTAAGCATTGTGTATGTGATGTATGTGTATCGACAGAGGAAGCGGTTGAGTTGTCGACGTCAGAATGAGTTGTCTTGATTTCGAAGCTTGGCGTAGAGGTACTGTAGGTAGAGTTGAGAGCTCCCGTCCCTGGTGAACAATGGATCGAAGTGCGTAATTTGGTGGGGGGTGGGGATGGACGAGGCACGGTCGTTCGACAAAGTTCGCTGTGATGCAAGTGCCAGTGGGCTGTATTTAGCGGCTGCGAACTGCTGCAGCTAGCTGTAGGTACGTACTGGGGCTTGCTGTCCAGTGCAGCAACTCCCGTCTGGGGTTCCCCGGCACCCAAGACAGCGGGCGATAAGATAAGGGGGGGGGGGGCAGGGGGACCAAGGCTGCAAGGTAAGTGTTGGTCAGCTGCTTAACACTAGACGAAGTCAATTTCAAAGTCGGGATTCTGGATGGCAATGGTAGAATAGAAATAGAAACAAAAGACACAATAAGAAGGCTAGTTCAATTTCATATAAGATAGAATAATCAAATTAATACAGCTCTTATTAAGTTTTCAAGATATATATTTTAAAGAAACACCAACATCAAAATCTTCACTTATGGCTTAGCTAGCTCATCAGGTTATGATAATGTTCTTGGCGTACTAAATAATAAAAGGGGCATAATATAATAGCCGCGTATCTTCCCGCCTGAGCGCTCACCACCTCAAAACCTACCTAACAATTAACGTGCTGGACAAGCAGCGCGACGCCAACTGAACAAACGTCGAAACAATTATCACCCGAAACACATTACGACATGGCGACCGACAAGCTCTGTCGAGGCGCACTTTGCCAGTAAACCGTCAGTATCCCAATGGCGCATCTTGAGGAAATACCGGCGGTCATCTTTCTGCCCTCGCGCGACAAGCCTCACCCTCGGCTCTTTCCTCCACAGCTGCGCGGGCCACTCTCTCGGGGCGCGTCGCACACACCCACTTGAACGCAACCACCGATTCCAAACCATTCAGTTTCACAGGATACCATCTCCCTCTAACTGCGCAATGGCCGACAAGCCTGTGACCGGCCGTCTCAAGACGACTATCGAAATACCTCTCCCTTCTATCAAGAAGTACACCCGTGGCTCGGGTCCACCCCCACCTCCTATTACTCTCGCGCCGCCTCGAGACTCAACCGCATACATCATCGACCAGTTTGTCCTGCCTGCACCCAAGGACACGAAGCCAGACTCTCGACGGCGTGTTTTTTACCACATTGGTTTTACCGACATCCCTGCTGCTAGGCTTCTAGTCCCGTGCGACGAAGCCCTCGACTACGTATCCCCGCGCGAGTTAGAGGAATGGGAGTACGATGCTCTTCAAATCAAGGAAGCGGATCAGGTTGTGGAAGCTGAGCGAAAGCGCAAGAGCCAAGGACAAGCTCCCGCCAAGAGGAAACCCGGTCGCCCTCCAAAGGCTCGCCTGAACGGCCCGGCGCTTGACGCACCCGCGGAGCCTGTCATAACGTTGCAAGAGGGGGACGTCTTGTTAGCCAAGCAGGAGGCTGTTGGCGGCCCCTCGTTAGCTACTCCACAGAAACGGAAGCGGGCCGAAATCCCCAGATTTGATGATTCAGACGAAGCGGCGATCCAGCTCCTATTGCAGAACCAGTTAGCAGTTCCCAGCGAGGTAGAGGATAGCGGCACAGACCTGGAGGGCTACGACTCCACTGATCCTCTGTCGGCCGATCAAAGTCCCCGGATCCCATCTAATGCGCGAGCTAGTAGCTCAGTGTCATTTGCGCAACAGCCTGTGGTCGGCCCATCTAAATCAACAGCAACAAACCCAAGTATCTCGAGCAACATTGCCTCGCGTCCGTCATCGAGTGTCGCTTCCACCCCCGGAAGAATTCATCCAATGTTTGCCCGCAGCATTGAGGCCGGAAGAACCTCGGTCAGTGGACATGGCAGCCAAAAAGGGGCAGGCCAGAATGGGGTAGGTCATTCGCTTGGCTTGGGAGGAAAAAGTACGGAAGCCAGTACACGAGCTTCTCCGTCCAGAGACAGCACACGTCAGTTCAAAGTGGTTCCTAAAGCAGCAGTACTTCCTTTAACACACCCAACCCAAATCAAGCCGATTTCTTTCACGCCTCTAGCAGCTCCCATTACAATCTCTAAACCGATAGTCACTTCTGACTCTCTATCCAAGCAGAATGAATCCTCCAGCGCAAGGAAGCGTCGAAAAGCCGAGCAACCGAAACCGAGCAAGAAGCAAAAGATGCCCCAGCTTGTAGAGCCCACTGATTCCTGGGTAGTTAAGGAACTACTTGACGACCAATGGGTAACCGAGCACGGCGTCAAGGTTCACAAGTACCTTGTTCTCTGGGAAGGCGACTGGCCCCCTGACCAGAACCCAACGTGGGAACCTGAAGACAATATTGATGACCAAAGCCTCGTTAAAAAATACCTGAAAAAGAAGGAAAGCGGGGTCCTGAAAGCCCCCAAGAAAATACAGCGGTCCATGCTGTCGTATCTCTCGCAGCCACAGTACTCGAGCGTTGCTGAGGCATTCGAAGGCGACATCGACGAACTGCAGCCCGAAGCCGCAGTTGTGACACCGGAAAGTGACTCGGATGACGGCGATGAGCTTTTGGTGACGGAAGAGCCTGCCGCCAAGGCACAGAAGAACGGGAAAGGGAAGATTAGCACTTTTACCTCGTTCGACTCGAAGCTGGAGAAGTACCAGAAGACCTTTCCGAGGTGATGAGGAGGATGCTCGGGCCTATGGCCGGGGCGCTAATAGGCACGCACTTCCTTTGTGCTGGAAAAGATCGCATGAAATACATTATGTTCATGGGATGAACTTACTGAAGCAACCCTATGGGCAGAGCGATGGCTCGCCAACATTATCATTTCGCGGCTATCGAACTCGGAGGCGAGGTTCACAAAATGTGCCGCAATCTGATACTATGTCGCTATGTTGCTGTCCGCCAGTTCTCCTCCTACCAACTTCAAATAGACTGGATTGAGTAGACTGGTTTCAACGTTATCCAGGTGGTACCATCACAAGGCTGGATGCATAAAACAACATCTTGGACCTGGCGGGATCAACAATGGGCAGAATAGCTAGGGTTGGCATAAAGAACCCATAGCGGAAAACTACTACGAACAATCAAGAGTGGACATCTTGGGTGACTGGTATGCGTATTCTTACTGCTATCTACGCCCGAACTGGCCTATGATCCCCTACTTGCACCTTCCGCAGTAGCCAACCTGAAGAAGACACCTACCCGGCAGACGAGCTTCCAGTCCTGCCTGATTTCGACTCCTACTCCATGCTATATATGCGACTCTGCGGCCAAATGCAACTCAATTTCCTCGTGCTACACGAATTTGACAACGGTTACATGTCGAAGTTCGTTAGTTGGAGTGATGACAGAAACATTGTCTCTGGTAACAACACCAAGTGGTTGGTTGATTTCGCTGTTCGGTGTTATATCGCGTCCCAAGTGACAAAATCCAGCAGTATTTTCAATGTCCAAGAGCATTTCCATTATCATGTAACTGTCCTTACTCTGCTCTAGGTCTCTGGGTCGAAATCTAAGGAATAAGTAAGTGGACCGAACAAAGCCGCTGGGGAAGGACTACCTCTACGTAGATGTAAACAAGCTACACGTAGCTGTCCCGGAAGAACTCCTAACCTCCCGTTCAACAGCCTCTAATGACTTTCGGTGGAAAACGAATCATTTGGTTCTCTTCCGTGGCAGTTGTCTTTCTGGTATTTGCTGTTGGTCAATCCGGCAATTACCTTATTCGGGCGCGCAGTGAACCTTCAGCAGACGATTGATGTAGAATTGGCAGCATGAACGGAATCTGTGAGTGCCTCGCCAACAAAGAGACTGACATCGTAATCACTCGAATTACATGTGAGTGACACAGTCGCGAATTATAGAACTATGAAATATTTATCGACCCACCGTAAAAGAATGCGGGAAAGGCCAATATGCCATTTTCTTTCGTCCGGGTGTTCCCCTCGCCGTGATTGTTTGGAGATTTCTGTCCCGTGCCTACTGATGTTAAACGCCAAACTGAGCCAAGATTCGATACCCTACCATATCCAACGTCCAACGCTCGACACACACCTAGCTTCCTATAGGTCGGTAAGTACTTCGGTCTAGAATTGACACATGGTGGGCACTCGAGCAGTAACTTGGTATATAATGCGGCATAAACAAGTAATGTGCTTATGAAGAAAACGTGCACGGTATTTGGCCAGCTTTATTCAGGTCGTTGCAAACCTATACAAGGCCGACGTCTCTGATGGTAGGGACATCGCCGCAGTGAGAAAAAAGGGGCCGCATTGGGAAGCTGAAGACCAGCTCTCAACAGCGGGTCCCCAGATACTGATGACCATATCGTAATGGTACTTTGGGCTCGGGTGGTCATCCTCACAGTCGCGCTCGTAAAGAACCTCCCGTACGGGCTAGTTGCTGAGGGTAAGATCGATAAGGCACGATACCCTGTCCCGCTCGACGTACCAATTATCGCGACAGGTTTCGCACGTACGCTGCTCGGGAGATATCTCATCAAGCACTAAATGGTGCAAGAGGGAAGACGCTCCAAGATACTGGCGGAGGGCGGTATTCCACATCTGAAAGTTGTGGTGGCCACCCAGCTGCACCAGACCGAGATTGACGTGATAGTAATTATCACGTAAACGGACTGACCGGGGGCAGATATTGTCGCTCCTGCCGCTGGGCTGATGCTTGCTTTAGTGAAGTAGTGGGGTTGGTGATGAGGTATTGAGAAGACAACGAGGACGCTTGACCTCAATGCTGCTGCATGACTACTAGTCTCGGAGGTTGTAGTATAAATTATGTACGGCAAAACTGTTATTTGCGCGCGTTAACTGACTATCGTGCTTACAGGGCATCGCTCGGTTGCGTGGTCCAGGAGAAAGCACGAGTATGAGTAACAAATGAGCAGTTAAAGTATAGTTACAAGAAGAAAAAGGGTGAGACCTGTCATGGTGGGTTGCTTACATGTACACCACACTCGTGGATGCCGGCTTGTAGTCCAATTAAGGATGGGTTCTGCCCTCGAAGCTTCAAAGGGTGAAGGGCGACGTGGGCTTATAGGCGTGGGTTTGCGTTGCTGATGACAAAACTCGATGCTTTTTTCTTGCAGAAGTCAGGTCTAGCTATGAAGGTATTGTTTTTGTTTGTGGGAGAGGAAAAGCTTTGCGTGGCGGGGTATTTGACCTGAGTCTCTTCAAAGGGGGGGCAAAGGGGAGGGCAGGCAGAAGGGGGAGCGTAACTCGGGGCCCACCGTTGAATTCGCAAACTTTCAACTACTTGGAGTAACAGTCTTGGTATCTGTATTCTTCAAGTTCTGGCACTTGCTTATGATGTCCCATACGTCAAGGAGATGGAGTTAGGGCTACAGATATTCATGCTCTCGAACTTTCAGCCACACATCTGGCTTTCTCGAGCAATAGAAACTGTACATTAGACCAAGACTACCGTCAATCGGCCGCTACAACTGGCACAATGTTTTCCATTAAATATCAGACTAGCAGTTCATCGCAGGTACTTAGCTGTGGTCTTTCCCCAAGCCTCCAGTCAACAAGAGATTCGCACAGATAATATGACGAGCCGAAAGTCGACACTTCCCCCAACGATACACGTATCTGCTCGAAAAAGGGACAAAAGGATTCCTAGAAAACGACCAATTCAACAAACCAATGTCAAAAGCAACGCATCAGTCAACGTAATCACTATCCGAGTCATAGTGTGACGACACCTCAATGGGCTCCTGCAAACTACCAGATAGTACCTCGCCAGTCGAAGCAGGCATCTTCTGCTTCGAACCAATTATGGCGTCAGCAGCCTGCTCCATAGCTTGAAAGGTGTTTTCCGGGTCGTCATTAACTCGTTGAACATCAGACTGTCTAATCGGAAGGCCCATCTCATTGCGAAGTTGCTCGATCAGCATATCTGCTTCCTCATCGATCATCTGGAGCTTCGTGGAAAAAGCGACAGAATGCCCGATCTGTTCGTATAACTGTGACTTGAAGAGCTCCACAAGGTCGCCCTTCTTTGGGACTGGATCCTCATCTTCATTTATCGCGCGTGAAGATCGTTGATTGTACTCTCTCAGGCGCTCATCGCACAGCCTATTCAGCATCTGCATCTTTCGGCCAAACCCAGGCTTACGGGTACTGGCTAGTATCTTTGTCATGTCAAATGACTGCACTTGCTCTTGCAGGTGTCGGACGTCCTGCAAGGCGCTGTCGAACAGGGAGTATAAGCGTTCGATTGCGGCTTTGTGGTTTTCAACGGTGATTTCCCTTTCAGTTTCATGGCAAGTGTTCATGAGCTCAAGTAGCAGCATTGAGTTCTCCAGGTAGTCCTTGGTTATATCGTCAACGACTTCTTCACTCGGCTTGAGTGCGCGATGTAACATCTAGAGAGAGATTGAGGTCAGGACATCAAACATCACCAAAAAGGCTCATGGGCGGTGGAACTTACTTTTCCTATCTTGTGTACAATCGCATATATAGAGTTATCTTCTGTCTCTCTCCTCCAGACCTCTTCCGGGCTCGTTGCTGTACCTTGCTCCGATGACGTCGAAATACTCCCTTGGCTTTGCAGGCGCTGAATAGGCATTCCTCGAACTTCGTTCGTACGATTGGCAGCATGCGGCGGCGGGTAGGCGATGTCAGAGTGCTGAGCGATCGCCGGGACAGGCAGCCGGTTGTGAGACGGCTGTTGGCGTCGTATGGAAGCTATGTCGCGGTGCAAAACTCGGTCCTCGAAGGTCTCCAAGCCGTTGTTGAACATGTTCCTAGGCGACCATGGTGCTGGCCCAGGTTCTTGATCATCATCATAAACAGGACCTTGATCCTCAAACAAGGGAGAACTCGGGAGTTCAGAGTGAACGGCATGTTGTTCTTGTCCATGAATAGTAGTATGAAATACGGGAACTGCTTCCTGTGCCTGTTTGAGGTCGAGGATCTGGTGTTGGGGTCCCCTCTGAGCCAACATATCCCACACATGAGCTATTTGTGAAGGCACAATGTCTTTGGGAGGTGGCAAAGAGACAGCATCCCTCGACATACGTCTGGGGGTTTCATTGACCGCGTCATGTACGAGGGATGCTTGCTTGTGTGATGGCCTCTGCTCATAATGTGTGACCGGCATCAGATTGGCAGTTGCCTTAGCAAGGAACGCGTCTTCAGGTGTCGTCTGGGAACTGGGCTCTTGAAATACCTGGTCTTGGTAGAGGGGCTGCGTCTTGATCTTCCGAGTGCTCCCGTGAGGGGGGCGCAACACTTCCTCCAGCTCATTCGAAGTCTGGCCTCCAGTGGTTGCCGAGTCTTGATTTTCCACCCTGTTGTGGTAGGAAGGCACCGGCTCTTCTGGCTCATTAGGAGTCTGAAACTTGTTGCTTGCTGGGATGTGCTTCTCAGTTCTATTAAAGGTTTCCTCCTTGGGCTCAGCTGGAGTCCGAATCTCTTTGTTTGCTGCCTTGGGTCTTGCTGCCTCGCTGTCTTTGGTAGTAGGTTCGCCTTTGGCTGGACTGGCTTGCTCAAGGCGTAGGGCCTTGGAAGGCTTCAAGTTGGCCGACAACGCTGTTGCTGCCTTGTATCGTGTATCCGAGCCACTCGTTTCCGAAGTCTTGGTCGCATGTGGTCGTGCCTTTCGCTTCCTAGGTATAGCGGGAATTGGGCCAATCTTCGATTTCTGACTGTCCTTCTCGACTTGAGATCGCGAAGGGGGAGGAGTAGTCTTGTGAAGCTTCTGGAGAGCATTGAGCTTGGAAATCCGAGGAGATCTCCGAAGAGCAAACCCATCATGCGGTTGCGCAGCGTCGGTAGACTTGTCAGGTTTGGTTGGCGGGGTTAAGCCAGCACCTTTGCTGGGCTTGGCCTTTGGCTCAGCTTGGGACTGACGGGCCTTGGTAGGTTTTCTGCGGGAAGAGACAGAGTTCCATGGCATGTCGAGGGCTATATCGTCAGCGGAGAGAGGCGTTCTGTTCTGAGTTTGGGTAGTGGCAGTAGGCTGGGCCTTGTTTGCGGGCTTTGGTGGTGTCTCCTTGTCTGAATTGGGGTCATGCTTCTGAGTTGACTCCCAGCTATCGGGAAGCATATCCGCCAACGGATCCCTTTTCTTGGAACTCGAAGAAGTCAAGATGGGTTGGGGAAGGGAATTGAGATGGGCCAGTCCATTGGCATCGGAAAACGTTGTAAGTCTCGAGGGGCTTCTGGCACGGCGATGAGGGGAGAGGACTGTCCAGATGTCGTCGCCGTCAGCCCGTGTCAGATTGACAGCGCTCCCGTGGATGAGAGGTAACCACTGCTCCATGGCGGAAGGATGATCACGGAGCGCGGAAGAATAGCTTGTTCTTAATTGCCAAGTCGATCAGATGCGTCAAGTTCAAAGCCTTGTGAGAATCTGACCCGTCAGTACACGAGAACCGATGGGGACGGAGACAAAAACATTTGATCAAACAACACCTCATTGAATAGTGTGCGTTGTGCGCATCGAGAGGGTAAAACGGCCTCTTGACCTACTCATCCCTTCGCGCCTTCCCCTCATTCTTGGAGGCATACGGGAGCCTTGACCACGAAGAAAAGAACGACCGAGGGACATCTGTATTCACCTAATCGATACTAAGAAGGAAAGTCATCATATGCATCGGCGGTCAAAACTGTCAGTACCGTCCAAATCATACAGTCAACACCTCAGATGGACGATGTAGATGGCATTGTGCCGGGGCCGTGGAAGCCGTCTCACCCATGATTTACTATTTACCAGGAGATAGATGGTCGGGTGGCCTGAACGTAATCCATGAAAATCATAGCGGAAGCACAGCGCATCGCAGCCCTCAATGTAGTACCCCACTGACTTTGCTGAACGAAACACAGCAACCGGAGATCACTTCGAACTCCAAAGACCCCCGATTGCCGAGCGGAGGATGGCAGTCGAAGCGGGAGTCTCGGGAATCCCGACATTGTCGTCAAATTGCCCCGTTCTCGATTCGGCACGGCGGACAAGTCGATGGCGGTCCTAGAGGTACACACCCGCACAGGGTTGCATTCGATAAGCTTCCACCAATCAGATCCATTAGTCAGCACTGATGCTTCCCGGATTGTAAGTCCAATACGACGGCAACATCGATACGATCAAGCCCGTTCCTCCTCAACCACAAACGAATTTGTCATCCCATATGATCTTTCTGTGCCTTTGATCTTGAATCTTGTCACGGTATACCTCAAAGTCTTCCACCGCCCATATTTCGTCATTCTCATTGCAATCACGTATCTGCTGGTTTCCTTCTGATCGGTACATCTATTCTCCCGCTGATCCGTCACCTGCGCACGGGCGATATCCCGACCCAGGCGACCATGTACTCCCGGAAGGACTACAACGCGTCGGAATGTGGCATGTACGCCAGAGACGATAAGGACACAACGTTCGCGACGCTCAAACACCTCGAATATCTTCCATCCTCTGCATCCACCGCGTCACCATCAGCATCTTCAATCCCGCGGACCTCTTGCGTCCGTCTCTCCCAATCAGACGTCTCGCCCACACCCTTCCCCGATGAACCGATCCCAGTACCCGCTGCGGCGGGTGTGGGCAACCTCCCATCATCCAGCACTGTTCTGTATCTTGCCTACGGCTCCAACATGTGCGCCGAAACCTTCCTCGGCATGCGCAAGATCCGTCCTATCAGCCAAGTGAACGTCTCGGCGCCTTCGATCCGTCTGACCTTTGACCTGCCCGGTATCCCCTACCTGGAGCCATGCTTTGCCAATATTGCTTTACGGAAGCTGCCCAGGAAGCCGCCGGTGATTCCTATCCCGCCTGTCGATCCACCCCATCTTCCACCTCCGGGACCTCAACCACCGGCCAAGGGAAACTCGGGGGGAAACGGGCCAGACTCGGATTGGAACATGGACACGGGCGGTCTGATCGGCGTGGTCTACGAAGTAACAGCAGCAGACTACGCCCGCATCATAGCCACCGAAGGCGGCGGGGCGAGCTACCACGAGATCTTGGTCCCCTGCATCGAACTGCCCGCGCCCGTCCGCATCCCGGAGCATCCCCGCCCGTATTTGCCCAAACCTTTTCTGGCGCGGACGTTGTACGCTCCTCAGGTGCCTGACCTCCCCGACGACGATGGCAACGACCCTAAGCACCCCAACCCTAGGCCTCCCAGCTGGTATTCCACTATCACCGACGGAGACTCCGACCCCAAAGACCCCAAAGAACCACCAAAACTTCCCCCTAAATGGTGCCAGGCCTTGTCTAAACTTCTCCTCCCCGTACACCGCCCCCAAACTCCCCCGACTCAACCCTCCCTCCGCTACCTAACGCTCCTCCGCTCCGGCGCCATCGAACACGAACTCCCGCCCGCTTACCAGTCCTATCTGAACAACCTCGAACCCTACACCGTCACCTCCACCCGGCAGCAAATCGGTCGTTTGATATTTACGATCGTCTGGATGCCGCTGTTTTTCATCGTCTTGCAGTTCACGAAATGGGTTGCTGATGATAAGGGCAAGGTTCCGGGGTGGGTGGCGGGGATGATGAGCGTGATGATGCATGTCGTTTGGGGGAGCTACGATTTTGTTTTCAAGCCACTTTTCGGGGAGGGGGAGAGGACTGTTCATGATGGCGACAGGGATGATGATGATGATGATGATGGTAAGGGTGGAAAGGAGGTAAAAGGGTGGGTAAATAGCAGAAAGAGATCGGGTCCCTGGTTGAGTAGACGAAGAAGTGAGATGGTGGTTGATGATGAGGAGAAGAGGTGTTTGTTGGGTAGTCTTGTGGAGGATTCTGAATGAGATCGGGGATGAGGCCTTGTGTTTCAGCGCATGGCGTTATAGGCTTAGTTCAGGGTGTTTGCGCTCTGCACAGTTCACCTGGATACTACATGCAAATCAACATAGTATATAATACAGGAACAAAGTTTCATTACGCCCAAGCTAAAGACGCCGTACATATACCGAATTAGGCTACACTACGTATCCCTCGAGAGGAAGCACCCTTTCCTTATATGTGTAAATGATTTTGTGTTCCTCAATGGTATCCGACACGCTATGGCACGCATAAAACCGGCCCCGTATACATGATGAACTCAAATGCCGTTCCCCACACCCTGGAACAACCCTCCTAACAACAGGCTCAATGCACTTTAAAAAACCCAAAGTACCTAAACCGCCGTAAAACGCCCCATGCTCGCAAGCCGAACCGATATTTGCATCTTTTTTTTTTTTTTTTTTTTTTTTTTTTTTTTTTTTTTTTCCCTCACTTGAAAAGCTTGGGAATCTCCTCCACCTTTATCTCCTGGTTGATGATGCGCTCAACAGCCATGAAGACGGGGTAACGCTCCTCGGCACCCTTGGCACGGAGAAAGCTGCTGACCTCGCGAGTGGTGGAGATACCCTGCAGCTTCTGTCCGTTAAGCTCTGTCTTCTCAACCTCCTCAATGGGCAGGTTGCGCTCCACGGCCAACTTGGAGCACCTCCAGTTACGGGCCGAGGTGCAGCTCACAATCATGTCACCCCAGCCGGCACTTTCCTCCCAGAAGGTCCTGGGCTCGATTTGGCCGGGGAAGAACTCGTTGGCAAAACGAATAATCTCCTGCATGCCGCGGCGCATGACGGCAGTCTTGGCAGTCATGTTCCAGCCGTGTCCCTCGACATAGCCGCAAGCAATGGCGACAATGTTCTTGAGCGCACCAGCCAGCGAGACGCCGACAATGTCTGACACCATGGAGACGGTGAAGTAGGGGCGGCTGAAGAGCAGCGACCACTCATCGTGATCCAGAGGAGGGTAGTCGAGCGGCAGCGGGGTGAGCTGCTTGGCTTGGCCGTTGGACTCGCCGTTGGCAACCGGCTTGCCATTCTCGTCGCGCCTGTCAACCTCGGGAGTGTTGTAGGCAATGGTGGTCTCGCACCACTGCTCGTTGGCAATCTCGCTGGCAATGTTGGCGCCGCTAAGGGCACCGCAGTAGATGTTGAGGGCTTCGCTGACATAGTTGCAAATAAGCTCGATCTTGTCGTCGGTAACGGAGACACCCTTGATGCAGCTGATGCCGCGAGCATAGGGCGCAATGTGGTCCTTGATCTGTCTGCAGATGTTGCCAATGAACTCGTGGGGAAGGTTGAAGATAAGAATGCTCGAGTCCTTGACAGCGTCTACCAGCGAGGGGTTGGCAATAAGGTTGTGGGGCAACGGGATGCCGGGGAGGTACTTGACGTTCTCATGGTATGTGTTGACAATGTGGGTGAGCTTCTGCGGTTGCTCGCCGATCGAAGCATCGAAGTGCTTGGAGTCCTTGGGAAGAGTGACGTTCTCTTCGTAAACCCACATCTGAACATCCTTCTCGAACGTATCGGGGTGCTCTGCGCAGTTCTCGGCAACGAGCTTGGCCACTGTGGTACCCCAGTTACCGGAACCGATGACGGTAACCTTGTGTTTCTTGGTGAAGTTGTTGACAGTCATTTTGGCGGATTGAAAGTATCTGCGCACAGGGAGGTGTTGTTTATTGTTCGGAGGAAGAGCAACGGCGACTCTGCTACTGCGGCTGAACCAGAGGGACGAAGCAGGCTCAAGGACGTCGGCACGGATTGCGGCTTGGGGGCTTCGGGGAAGTTGTCGGTGAAAAGGAGAAGCTGGCTTTGAAGTAGCGGCTGAGGACTGGACGTAAAACCGACGGCGGAGCGCTGGGTGGGTTGGCGGGGACGAGAACGATAGAGGTACTAGTTTTGGGCCTTGACCCTGTACAAGACAACGGAAGACGGCGGCGGCGTCTGGGCTCAAGATTCGGCTTCTATAACGGGCCTGATGGAGAAGGGATTGTCCGAGACGGGAACAGTTCATCTGATAAACGGAGGAGGGAAAGAGAGAGAAGGGGAAAAAAAGAGAAGAAGAAAGTGCAAGAGCAAGAGGGCCAACAGATCTGATATGTGTACAACAAGAGGCACAATGACGCAGGAGGAGCGCGGCAGCCGAAGTCATTCGCTGCTGCTCAATGCCCTATCAGAATCTCAACAAAAAAATCGCTCCCGTAGCGCACTTTCCCACTCTCTGTTTCACGCGCATGCCCCGGCAGAATTGGAGACGGCAAGCTTGTGAAAGTTACCGGGGTCATCGTGAAAGGCCTGGATGGCCTGGCTTGGGTTGCAATTGCGAGAATGCTTGAGTCGCGCCCCTGCTTTCCTAAAAAGCGCAGCGCATTCCATTCCACTTCAGCCGAGCACCTCGGTCTACATCTGTCTCGGCCACATCTGGTGCTACATTATAAAATTAAATAAGATAACTATTGACGAAAACCAAAACCTCGCTTCATGGTGATGCGACATCGTCACCATGTACCGAGGCAAGACGCACTTCATCATCGTTGGCGACAACACACACACAAGGGCCATACCGCCCCTTTGTTGCCAAAATACTTTCGAAAAATTGAGGCGGGCACAAGCCAGAAGCATTGACGGCGCTGCGGGGAACATGGCGGGGTTTTGAAACCCCTTTTCGGTTGACTGCGAATCCCGTCCTGTCACGGGAGTAAGAGAAGCGCTGAGGGATCCACAGAAAGCAAGTCTGGATTCTGCTAGAAAATCCGGGGCGCCTGGATTCTGGAGCAATCATACTGGACTCCGTCTGGGGACCGAAAAGGGCCCGTCGGTTGCCGTGCGGACCTTGTCCCGGACAGCAGGCGGTCGATGTCGGGGCTGGGATTTGTTTTCGAGGGATTGAGTTCTGCACGCCCGGTCCCGTAAAGCTTGTTTAATGGAGTCACCATCTCCGGATGAAGACCGTGCTCGAGCAGACTTGAACCAAACCGGCGGGCTTTGCCTCCTGCACTTTCCTTGCTCAGACATCATGCCATACGAGCAGTCCTGACAGCGAGGAACATGATCAGGGTCCAAGAATTAATCAAAGTCGCCCTGAATCCTCCAGGCAAGCATCGATATTCGACATTGTTAGTCCTTGCATGATGCAGACGCAAAGAAAATCTTAACTTGGGATCAGTCCAAAGGTAAAGCCCTACCGTCTGACTTTATTGAGCTTCTCGTCCCCCAATTAATAACGGCCTCAAAGTTTCGCGGGCATATTCCACTGGGCTACTTTCTTTGACTCTCCAGTTCCTGAGCCGGATCCGGATCTTGGCCCGGCATAGCTCCGTCCAAAGCCCACTATGTTAGGCTCTGGAAGCCGTACAGTTACCGGGTCCCGAGTTGCAAAAACGGCCGTCGCACCACCTGTAGTCGGATAAGCAGGGAGAATGCGACAGAGGTGCTGAGCCGTCCCCTTCCGGATGCGGGAGTCAAGGTGGTCTGTGCAACCAGCAAATCCACCGAATCTTGGCAGATGTCATAGTTGGACAGGGATATGGAATCGACGCGGGGCAGCCCAAGGCCACCCCTCACCTCGTTCCTTTTTCCAAGACACGCAGCGTTTGAACATATCCCACTGCTTTGGAAGCTGTTGATCGAAGTTTCTGCAGCCAGGCAAGTCCGGGGCCTGCAAGAGCATAAAGACCAACTCCTAGAGGTAGTAACTTTCACAGCGACCAAAAACTCTGGTGACAACACCTGTCAGGTCCCTCCAGTCATACCTACCTAACTCCATGTGCAGGACGAGGAGTAGGCCCTTCCCCAATTTGCAAGTCCAAGCCTAGATCGAGTACGTAGTGTACGTCTAGCTCCCACTGGTGAACATCGTCATTACGTTCCCTTTGGGGGCGGGAATAAACTGCCCCGCTTCGTTTTGCGGTCAGCATCCCGCTCTCGTTGGGCGCAAGACTGGCGTGTCGAGGAAGTATTACTTTTCAATTCAAGACAGCGGGGCATCGATCTGCGCTCGAAGCTTGTAAGACCGGCCGTTGGGCGCCATGGGCAATCTTCTGCTTATCCGATCGGACCTAGAGCTCACCGAGCACTCTCGCGACTCGCAACTTGAAAGGTTCTGGAATTGGCCTAGCACGTTGCGACGAGTCAAGGATCTTCAGGCACAGACTGTCCAACCGTCAAGGCGTGTTTAATCGCCGATGTTGAATCCCACGATAAGGCAAACCCTCAGATCGTGCGGGAGGGAAGGCACGTTCAGGTGATGACGCGAAGAATTGACATAAAGAAAAGTGCACAACACCTTGGTTGCTTCACGTACACTAGGTACGAATGCATTGTCCACCACATCACCGCTCCCGATTCGTCTTTTTTTCTTTTCTTCCAAAGTCGCAGCTACCCTGCAGCAGTCATATTCGCTGTCACTCCTGCACCCCCGTCTGCAATTGGACAAGTAACTGCTGGGTGTGGATCGAGCTCGCTCTTGGCGTCGTCTTGACGTGCTGCGCTCTCACGACCTCCCATCAGCCAGCTTACTCCCTTGTCTCGTCTCGCTGTCACCAACTTGCCGTGGCAGGTCCGAGGTGGTGTTGAACTCGGGCTGGGGTGGCATCGCCAGTGTTAGGTTGTTTTTGCTGCTTTTTGCCTGTTTTTTGACGGGTCTCGTCTGCTCTAGACTGACCGTCTCGGTATATCAACCCCCGGCCAAGTCGTCGAGCTAGAAGCCAAACCTTGGTTGTAAGCTCGCTCGCCAGCCAAGCTGCTCCAGTCAAGCCCCAGTCTGGAAGCTATTGTCTGCGTCCGGTCCTATCACAGCCAAACCACACGGGCCCATACTTACGATACCTCGATTTGGGCCTCTCTTGAACGACGCCGTCACCTACATCTCGTACATACATAATCCCTCTGGCTCCCTTGGTTTTCGTTGGAGCCACGTCGCTTGGAAGGTCTTGTCGAGCCCTCTCCGTCTCTTCTGCTGTTGTCTACATATTTCGGTGTCCAAGAGACCAACAACCGTAAGACGAGCGGCATCCTTGATTCCCTGTGCCCTCTCTGCGTTACAACCGTTACAGACATCGCCACTACAGCTCCCGCAGCCCCTACGGACGTCGTTGATAGGGTGAAACGGTTCCGACTTTGTTGCTGATCAGGCAGATGATACTTTGGATCCCACTGTGTTGATCCTTACAAGTTTGGTCTCCTCACTGAAATCGCTTAGCACCAAAGCTCCATCACCGCCGGTCCGCTACGCTAGAGCCTAGCCCCTCACCGACACGACAGCACCCTCCTCCAAGCTCCCTTCAGTACTAAAGGTCGCGGGGAGCTCCCTCCGACCCCGCCTCCCTTTCCCCAACATGATCCCCAGAACCATGGTCTCCAACGAAGTTTACCTGTTGCCGCTCAAGGACGATGGCTCGCCTGACGTGCCTGGCGAGTACATTTACATTGCGCCAAAGTCGAAAGATCCAGTTACCATCCGCTTTGCCATCGAGGGCACTTCCAGCATCTGCAGCCATGGCAGCTTGTGGGTGAACATCCCTGAGCATGGCGAGCAGTTCCAGCGGAACAAGTTCCGCGAGTTCAAGTAAACAACCCACCCCCTATTTTTATCACATGAATCCTTTTTTTCCAAACGGATCCTAACAGACCCGCTACAGGCTTGTCCCTGACTTTAACCGCACACTCGAGATTTCGATCCCAATTTACGAGGCTGGCGCGTACGCCTTTTACACCACATATGCCGAACTTCCTGATTTGGCCAGCGACCTGGTCAACGCCGACGGAACTGTTACAAGGGCTACCCAGAAGAAGACGCCGCTCTACTATATCGATGTCGCACCCCGGCTCTCGCTGGACGGGCGGCCGCTGCCACTTCCGGCGCTCTCCATCTTCTCCATCATCAGCAAGTTCATGGGCAAGTACCCAACAGACTGGGAGCGCCATCTTCGGGGTATTAGCGACCGAGGCTACAACATGATCCACTTCACGCCATTGCAGGTACGGGGTGCATCAAATTCGCCATACAGCTTGTATGATCAATTGGCCTGGGACCCAGCTTGCTTCCCTGCGGGCGAGCCGGATGTCCAGAAGATGGTGGAAAGCCTGGAGAAGAACCACTCCCTGCTCAGCTTGACGGATATTGTCCTCAACCACACTGCACACAACAGCGAGTGGCTCCTGGAGCATCCCGAGGCCGGATACAACTTGACGACTGCGCCATGGCTTGAGTCCGCTTACCTTCTCGACACCAAGCTGCTCGAGCTGGGTACCAGGTTGGAGGAGCTTGGCCTTCCCACTGAGCCCAAGGACGTCGATGATCTGGTCAAGATTATGGACGCCATCAAGAAGGAGGTCATTGCCGAGATTCGTCTCTGGGAATACTACACTCTTGATGTGGAGCGCGATGCTGATGCCGCGGTTGAGTCCTGGGCTGCCAATGACATTGACATCCCACCGGCCTCGGTTGGAGCTGGAGGTATCGACTCCCTACACTCCGCTACCCCCAAGGAGCAAGCAGAGTTCTTGATCCAGCATGGTCTGCAGAACATGGATTATCTTGGTGAGCGCTTCAGGCGGAAGGCTAACCCCAAGGTGGCTGCCGCTCTTTTGTCTGCAATCTTCGGCCGGTACGAAGGAGAGACGAAGAATACTGCCGATCAGGCAGCAGCCAGAAGCAAGATGGTCGAGATCCTGGAGATTGTCAACGTTCCATTTTACAAGGAGTATGATGACGAAGTTGCCGAGATCTTGCAGCAGCTGTTCAATCGCATCAAGTATGTCCGGCTGGATGACCATGGCCCTAAGCTCGGGCCCATCAACGCCGAGAATCCTCTGATCGAGACGTACTTCACTCGCCTGCCAGTCAACGAGAAGACGAAGAAGCACAAGAAGGAAGACCTGGTTCTCGCGAACAACGGATGGGTATGGGGCGGAAACGCGCTGGTCGACAATGCCGGCCCCGATTCTCGTGTCTACCTTCGCCGAGAAGTCATCGTCTGGGGAGACTGCACAAAGCTCCGTTATGGAAGCGGTCCTGAAGACAGCCCATGGCTTTGGGAGCACATGACCAAGTACGCCCGCATGCTGGCCAAATACTTTGCCGGCTTCCGTATCGACAACTGCCATTCCACGCCTCTTCACGTTGCTGAGCATATTCTGGATGAGGCTCGTCGTGTTCGGCCCGATCTCTATGTCGTTGCCGAGCTTTTCACCGGCTCCGAAGCGATGGATTACGTCTTTGTCAAGCGTCTGGGTATCAGCGCACTCATTCGGGAGGCCATGCAGGCATGGAGCACTGGCGAGCTCAGTCGTCTGGTTCATCGTCACGGAGGTCGACCTATTGGCAGCTTTGAAGTTGATGAGGTTTCAAGCAACGAGGGCCGCGCGTCGTCCATCAGCGGCACGAACGGGGATGGCGTCTACACACGCGAGGTCATCCGCCGTATCAGGCCGGTGCCGGTACAGGCACTATTCATGGACTGCACTCATGACAATGAGGTTCCTGCTCAGAAGCGTGACGCGCGCGATACACTTCCCAATGCAGCTCTGGTTGCCATGTGCGCTAGCGCTACCGGTAGCGTGATGGGATATGACGAGATCTATCCCAAGCTTGTTGACCTGGTTGGTGAAACCCGCCTATACACATCCGAGGCTTCCAAGGCTCCTGTTAAAACGGGAGAGGGCAAGGATGGAATCGCTGGTGTGAAGAAGCTTCTCAACCAGATCCACACCTTGATGGGTATGGATGGCTACGATGAGACGCATATTCACCATGAGGACGAGTACGTCACAGTCCACAGAGTCCATCAGGAGTCAAGAAAGGGCTACTTCCTCATCGCCCATACTGCGTTCCCCGGTTATGGAAATGGCAATGGCGCTTTCAACCCTGTCCACCTGACCGGTACAAAGGCTCGCCATCTCGGTAGCTGGATGCTTGAGGTTGATGCTAGCAAGGAGGCTGTTGACGAGGTCCTGAGCGACAAGAAGCATCTTCGTGGTCTTCCCAGCCGTCTGGTCGGTTTGCCAGGCGTACGGATGGAAGTCAAGGGCCAGGATACCATTATCACCGTCCGTGAAAAGTTCCCTCCTGGAAGTATTGCTCTCTTTGAGACTTGGATTCCGGCGGCAGAGCACTCGAGTGGGTTGGACAACTTTGTCACCTCCGGCGCAAAAGCAGCAATGGATGAGCTTGATCTTGTCGATCTCAACTTTCTTCTGTACAAGTCGGAGCCTGAGGAGCGTGATGCTAGCGAGGGCCAGGATGGAACCTACGATATCCCTGGTCACGGCAAGATTGTCTACGCTGGATTGCAGGGTTGGTGGAGCATCCTGAAGGATGTCATCAAGGACAACAATCTCGCCCATCCTCTATGCCAGCATCTCCGAGACGGCCAGTGGGCTCTTGATTACATTGTTGGGAGACTTGAGCGTGCCTCGAAGAAGGAGGGCTTCCGCCGGCTGGCGAAGCCTGCTCAATGGTTGAAGGAGCGTTTTGATGCTATTCGTCCCATCCCCAGCTTCTTGCTTCCTAGATACTTTGGTCTTGTGCTTCGCACTGCCTATATCGCGGCCTTTGAACGTGGAATCTCCCTCATGAACAACAATGTCATACAGGGTCAGTGGTTCCTGCAGAGTTTGGCCATGGTCAGCGTTCAGATGACTGGTCTTGTAAAGTCAGCCTCACTGTATCCTAACCGGCTCGTGCCGTCGCTTGCTGCGGGTCTTCCTCACTTCGCTGTTGAGTGGGCTCGCTGCTGGGGTCGCGATGTATTCATTTCTCTCCGCGGCTTGTACCTCGGTACTGGTCGTTACGCGGAAGCGAGAGAGCATATCCACGCCTTTGCTAGTGTGCTCAAGCATGGCATGATTCCTAATCTTCTAGGAAGCGGCAACAACCCCAGATACAACTCCAGAGATTCTGTCTGGTTCTTCCTGCAGTGCATCCAGGACTACACCCGTCTGGTTCCCAACGGCTTGTCCATCCTAGACGACAAGGTCAAGCGCCGTTTCCTTCCTTACGACGATACGTACTTTGACGTCGCTGATGAGCGTGCGTACAGCAAGGAGAGCACCATCGCCGAGATCATCCAGGAGGTTTTCCAGCGCCATGCCGAGGGCATGAAGTACCGTGAGGCCAATGCCGGCCCCAACTTGGATATGCAGATGAGCGATGCCGGTTTCAACCAGGAGATCAAGGTTGACTGGAGCAACGGTTTCATCTTCGGCGGTAACCAGGCCAACTGTGGTACCTGGATGGACAAGATGGGCGAGAGCCAGCGTGCTGGTTCCAAGGGTGTGCCAGGAACTCCCAGAGATGGCGCTGCCGTTGAGATTACGGGTATGTTGTACAGCAACCTGAAGTGGGCGGCTTCTCTCAATGAAGCTGGTAAGTTTAAGCACTCTAGCGTTCGCAAGGCCGATGGCACCGAAATCGCCCTCAAAGACTGGGCTGCTCTCATCAAGGAGAACTTTGAGCGTTGCTACTTCGTCCCCATCTCCCCCGACGAGGACTCCAAGTATGATGTCAACCCGGCGATCATCAACCGTCGTGGCATCTACAAGGATCTCTACCGTTCCGGTAAGGAGTATGAGGACTACCAGCTCCGCTGCAACTTCCCCATTGCCATGACATGCGCCCCCGACCTCTTCGTTCCGGAGCACGCTATGCATGCTCTTTGGGTTGCCGACACTGCTCTCCGTGGCCCCACTGGCATGGCTACGCTCGACCCCAGCGACATGAACTACAGACCGTACTACAACAACAGCGAGGACAGCGACGATTTTGCCACCAGCAAGGGTCGCAACTACCACCAGGGTCCCGAGTGGCTGTGGCCGACTGGTTTCTTCCTTCGGGCGCTGCTCAAGTTCGACTTGATGCGTCGCGGCCAAGATGATGCCGAGGGCCGCACTGAGGCCTTCCAACAGGTTACCAGACGGCTTATAGGATGCAAGGAAATGATTCAGCGAAGCCCATGGGCTGGACTTACAGAGTTGACGCAGAAGAATGGAGAGGAGTGTCACGATTCTGTGAGTTTCCCATATCCGCGACCGCGTAAACATACGAACAGTAAACTAACTCTCGGATTTCTCTTTAGTCTCCTACCCAAGCGTGGTCCGCCGGTTGCTTGATCGACCTCTACATGGACGCCGCTGAGGAACAAGCCAAGCTTGAGAAGCACTCACTGCCCTTGAGATAGGTGTCGAGGGTGGTTGAAGGGGCTACAAACTTGGTTACGAAGCTTATGACTACGACAATGGTGACGAGCGAGCGTGACGGTGATGACGACGACTTAGAAAGTGAAGAAGATGGTGCTTGAAACAACAAAAGATGCAAATAACTGTAAGAGAACATGGGGCGGAGCGTTTGCGAGCAAACACATTGGTTGAAACCTAGAGAGAAAGATTGTCAGTAAGGCAGAATGAGACAGGCGGGCAAGCTGGACCTTTCTTTTTGGATGAACAACAGAGATATTGGACATAACCTAAAGAATAAATGCTTATACCAAGTGTGGTACCCAGTCCGTCTACTTATGCACTCGTCGGGACTGAAATTGTCTGTGGCCAACTCGAGTATAGGCTCAATTCAGGTATGTACACTTGATGGAATCATTGAAACCCGCCCGGCGTTCCATCATGTACCGACTACAACCGAGTGTCTAAGTCCAGGCCTCCAGTGATGAGCAGCAAGGGCATGGGCAATTATGAGACTTGCCAAGGCACCAAGGACTCTTGGGGGCTCCAAAGTCAAGAAAAACTTATGAACGTAACGAAATTGCCATTTTTGGATTGGACCGGGATTTGCTGTGATGATGGGCAATATCCACCACTTTTGAAGATTCCAGCATTTTCAGGGAGTGAAGGAAGAAGAAGAAGAAGAAGAAGAAGAAGAAAAAGAGCAAATCAAAGGGGGGGAATTGATGGATTTGAATTGGATTTGCAACAGTCATGCTCGACCAAAACTGCATAATCGTCGCTTACAAAAGAAAGAAAAACCCTCGTTGGACTTTTGACATTGTTATGATGGCGGGCTTCCCCACTACTTTTTTTGTCGACATTGAACACTCCTGCAACAGCAAGATTGCAACAGCACGAGTCGACCAAAGTGCATAATTTTTTTTTTCTTTTCTTTCCATCTTGAACACCAAAAGAAGCCCGCTCTATCGGCTACTGAAGAGGTGTTCCAAGGATCAAAGAAAGTAGAGTTGGTTTCAACAGGCTGGCTGGTTACTTTGATTGATTCGGAAGGGTTGTTTGGTACTAGTATGGAATGCATCTGGGTAGGGTATCCTTTGCCTCCCTTTTTTATTTCCACTTGCACCCAAAGTGTCTCTTCTCTTCCTCTTTTCCTTTTCCTCTTTGTCTACTTTCCCATAGCATAGTATACAGTCCATATCCCACATCCCATAGCCCATGCCGCAATGCGTGTGTGTGAAATGATGATGGGTGCTACTACTGATACAGTTGGATAACCCGGGCGCCCCTTTCTCCCGCCCTCCGGCCCCACCCCGTGTATAAGAAAACCGAAATATCAAAAAGAATACTACGCCGCAACGCCGACTAGGTGGAAAGCATGTCCGGGTCCAGAGATGGACAGACGGAACCAACATGGACCCCGCCCTGTGATACCCAAAAAGAGCGGAAGGATGATGTTGGTGAATAAAAAAAAATGATATGCGAAACTTGATCCCGTTCGAAGAAAGGGGAAATTTGAGGAAGGGCGGCGAGCGGCGGCGGCGGCGGCGAAAGACAGATCTATCGTGTCGGCGTCCGGATCGGTTGAGCCATATTGATCCATGTTCTGTTTTCCTTCTCAAGTGTCGACAGGAAGATAAAGCAAGCGTTCGGGTTCCAACAGCCATATACGTGAACGTAAGAAAGGCCCCTTGTGTCAACTCATGTCCTCTCCTGAACGGTCCACTTCTTCTTCGTCTTCTTGGGCTTCTCATCGAACACGGTAGCCTCAGCGATCGGGGCGGGGGAAAACATGGTCGCTCCGGGAACATGCACGCCGTCATTAGGAACCACGCGGCCGGACTCGGTGGTGTGGGCGAGGTTGTGGTCGAGCGCGTACCGACGGTCCCGCTTGCGAAGGTAGGACCGACGCCAGAAGCAGGCGCCTATCCAGATGCCGACGATGGCGACGACGATGATGACGAGGAAGATGATCCATTGGTAGTGGTTGTCCACCCTGGGAAAAGTTCACTGTTAGTTATGATGCTGGATTCCGTATGTGGGAGCAACTATGTACAGTGTAATAACGTTGGCGGGTAGTGTGCGGACGAATCATGGTTGAAAAGATCAAAACGAAAAACGGAACATACCATGTGCCTCCGCCTTTATGCTTGCTGGCGACAGCAGTACTTGTCGACGTTGCTGTTGTACTAGTTGCAGTGGCCTTGCAGTAGCCTGTGTACCATGCCTGTGTGACATCATGTCAGTCATACTGTGTGTATGTAGACGACGGACCAAAGGACATGGAGATCCGCCGTACCTGAATGTTTGCCAAATCTGTAGGAGTAGCCGCACAAGCACCATCGCACACACCGGCCGTGCCGGTACTGAAGGGGGCTAATCGTGCATCACCACAAAAGCAGCTTTGGAGAACATTGGCGGCGGCTGTCGCAGTTGCGCAGGCTCCGTTGACATCGTATAGAGGCCCACATGCTGTCGCGCATGCAGGCAACGACTGCGTTGGAAAGACTGTCGTTACCGGCGCTGAAATACAGTGGTCTTGTTAGCTACAGCAGCAAACAAAGGAACAAATACAATGCAAGAACGGGCTCATTGTGGAGAGCGCATGCAACTCTTGGGGGAGAAAGAAAAAAAAAAAAAAAAAAAAAAAAAAAAAAAAAAAAAAAAAAAAAAAAACGTACTAGCCATTCTAAAGGATTATTTACGGTTGAGGGGCGGGATATGCGGTAGTGTCTGTGAAAATATCGACGATGTCGTTTGAGGTTTTGTGTTGGTTGTTATTGTTTCCGCAAGAGTTTCTCTTTCAGGTATGTCGGCTACCGTGATTCCGCGGAAGCGCTGGTGCGAGTGGTGGCTTGCTCCGCCCCAAAGTGTGTCGGCGGATGGAATGTTACGTCCGCCCGACGGGCCCTTCAATTCCTTCCACCAAATGCCCCTCGAAAATGCGCCGGTGTGCGATGTAGATCGGCGTATGCGAAGCGAAGGGTGCTGTTCGATTTACGAAATAACAAGTGTTGGATTTAGGTGGTATGTTGGGGTCCAATTGACACCTTCCTTTCCCGATGTTGGCCCTATTGATTCCTGTCCCTGAACCCGTCGTCGTATGGTCCAAAGCTTATTCGTGCTCTCGTCTTACCGTCACACCCGATGTCAGATGGTTGCTGGCGCCCGAGTTCCGGAAGACCCAAAAAAGGGGGACGACAGTGCAACGGATGTGGTCGTGAAGAGACGCTGTTGTTGTTTACTGTCGTGGGTGTTGATAATGACGACGAGAAGAAACGATTGCGGGTTTGGTTGGTTGTGCAAGATTCAGTTGGTCCCCTTGTTCGTCCGGGGGGTTGTCTGAGCAGACAAGTACGCAGATCTTCCCGCAGTGTATTTCTCTGGTAATATCCGAGTGTCCCTCTCCGAATAGATCAGTCCAAGCGAGCGGACGGAAGGTGCGGATATCGTCAAAGCTGAAACAATTAATGATGGCTTTTTGCCCGTCGCAAGCGGCGAAATTGGGGGAGCTCGAAAGTCGAGAACGGGGAGTCGTCGGGGGAAAACGAATGTCGGTGGTTGTCGAGTCGTTTGATGTTGGCGAGATGGCAGCGGCAAAAGGAAGAAAAAAAAGGGAAAAAAAAAGAAAAAAAAAACCCCCAAGAAAAAAAAAGGGCAAAAGAGAAAAGGCCAGTGACAAAGAGCGAAACGAGAAAGGCGAAGCGAGGGGAAAGCGGATGATCACGCAGTGCAAACGAGGGTGTATAGAGGATGGACCAATCTGGACTCTGGCGCCGGGCTTCTGGTTGTGGTAACCAATGTTATCGACTTTTGATTCTTTCTTCCTTCGCTGATGGTGGACAAGCACGCCGGCTTCCCGGGCTTCCCTCTCGCTGGGCGTGCTGGGCGTGCTGGGCTACCTGGGCCACGCGGGCTGAGTGATGGACTCCTGGCCAATCACATGACGGAAGTCACGGTCAAGACCCATCCGCATACGGGAACAATGAGCGCCTGGAATGGTGTCCCCGGAGTACTGGAACAGTGCCACGGAGCCACTGGGCTTGGCAAGGATGACCTACAGATTAGGTTAATGGGCACCCAGGTGGAACTCAGATCCACCAGCTGGCGCATCGCACTTGTTCCAAACCTCGCCCAGCTGTCATACCTGAATTCAATCTCTCTGGCACTCTCCTCCGCTCAGTCAGCAAGCAACATCCACTACAGTACAATACCAATCATCAATACCATCACCAACAACAGCCGCTAACACCTTGTGACCACCACCCCGCCTAACGGCAAATGAGTCGGAAACCCGAACAGGATTCCCGTCCTCAACTAATGGTTCAATGCCAGTGGTGACACGACCAATCCCTCGACGTTCAGGTTTCCCTTTTCTTATTTTCCACTTCCAACTCACCCTTGGCACTCTTTTTGGAGGAGGTCGGTCCCTTGGCTCCGATCCTTGGCATCTAGGCTGCGAATCGAAACCATGCCGCTTTAGGGCGTAGCGGCCATCACATTCTTCCCTTCGACCTGCGCTCCAACCATGAACCCGACAACGATGTGCTGCGTTGACGTCACAATTTTATGGGATTTCTCTGGCAAGTTGTGCTGGATATCGTGGTTGCACGCTCGTCGGTGTTTACATCATGTCGCTCTGCTTTGTCCAGTCAGCACCAGCTTCCTATTGTTCGCATCAGTTTCCGCACTCCTCTCTTCCAGTTTCCAACTTCAAATGACACACTCACACCGAGCGAAAGGAATATCGAACTTTGAGAGACAAAACGGCACATGAAACAAGGAAACAGAAACCTAGCCGAGCCGCTTCTCCGACACCACCCTCTGAAATACCCCTCTTGCGGCGATCCCATCTCCCCCGGATCTTCCATTCTGCAGCCAATGTCATCATCCCTCGGGTAATGTCTGGTTCTGGTATGAGACGTATGCCGATGCGTATCATCGACCAAACCAACAGGAAACCCAGCAAGTGACAGAAGACGCAGCAGATCGACAATGTGGCATTCCAGGGGTTCAGACTCAACCTTTCTTTCTTCACTTTGTCCCTGTAATGTCTAACAAAGTCCCAGTCAAAGAAAACAGTAGCTGTTGTTGCTCCCCAACCCTCACAGAGCATTGCAGCCAAGAGTGAAAGGTATATGGTAGCTGACCACATGGCCGGTTGCCTTATATCGCGAATTTCGGGCTGCCTTGAGCCTTGGGATCATCTCCGTGTTACCAGTGGCTTGCTGCTGTGCCATTCTCACGTGGCAAAGCCGTCGCTGAGATCAAGAAAGTCGTCCCTTTGCCATGCGATTGTACGCCCGTATGGCATGTTCCAAGCTCCCTTCCGCGCTTACATGCTTCGGCGTCCAATCTATCGAGGCTGATCCGATGTGTTCTTGGACGTGATACTCTCCATCCGGCGGCGGTGAGAAAAGGGCAGCCCTGTACGCATGGGCGGGCATGGTACGTTACGGCCTTCTCTATTCCATCTACCTAGGTACATGATGCAAGTGCGATACATAGGTACATGCGGCTCGACATATGATACCAAGTGACGGGTACGGTGACAGGAAGAGAAAGGACGTAAAGTTTCAATATCAACGTGATCTAGGGCCGGAAACAGCATCCGTGGACGGTCGAACCTTTCCTTTGGGTGCCGGAACTGAGTCCCTCATGCTTCTCCGCGCTGTCGTAGAACCCGCGCGGATGTCCCCCTCGGCTTCCGTTCCCCTGGCAGGAATACCTATCTCGTCCCTCGGTCACGCAGTCAGGTATGATCAGCTCAACAAGCTGACAAGGGCGGTCAAGCTCTCATGCACATCACCTTGTGCTTCAGCTGTTCGAGCTTGTCAGCTACTCGCTCTGGACTCTTGGCTCGATGCCTTGTTGTACACTACACTACGGGCGATACTAGACGCTGTGGAACTGTCCAGACGCAGTTGTGGAAAAAGCACCGCTAATCCCCATAGGTGCTATGGTCATCTAGGCTATTCCAAAGGTATCGCCTGACGTTAGGACATCAGGCCTCAACTACCTTTAGGCGCGAGATTGCCTGTCCATGCAAGGCACTGATCTTTACCTGTAGTACCGCCGAAGTGCATCGCTCGTGGGGGCTTTGGCTTCCAATTTTCATCACCTGGACTTACTGACGGCCAGAATGCATCCCCCCACGCGCAGAGATGCCTCTGCTATGGTCACAGCTTGAGTACGTGGCTGATCATCGAAGATGAGATTTTAAAGAGCGGTTGGAAACACGAACTCGGGGCTTCCTATTGGCATCCGTGGCTTGAATGGCTATTTGGACTTGAGAGAGGTCGCACGAAGTGCTTGAAGTCCGAGGGCAGCAAGACTGGCCGGTATCCGCGGCACAAATCCTTATCCGAGCAAACTCCCAAGAGGTTCAACAGCAAGGTGAGACTGTGAACTCGCCATTTTTTCTTCCTGTCTCTCGCGGTCCATCCCAATACACAACATACCCCGGTTTCCATACGCCATACCATTTTCTATACACCAGCGCAATCAAAAGGCATCAGATTAGCCCCGCTGATGTCGAATTAGGGTTCGTATTCAAACCCTATGACCTACGAGCTTTGCTTGTTGGTACACGAGATGTCTTGTTCCCGCGTGTGCGAAAAGTACTGGGATCTAACCTGGCATCTCGCCGTGTATTTCTCCTGCGAGCCCTGCTCCGGAGTGACTTCATCCCTGTCGTCAACGGGAGGTAGCATATGGTATTGCGATGCAGTTGAAGCAACATAGTCATGCCCGTCACCCATGGGAAGATCTACGTCTTCTACTTCGCATACTAATTAGCTAACCAGAGGCTCATTTGTGAATCGACTTTTCTTCCTCGCAACCCAAGTCATCCACTAACGATATTGGAAGTAGCAGGTCGTGCTACCGCCATCGTTAGAACGGGCTTTGTCCCTGGTACCTTGTATAGTATTTGCGGACCGTGAGAAGATTGGGCTCACTTGCTGTTTATAGGATATGTGCAAACCCATGACAAGCTGCACCTTTCCGCAAGCAAGCACTCATTGATAACGAATTATCCAACCAGGGCGCTTATGATTTGCCTGCTTCTCTTGGGCAAGATTCCCCGTCTTCGGGACTCGGAACCTCCAGGTTGCGGATACGGATTCCGGCTTACAGTCACGGACCGGCTGGATAAGGCCCGCTGTGGGAAACCTTGTCGGGACACTTATGGATTCGAGGCAACAACTACAAATCACTTGTTAATTATGAACGATACCGGCGCCGACAGGACCAATGTTCACGGAGCAAGACGCCGGTCCGTCGTGAGGTGCAAAGGCTTAAGATTCATGAACAACACAAGGAGGACAATGCCTCGGAGAAAACGACCAGGAAAAGCGCCCATATTACTGAAACACATTGAACATGACAGCACCCCCTTCCTCCAGGATGTCTGACAGCTGACAACGTTAGATGACAACTTCCTAGTATCTCGCCCAGGGCAGGATATGCTCGACGGACGCTTCCAAGCCTGCGGCTCAAAATTCCTGGTGCCTGCCTTTGGGTAGTACAGACGGAACACTGCCTATGTAGCGTAGGCTGCTGTAGCTGTCATTACAGGCTACCATTCGGCCGTCCCATCATCTCAAACGGCCTCATGTTTTGACTAGACGATATTCCACTTGGGGTGAAATTGTCCAAGGCTTGAAGTGCATGCTGCGTCTCCCCCACACCTGGGAATTTCCAGATTCCTTCATCAAGCAGCCCCCCTGTCATGTTGCAATTTAATTCACCAGTGTCAACTAAACAGGCGTGGGAGACTACAACATGTCACCCTACGCACGTAGGTCGATGCTGCTGGCACACATGCACTCCATCGATAGAGAGCGTGCATGTCATACACCATGCGTGGCTTACATGCCGGCACTATCGTTGAAAGAAGACGGGCTCATGAGCGGGATACTCAGACCGGAAATCACCCGAGACTGGGATACCTAGGCTCCCGTGAGCTTCGACAAATGCGTATCAACTCTCGTCTTTCTGACCTGGCGAGTAGGAGATGGGTGATCTACACCGGTCAATCTACGTTGGGACCAACCTATGCAAAATCTCACGCATATACCACTTTGGAGACGCCAGACTTCCTTCCACCACTCGGGAGGAGTATAAAAGGGAGGCTCTTCCGTAGGTCCATTGCCATCTGAACAGCATGGGCATCATCTGAAATCACCAGAATCCAGCTCTTCATCATTGCTTGACCATTGTCAACGTCTGAACTTACCTATAAATTGCTCTCAAACATACGATCAACTCTCCAGATTAATTACACAATGTCCGGCCAAACTCCTTCAAACAACCGTACGTCTACCTCCTACTACCCCCTTCAGCACAGCCCGACTGCGGCCCCTCCCCCTTTTTCTTTTAGAAACATCTTTTACGCATCATATCGACCATCGATCTTCCAGCTTTCCCCATGACTTCTCTCCCCTTTCCCATTTCCTACCCTTTCCCCATCCGCCATCCCTCCCCCCTCATCTCCATACAGTCTCCCACCTATGTACCTAGCTAGTGGTGTGTAAGCACCATACTAACTTTTTTTTCCTTCCACCAAACTACCTAGTCAACAACTCAACAAAATCTTACTGCTCCTCCCCTTCCTCCAACAGCACTAGTAGCAACTCTATCAACTACTCCGCCTACAAAGACACGTACGGCTCCGCCAACGGCAGCACTCCGATCGATCGGTACAAGGAGCAGAGCCGCTATGAGGAAGGGTGGAACTCGCACCATGTTACTAGCGCTGGAAGTGGTGGGAGTTATGGTGGGGGATATGGGAAGAAGTAGGTAGTGAATTGGAGGGTGGATGAGTTGGAGCTTCCAATGGGGGACTGGAACGGTCGAAGGGGAAGGGGGTGATATAGGGCACTATGTGCCCGGTTTTACTTTTGGTCCTGGTGCGATGGAAATTGCACATGTGGGGCAAGAGGTGGTGAGTGTACGGCGTTATTATGGTTGGTGAAGTGAAGGGATAGATGCCCCGGAGGAGCGAGGCATACATTGGGATCGAGATAGAGGTCGAGGCTGAGGTTGAGGCTGGACCTCGCTTTGGGTTCTTTACCTACCTACGTTAGGTACTATATTTTCCTCTTTGGTCGAGTAGGATGGTACGAGGTTTATCGGCATGGGTGGGGTGTTGGTGGTGTTTATGCTGTTTGGTCATGGTCATTAGTCAATTATCTCGAATGCTTGTCTGATAGTTAGTTGCTTAGCCCTTTCTGTTAGGTCTCCCTTGTTAAAGCATGATTATCTTGTCCTTTCCATGGGCGGCAATGTCTACAGCATCTTTTGTCTTGCAAATGAGGGTCCAGGTGAAGGCGCCCTAAGTGAAGGGACTACCGGGGGATAGTGACTCAGTTGATAAGCAGTTTCCGTCTAATATGAAGACGTCCATCGCAAAGACTTGTAATGCTCAATTACGGTAGTGAGACTGTTTTCTTGGGTGCTAGGCATCAACGCCTCGCGGCCCACTTTCAATGGGAGACGGCCATGTATATAGATGATGGAAACAGTGTTGGTACCTCTACGTCAACAATGTCGCCGCATGAATAGACCCCTTTCGAACAAGACGGATATTCCCGCTTGCCGTTGAAGTGAAAGATTCTGAGTTGTGCTCCGTGACACACCACGCTCGACATAGTCAGTTTCACGTCCACGCCTTGCCTCACATGCAAGCATCACGGCTTCCAGAACGTATTACTCATTGTGCACAACGGTTACACCCGTGTGCCCAGCTAAGCTTCACTGCCCATCTTGTGCCTGTTTCTGCCATGCCAGATCAATGACGGAGTTTATATGCTGTCGGTGTGATCTGCATGAACCCTTCAACAAACATGTGTGAGTGTTCGACTACCTGTATGAACGACGATGCGTAGGTAATGCCAAATCCTATATAAAGGATAGAACCCCTGCCCTGGGGACCTTAAGGAAAATGCATTGCGGTAGCTTTCACAGGTGACTTGCATCCGGGGAAATCGTTTGTTGAGATGCCCCTCAATAACGAAGCTAGTACCGCATTCATGATGCGTCAGCTCCTGGATCCCTCCTGTTCGGCCATCCAAGCCTTCATATCTGTATGTTCAGGTGCAATACAGGTGGTGGTTGTTATTGGAGTCACGTTCGGTCATCATTGCAACAACACATGATGAAGAGCGAGCATTGCCAGCATTCATGACATGCGTGCTCCGCTGGGGCAAAGAAAATTGAACCAGAATGTCCATAAACTACTGGCAATATTCATGATCTTGCCTAGAAGCTCTTGACATCTTTTCTTCCCCATCCGCAACTGACATCGAAGGATACGACGGCAAGCCATCAGTCGTGTAAGAATACCTAGTATTCAAGGCAAGACTAATATCACTAAACACTACCTCTAGTAAGAGGTACGTGATTTGCTCGAATCTGCTAATACTCGTAATGGATTGCATCTAGCCCTCTCAAGCAGTAACACCAAGCGAACTGGCAAGCCAGAGCCAGAACTCAAGCAGTAATTATGTGACCAAACACCCAGAACCCCAACGCCCAGGAGGTTCGGGAAGTCCACGAGTTGGATGCAAACTCCTCGACCAAAGGGCCAAACGCACCACGTGTTTTTACCACCTACTCCTCCTCCTGGAGGTCCTCTTCCCTGGCCAATACAACCACGACCTTATCCTCTCCTTCCCCTTTCCCCTCCTCTTCCTCCTCCTCCTCTTCTGCCGGAGCCACCAACAAGAAGCAGCAGCTTCAGCCCCTAGACGTACCCCCCTCAGTACCTCTAGAGGTAATCTCCAACTTCCTCGCCACCGGAACGGACTCGAGTTTCGTGGGATACACAACCCCCACTGGAGCCACCGAAGGAGGCCTTTCGGTTCCGTCACCGTCACCGTCACCGTCACTGCCACCATCAGTGTCCGAGCCCCAAGCTAAGCCTGAACCTGACTCTAAGCCCGAAGCGGAGTCGAAACCAGGGACAACAACAACAACAACGACAACAACGATAACAACAATAACAACGGCGCAGGTGACGACAGGTCAAGACGCAGTCATGGCTATCACACCACAGGCGCGAGATGCTGAATCCACACCACGTGAGGAATTAGTGAAACAGGAAGAAGAGAAACATGAAGAGGCTGTAAACAAGAGGAGAATCAAGAGGCAGACTGCCGCTGCTCATTCTGTTTGTGCGGTGTGGCTGGGAGCAGATGGAAGACTGAAGCCGAGCGTATACAAGAAGGAGGAGAAGAGGATAGGGAGAAAGCAGATATGGGTAAGTAAAAGGGAGTGAGAGAGGTTTCGATTGGGTGTGGGGAACTTGCGTGGAGTGTTTAGGTACTCTGGGGGTAACGGGGGTTAGCAATGAATCAAAATGGAAGGTAAGGTACCTAGGTAGGTAGGATTGAGCAGTGGGAGAGTTAGGAATGAAGAATTAGACAGGAGGGCACGCTGACAGACAGCACAGGCAAACCGTTGGTGTATCCGGAGTCTTTGGCGTCTTTGGCGCGGCAAAGGAAGGGTGTAAGGATATGGGATGATAGGAACAATATAACATGACATGACGGTTGTCCGCATGTGTTTGACACTGCACCTACCTATGCAAAGTCCAGATGCAACGCGGTTCGTCCCTACACTGCATCACAGCGTTTTCAAAGCGCAAGGTGCCGCGCAAGCATTGCCTTGTGATACCTTATTCGAACGAAGAAGGGACTGGAGCACTGATCGGAGTAGCTGGTGTAAAAACTGGCCTAACTTCCTAGGTACTGTCTATCGTCCGATCTTCATGGCACGCCGATCAGGCAGCAAGACTGGGGCAGGATTTGTTTACCTACTCAGACGGACCCGCGCAGTAATCGATGAGGCATAGGCTCACATCTCATACAGTACACAACGCGAAGCTAAAGGACCTTGAACCTCTACCGGCATTGGGCAGGCAGGGCAACCAGGAAACCGGTGAGTGTCTCACTTGCTGCTAACACTTTTGTTCCAAGCTAGCACACCTTTGAAGAACAAAGAAAGAGGAAGAATAAAAAGAAAGAAAAAGGAAGAAATAGGAAAGAGAGAGAGGGAGCTTGCTAAGCCTTACTTACCAAAGGGTGAGTGAGCAAGGTATCTGCCGTGTACAAGAGTATGTGTCGGTGGCCTGGCAGTCTGGATCAAATCTCGCTGAGGGTCATTCGTATTTCGACACCCCGGGTATCCAGTATTACACGTGTACCTTCAATTCCCAAACGTCTGGTTCAACCCTATATTTTCTGCGCGGTTCCCCTCAAACGGTGCACTGGCAACTGCGAGAGGTTCGCGGGGTCCCATTCGGAGCACAGAGCTTGGTCGGTCTCTCGCTGTGTTTAGTCCAACGGAGCTTTGGGCACCTACCTTTTGGATCAACGAGGGCCGCACTGCTCTTCACACATCGCTGTTACCCAGTGGCTCAATTTGGCCAGTTTTCCCCATCTTTCGAGAAATGGAAGATGTCGACGATCTCTTGTCTTGAGGTACTGAAAATCATCTGATGTGTCACCGATGTTGGTAGGGTGTGGATGATCATGTCTCGTTTTTACATCCGGAACTCATGGGGGGCTTGGGCTATTGTGTCGCGGGATCTTCCGTTTCGCCTGCATCCGGAGACGTATGCGCACGGTTCCGCGAGTGAAGACTGTCACTGTGCCGGTGTGCTACCGGAGCAGTTCCGGGGCTTGCGGTCGTTGATGATGCGCTAGAGAATAGCGTCAAGCTTTATCTCTTGCTGAATCCTTAGGCGCCCCGCTGGCCGAGTTAAGCCCCTGATTGGGCGCACATGGAGGAGGAGCCGTGATGAGCGGCTGTGTCCCAACGGAGTTTGAGAACTAGGGGGGGGGCACGTCAGAGACAACCGAACCATCACACCGGTGATGCGGAATTGCGTCGACCTCTGTTCCTGTCCTGTTCTGGTCTTTCTTGCCTTCTTCTTGTCCGTTCCGGGAAACGATGGGCACACAATGTGAATGGAAGGACATCAATCAATGCCGAGGAGACTGCAGTAGTGTATGTAAGTGCTTGGGCCCAAAGGGACATTGTTCGGTGCGTTGCATCCCGCCTAGTGGCCACCAGCCACAGTCTCTCACAAGTGTCTCCGTCTGTGATGATTGGAGAGTGATGGGCGGGCGGCCAGCAATGGAGCATGGAAGCTAATAAAATCGGGTCAGCACATGGAACAAACACAAGAGGTACAACGGGGCATCATCTGTACTGTGTCAAGAGGGGACAAAATCGAGCATGTATCACTGAACTACTCCCTTTCGGCAATACCCTGCCAATGCTTTCTTGCTTCGTTGTAACGTGTACCGGCCTTGGTTGCTTCACCCAAATCTAACATGTAGAGAGCATATATTAATTGTGTTATCCCCCACGCTCTTTTCCATCCATGTATTCAGGTATAAACCCAACGACGCACTCATAATCTCTCTTGCTGTGGCGGAAAAGTTCAACGACGACCGACCACACGGACACCCTCCAAATCGTGTTTTTCTCTGTCACGAAAGCCCCGTGAGCGTTCGCTGGCACCAAAGAGAATAGGTAGTCATTGAGTGGCCGCTGTTTGATTGCAAATTGACTTTTGAGAAAATCTGCATCCATGGCTGCCACGCTCCCACGCCTGAACGTCCTGCCGAACTCCAGCCGGTGGCAGTCGTGTTCATCTTCAGATCGTTTATCACCTCAGATTGTCTCTCCTTCACCAACACCATCAACCACTAGCGGCAACAACATCACGGCGGGGAGCTTCACAGGCACTACACCCACCAATAACCCGTCAACACCAAGTGGGGCTGAAGCACGACCACCACCACCACCACCACCACCACCACCACCACCATCACCACCAAACCAGCAGCAGCAGCAGCAGCAGCGGCATGTCGGTTCCAACATGTCGCAAAGCGTCGTATTGAACCATTCGAGAAGGCTGGAGGATAACCGTCCACTTTCGACGTCGATGCAAGAGATTACCTGGTATCCGATGCAAGAGTCCCCGCAATCTGAAGACGATGTGACGAGGTCTTCCCCCGAACTGCTCGTAGCCATGTGGCCGACAGCAACAGATGGGCGCAGCCGACAACCATTTCAGAGTGTCAGCATCAGCGCAACTGCCGAAACACCGTTCATCCACATCCCGCGGTGCAAGCTATCAATCACTGATTTCGACGACATTCGCCAACCGTTACCTGCAGCAGCAAGAGGGAGTCCCTATCCGGGACACGGAAGCATCAAGATTGAGCAGGTCGCTCTGCCGCGGGCCGTAGTGCAGCAATTCCTGTCTGGCATCCGCCTGCCCAATGAGCTTGCTGGTATGGACGATGACGTCGCCTTTCCCCGCCACTTTGACGACGACGATGAGTGGGTGCAGTCGCGGTGCATCTTGTCAGACTTTTCCGAGCTCGAGGAGGAAGAGGCGGCTCGGCTGTCTAGCGAGGAGAGGCTGTGCTGCTGGGGAAGCATTGTATTGATGAGAGATGGAGAGCATGGATGGGACTTGGGATTCGTGGTGCACCGAGTGTTGACTTGTGGATGCGGTGGTCGATGACGGGCCCATCCATCGTCACTTCCATGATACACACGTTTCACGGCACGCGCAGCATTCATACCCTGTCGATTCCTGAGCTTTGGCGGTTTTGTTGCTCTTTTCATTCTGGGTCAACTGGATATTGACAAGGTGTTGGAGGAACCGTCTTTCCAAAAAGACGGCTTGAAGGCGAACTCGAGTGGAAGGGACGGGTACCTAGCGTAAACACGCATCATTGTACACTATTCACATAATGTCTGTAATCGATCCCCATGCCAGGCGTATTGGGGCATGTTGAAGGATTGAAGCACTGGACTATTGGAGGATCTGGGATCGAGAAGCGGAGTTGTACCTCTGAGGAAGATTTACAAGATGAAAAAGAAGACAGAAAAGAAAAGAAGAATAGAAAACAAAGTTCAGTACAGGGCTGCAATTGGCTGCGAATCCGAGACCATGTTCTGGGCTCGCTGTGACCAACCAAATGAGCGGGAACGAATTTCGATCCCTGTTACAGGGTAAAGCGGTCAACATAGCAAACATCCAGCGCTGTGGTCAGCGTCGTTGTGTTTGTGCCCAACAGTCCCTAGTTGGATCTCGATTACTTGAGGACCCAACACTTTGAAGCTAGCGTACGGGCCAACCGCGGAGATAGTGGGCATGCGTTCAGGCTGGAAACAGAAAAACCATCATGATGTTTTGGAAGGAGACTGAAGTTCGTGCAGATTGAGGCTAGACCTGACGCTTTGCAGTCTTTGTTCTGGCCAAGAGAGAGTAAGAATGCAGGGTTCAATGGAGGCACGTTGTTGATAGCCTCAAGGATTTGACACAAGCGCAGCAAGCTGCTGATCGCTCAAATGCTCGCTGAATCTACTTATGTGGGCTTGATGTGGACAAACCGCTTGCCCGGAGAAAGAAGATTCGACCGTCAACCGCTACCGGAAAAGCTGACAGTGAGACGGCAGAAAGATCAATCTAGAAAGTGTCAAGTGTTGGTCTGTTGACAGTGGATTGGATGGCCATTGCCAGAAAGGCCGTTGACTGGTCCGGGCCAATCACCGACGAGGTCTAATTGGTCATGACAGTATCGGAGGTGCCTCCTACTATCGTATGATGCTAGAGGTAGCGAGGGTCTGCACCGGGCCTGTGAGGCACCGTCAGTCACTTCATCCACCCACTGTTCATGACAGAAAAGCTGGCACCGTTCGGGCACTGCATGCACATGGGCGATCAACCGAATAGTCGTAAGAGTACCTGCATACCATACTCAAACTTTTCATGCATCTCTAGGTGTCAGAATGACTCTATTCGACATGCTTTCGAAGTCTTGTAATCCCTATCAAAGTGTTATAAAAGCTGTTCTCCTAATCGACGCGAGCCGTATCGGTTGGGCTGTCTGTATTCGGTTCTCTTTTTTTTTTTTTTTCGACCCCATCATTAGAGGAACTGACGGTGCGAGCTTATTTGTTATTGGCCTGCCTCCATTCAGCACTCAGCTTGCGGAAGTTGCCATGCCTTCCCCTGGCAGCTACAGCAAATCAGCGTTCAACAGAGCAAGCGCCAAGGCTGCTGGGGACCACTGGATCGGACTGCACCAAGTGCATCAGAGAAAAGCAGTCAGGGAACCAAAAAAAGGACAGTGGCCAGAGTCTGTTACAGCATGATCGCGAGTAAGGAGCGCTAGCGAGCACATATAGAACACGGTCTCCCGGGCGAGCCGGTCATGAAAAATGTCCTTCTTACGGTCTGATGATGGAGGATGCGAGAGTCGGTTTCATGTCAGTTCAGTGGTATCATGCTTTCCTATTCCAGCATGGCGGCAGCACGGTCCCAACGCGGCTTCAGCACAGCTACATGTACGAGGGGCTGAAGGAATATTCCCGTCATCTGGATGTCGGACACGGCCCCGATGCGCTGAAAACCGAATACTGAGGGACCGGTCTTTCTTTTCGTCCACTGCACATTTTGGAAATCTCTCTATCTACCAACACTTATACTACGGGTTCAGGTCCCGTGTCCATCTCGCAAATCTCAACCCTTTCGAAGATCAAGGCGGAACAAGATTAGCGGAAGGGAACAACCTTGTTGGAGGGGGCCATGGCGATGGGAAAGGGACCTCAGAGCTGACTTTACAAAATCGTTACCAATCCCCCCACTACAACCTAGTCATAGGTACCTGCCACAGCAACCGACCACTTGCTTGCGACACCACCACCGGCGACACCTCCGAAGGACCCAGGGGAAGGGGCACACCGGCACCCGCGGCGACCACACGGGACGGGAACACAACTTGTTTTCACCCAAAAGCATTCCTTCAACACAGTACAAGTGCGTGAATCTTTCTGACGTCAGATACGGTGTTTCTCTGCCGCATTGCATGGAAAATCCAATTTCGCTGGTCATATATCCATTCGTCCCCAATTCCCGTCGTCTTTGCTTTGGCAAACAAGAGAGAACACCAATTTCCACCACACCGGAATCACCACCACTCCGTTATTCCCTCCTCCATTTCGATGCCACACCACAAGAACACGGCATCACCATCACCACCTAGTATTACCACTACGCCACCGCCGACACAAGCACTACCGACTGTCAACGCCACCGCTGCCACCACTCACCTTCGCCAAACTTCACCACCACCAGAGTCGAAGGCGCAACCACATGGAGCCACTGATCACTTAAAAAAAAAAAACACAGCAGACACAGTATTTGAGGGCGCATCGAAGGCCTGAAGAAACAATCGGAACTTCTCGGTGCAGTTGGAAAACCTACTAAACATTTGTGCAGATCAGAGGAAAAGATATCATAGATACATTGTTCCAGACGCCAGACTCCAGATCCCTGAGGATTCAAAAACCAGAAAGCACACCACGCCAACGCCCGCCAAAAAAAAAAAAAAAGAAAGAAAAAAAAGGTTGCAAAACAGCGAAAAAGGAAAAAAGAAAAGGACATGGCAGCAGCAGCAACATCGAAGGCTCGATTCTGGATATTGGCCCTCCGCGATCATGTATCGAGAAACAAACGACCGACTACTAGAGATTTCTGGCATTTCAGCTCGAATATGGCAGCGAAGCGGACGAAGCGGACGAAGCGGACGACTCTCGTCTCTTGATCTCCAGCTCTTGTATCAACTTGGCATTCGCGTTTTGGAGCTCATGGATGTGATGACAAGCCCTCTCTAGGACCTCGGCTTTGCTCCAATTCCTCGATTTCCGCCCCGACGTAGGCGTTGACGACTGCGACTCATCGTCGTTCTCAAGTTCGGCTTTGGGCTCCATCATGCCAGGGTTGTCAGGAAGCACCTTGAGGAGATTATCAAAGTACTCGTGCAATCGGTTCCGGTATTGCTTCTCAACCTGGTTGTGGTTTACTCTGGCGCGACGCTCTTCTGCCGACTCTCCCGGCTTTTGTGCTGACTTGAAGCGCACCACCTTGCGGGCAGCGGTCCGCAAAGCACGGCCGGATGCAGGTACAGGAGTTGTGTTGTCTTGACCACACACTTTGCGGCCGGATTCCGGCGTCTTCTTCCTGCCACGTTTCTTGGATTCTGTCTTTTCAGGCTGCGTCTGGTCGTGCGCCGGGGTTTGCGAACGACTGTCAACACCGGATGGCGCGACTTCAACACCAAGCTGTGAATAATTGGGGGAAGAAACGAAGGTGTTCGCATTTACGACTCCAGCAACATCGTCCAACAACGGCGGAGTTGCCATATCAGGCAAACCAGGACGTAACGTGATTGTTTCCGCTGTACTGCCTTTGTCAAACGATGACCTCATCGGCCACGCCTCGGCACCAAAGGCCACACCAGGACTCGTCATGATGTCGGGGTTCTGCCAATCGAAGCCTGCGACGGAGTTCACAGCATCTGGTGTGAGAGGAAAGCTCGTGTTGCTAGCAGCGCTACTGAATGTACCCATGGGGCTGGGGACGTAGCCAGTCATGGTCTCTCCTCCGATTGGAGTTGCTGGGTCGGCGGACGCCCACGGTGAGCTAGCTTGGATGGCACTGTCGAGGGGCGCTGCGGTTGAGTCGACGCGTCTTGGGCCTACGCTGTGCGACACGGAGGGTGTGCGGGCTGTGTATCTTGGGGCGAATGGGGCGGAAGTCAAGTCGTTGTTTCCGATGAAGAGTTTGTCGTTCGTCGTCATCGCAAAATCAGCATTCTGCCACGGGGCAAATCCAAAATGCGATGGCATCAGTTGAGGCTCGACATTGGAGGGCAGGGATTGCTCTGGCTGCAGCATCTGATATGGATACTGGAGGTTGAACGCCATCTGTCAGCACACGGTCCAGAAGAAGAAGACAAAAAGCGATGTTTTTCGATCTTTCACCGATGGCTCCCGCACATCCTATGACCAATTCGACATTGATGACAATTCGAGCCGTTTCCGAAACACACACCACACAACTTGCGCACTGTGTATTCACGACACGAACAGTGCCACACATGGCGAAAAGCGAGAAAAAAAGAATTGCCATTTGTCTGGGTTTCCAGCTACCGCCGCGTTCAGGTGTAGCTGGCTACTAGCACTGGGTGTGGGCTTGCCGACACGCCGTACTGGCCTTCTCTATCCCATGATTTGGAACCCCCCAAAAAAGGAAGAAAAAAAAACGACAAAAATGGGAAGAGAGAGAATGGGTACGAACCTGATAATGAGCCATTTCGGTCGACCTGCGGACAGCAGTTTGGTGGTGTGTTTGGCTCAGGAAGTCCATGTTGTGTATCGCTTCACGTTGGTGATGGTGATGACGATGGGTGTGTGGCTGCTTGGTTTGTTGCAGTCAGTCCGTGTGTGGTGGTTTGCTGCTTCTGGATTTTTAGCAAGGCACGCGGGGCACACGGTTTATGCTGTTCTCGTTGATCTCCAAGGCTTCGTTTCCATGGGTACCTATTCCGAGCCGGGCGACATTTGGCTGCACTTTCGAAAGGTACTTACAGTCCTCAGGGATGCTCGGCATTGAGCAAGCCAAGCGCAGTTTATGTGAGCGTCGGGGGTGCCAAGTGGAAAACAGCAAGAATGGAAGCCAGCAGCGGACATGGCCTGCCACTGACCACCCAACACACCGCAAGCCCCAGCCGGTGCAGTTCAACCCCCCGACCTAATCCCATGTCGATGGATTCTTACCTAATGTAGCGTCGGTTCTGCCCACTGAAGGAGCACCCCTCCCTTCGACCACCCCCCCCCCCCCCCCAAAAAAAAAAAAAAAAAAAAAAAAAACCCTGACATGGACGGCCGGCAATTTTGGCACCAGACAGGCCCCGAATATTACGAGTTTCACGCAGTCTGACTGCTCGGTTTCGGGCTATGGATTATCTATCAGTCACGGCACGCATTCAGAATCAGCAGCATCGGAGAGCTCCCAGGACATCTCGATGGAGGGTGCCATCCGATGAAGATCGCTTCAAGTTGCATTGCAATGGTGAGTGACAATTGCCCAGCACAATGCAAACCCCCCTTGTTCCCATTGTTCCCTCGGACGGAATGGACGGGCTGACCCTCCGACTTCGAAGGGCACACCCAGTACCATACGTACCCCTACAGTACCGTAGCCCCGAAAAAAATCCCACGTCCGCAACGCGCGAACGGACAAAACAACGCTAATGACGCCGGCGTCCTGACCACAGCCTTGCAGTATCTTTTTGCCCCGGACGCTGCACCCATCGGCATGGTTCAAGCTCTCTTTCTGTCGCCGTCGTCCTCGTGCGAGTCAAATCGGCGAACATGAACTTCATCCCGCGCCATAATTCTCTTTCCCTGGAGGTACTATCGTAAATCCTGTACCGGGTTGATAACTTGCAAGCCAGGATGTTTTTGTTGAGTAGGGAGCTTGCAAGCCCGTCACTGTTCCAAGTCCGCGACTGACAGAGGACATTAATCAGTGAGGTGGAAACTCGAGGCCCCACCCGATGTGATTGGTGAGGTGGGATCCTGTGGAGAGTTCGGCCGCCTGAAAGCACCACTGGTGCTGCAAGTGTTCCAGTGGTGTCCCAGCGGTGGTCCGCACAATATGCCGTTGTGGGAGCACTTTTGCAGCAGTGGCTTCGCTTTTTCCCTTGCCCAGCAAGGATTGGCCGTCGTTTCCAGCCTAGCACGACGCGCCTGTATACAGTAGCGTCGCAACGGCCATTCGACACCTGTTCACAGTCAAGCCCTCGCGATCCGCCAATTATCGTTAGCCTAGGTGGGAGCCGGCCCGTGTACTGTGCAGATCTGGGAGATGATGCTGCTTGAGATCTCTCAGGGGATGGTCTTCCAGGCCTATCCGGGGGTGTTCGTCCTGGAATTGGATGGCATGGCTGCATCGCCGCTGCCTGCCCTCGGGGTTTCAGGGCCCCAGGCGGTACACTACTATGTATACAGAGGGACCGTTGGGACCACTGGGACTGGTTGGGGGGGGGGGGGGCTGGCTGCGGTGTGAGACATGGACTCAATAAGTGCGGTGAAGGTGGAAAGACTCGCGACTGCATGGGCTCACCTGACGGAGCCAGTAAGATGAGGCTTGACAAGTCGCCAATCCCATCCGCCAATCTTTGCTGGTTGTCTCGAGGTTCTAGGCCGGCCCATGAGGTCATTTGGCTCCCCCACGTCTTGCCAGAGAGTGACAGGTACGAACATGCTGCCCACAAAAACCGCATGGATATTTTTCCACCTGGCTGCAGGGCAAATGAGCAGCCATTCAGTATTGTTCGCAGAAACGATCACCTTGCAGCAAGATACAGTGCTAAGACACCCCGATTTGGCTCCGAATTTCACCCGTATGTCTCTGGTTCAGTCGGTGAAAATGGGCAACAACCGATCAAGAGTGATCTCACTAACCCGGCACTGTGGGTTTGTCTGAGAGAATGATAGGAGAATGCGTTCTCGCTTCTTCAGGCACACTCGAGCCTTGATCAGGTTCTCAGGTGCTTGGCACGTAGGTATGTTAGGTGCTTGGCTTGGGGATGATGTGAACGGAATATTTGCAACCATGTGGAGGCACCCATCAAGCGAATAGGATGGCGCTTGCGACAGTTTACCCTCTCCATTGGATCTCCATCTGAACCGGGAAATTATGGATTTACGGTCCTTCATCTTGCCAGCAACAAAACCTTTTCTACCGACCATGTCCTTGTCCAGCGTTTGCGGAGGTTGCGCTGGTGAGGTTATCCAACATCGACTACTAAACTTCCTGCTTGGCTGGTCGCCCTCAGGGACAGGGAGATTGCGGCAACAGCCAGCGGATATGCAGCTCAATTGCCGCGAGCATGGTGACCCCGGAGCATTTGGCAGCGTATCAGCAAGTCACCGATTGATCACTGGACCACCCTCACCTCATCCCCAACTATGAACCGCCCATCATACTAGTACCTGTTTTCAAGCGTGCTTACAAAACTTTACAGTCAGTCGGGTCAGCAAGATGCCATAATCGGTTGTCATCCACTGAGGACACTTTAGCTTTGTGATGCTGAAACCGCGGTACGATGAGAGCGCAGCTATGCCACGGTTGTGTGACACCCATGGATGAAGAAGGGAAATGCATCTCATTTTCCTTGTTCCTAGCTTAAACGGTTGGTCCCGCTTTGCGTCCACGGAGCAGGGCTTAGCATTACCTAAGGCCTTGGAGAACGGGAACATCAGGGGTTGGGTATCGCCTAAACGTCCGGGGCGGGAAAGGAAATAGACCGGCTGTGTTTGTGGTGGGTTCGGTGATGGACAAATCGTGGGGCGTGGCAAATGATCATCTCCAACGGCCACCTCGGGCTTACTCAAGTGGGATTGTGGGAAGGGGGGGGGGGATGCTGAAAGTGAGCCAGATCCATTCTTTATGAATGGGGAAATTTTTTAACGAGACGGGTAAACAGAGGATGAACAGCGGCGCATGGCGCATACCCGACGTGGTTGACTCGTTATTCTACTGTGTCGCGAATGGGCTTGAGTCCTGTCGGGATGGACCACTGGGCTGCGCTGCCTTGCGGCGCATCCAGGGGTTAATCTGATTGTGCTCAAGGTTGGGCAGGATGTTGTCTCTTTATAATTTCCGGAGGTGAGGAGGGAGAGAGGTTCGCACCCTATCATGGCCGTTTGTGACTGCTTGTTACATCGCGTGTCAACGGTTGCGTAGATCGCGTTCACAACGTCTTTTTAGCTCTACGCTACCTAGATACGATGGAGACGACAGCACGATGGCCGTTAATGATGATCGATAGAAAGTGGAAATAATGGCTTTTTCTTTTTTTTCACCCTTATACCGGGCCTCACATTTTCAGAAATTACCGTTAGAACAAGGGCCCGTGCATCCCCCATACTGAACACACCTACCGGGAATCAAGTGGGGCTTGGGCATTTGTGGCCAGTCGCGGGCCGTTAGACCGCTAAACTCACCTAAAGAATAGGTACCTCAACTGGGTCCACTTGGTAGGCGGGTTACGATCACCATTTGTTCCATATGTACAGTGTATAAGAGACAGTAATTACAGTTAGTTATTGCGGAGGATCCGTTCTTGGTGATCGATGACCAATGGCAGATGTCTCTTTGCGGGTGCCACGTCGCAGCCGTGTCTTGGTTGCCCATGGTGGTCTTTTTAGTGTAGAATGCCTGCCCTGATGCTGACCGAGGCCTTGCTGTCCCCCTCATATGTAGGTGCCCCTATCCGAAGCAACAATGGCTGGCTGGCTGGCTGGCTGGCCGGGGCTTGCTTGCTCGAGGCTGGTTGGGGTTCAGTTGACTGCCGGCCGCGGGTTCGTCGGCACCGTAAAAATGGCGGCTCAAAGAAAGAGAGAGAGACACACACACACACATCGATAATCGATCCATGCTACCGGATTTACACTGTCCAAAACCAAAGAGATATCTCCAGTGCCTTAAGCCTACCTACACTGGGTACTTAGTATCCGATACAGAACTCATTTCTATGTCCCACTGAAAGTTGAATCAACTCAGCACTCAGGCTGCCTGTTAACTTAGGTAGGTACCTACGGGGACTTTGACAAACGTGGTTCATGGCTGGTTGGTGTCAGCTCCAACCCGTGAGAACGTGGTATGATTTGATGTTAGTCCCATTGTTAATCCCCATCTATATACTGCGCAGTGTTGGTAGCTACCTAGGCATAGTCTACAATAGTATACACTACAGTGTACAACAAACAACCCCCTCCCCTGCCGGTGGTGTGGTCCCTGGATTCCCATGATTGTCCTACATCCTGTGTAACCTCAACGTCGGGTCCGACTAACAAACCGCAACATTTCTTTTCTGATAAGAGATCGGGCATTTGCAATGTACTTGGCCAAAGCGATCTACAACTGCCTATAAGCACTACTGATTTTCATGTCTTGTTTTTGGGGAGAAGGAGGGGAGAGGGTCGGAGGGCGGGGGGGGGGAATGGTTGGTACCTAGCTGCTCGACTGTGAAGTGTTTATTGCCCGGCTATTTTATCTACTAGTTTGCCCATGTTAGTTACCCGTCAACAACAGTGGTCTCGCTTGATGACAATCTATTCATCCATTCATCCATCCATCCATCCGTCCATTGGTATGATGATCATCACTATTCTAGCATCTTCAGTCAATCACATGCTGGCGCTCTGCCGTGTCTTGGCCAGTTCGCGCATGGAAGCGGAAGGGAAGGAAACAGGAAGAAAAGAAGAAAAGAAACAGAAGCAAAGCTTCACAAGGCTACCGTACAGTCGCGTCTTACATCTGATTCCGGCAACCCATAGTGCGAACAATTTCACCTTGTAACTGCAACAGCATTCGTATCATGGAACACTATACGATTCTTCTCTTTCTTTCTTTCCTTTTTTTTTTTTTTTTTTTTTAAGGATAAGCGCCAACCAGAAAAAAGCATCACTTGTAGAAAAAGAAATTGAACGGGAAAATGGGAAAAAGGGGTCCGTCACAGGGGGGGGGGGGGGG